>BSBK01006414.1:0-522509 GCA_027943335.1 Chamaecyparis obtusa
TCACCTGCTAGGTCACAAGAGCATATACAAAATTCTTGATAAAATAGATAGCCAATGGATCCTATTGAAGGGAGAGAAAATAAAAAACAATAAAATAGAAATCAACAACAACATGGGAACCACAACAATGATCAAGTTCCATAAAACTATTGCCAGTAGCAGTTCAGTACTCAGTAGTGAAATCAATGGTTTGGCAATGTGTCAAACCCTAGACATCAAGTTTGAATATGAGCTCAAAGGTTTGTTGCTTTCAAAGTTAAAACACCCTGTAGGAGCAGAAATATATAGACATGAATTGGAATTCTTTGGAATTTCTAATTACCCAAACACAATCCTCGGTGAAATAAAAGGAATGATTCATATGTTTCAAGGTAATAATGCAATAATTGGGGAAGAACATCTAAGTTATTTCATTAATACTACACATGAATATGAGATAGACAATGAGGATGCCACGATAAAATTGTTTGTGAATTCCTAAAAGAAAGTGCCAAAGAATGGTACAAAAATATCCTAGACAGTAGTACTATTTCTTCATATTTCTTCTAAATAGTGTGATGATTGTCCCAACTAGAGAATTTGAACTTTATATTATAGGTTCTTCATGGCACCTTTCAACTTGTCCAATTATGGAAACTAGCATAAGGTGCATTTGATTGAAATATTGGTCATTGTTTACAAGACAAAGGGTCCACAAATAATTGAAGGATCCTATGCCACAACTATTCAGCTTACTGAGAGAAATATGAGGGGTTCTCTAGTTGGGACAGTCATCACACTATTCCCCTAAGCACTATGGCTTTACCTTCTCATCCACAAGAAACTCTAACATCATTCTAAACTCTTCTATACTCTACCCATATCCATTCCAATACATTGATCCAATCCATTCATACTTCTACACAAACAAATTAACTCACCAAAATGTTGTCATTCTAGGACAGTCATACCATGTCCATAAAATTGTACCAATAGTTGAAATAAAGGAATGATTCATATGTTTCAAGGTAATAATGCAATAATTAGGGAAGAACATCTAAGTTATTTCATCAATACTACACATGAATATGAGACAGACAATGAGGATGCCATGATAAAATTATTTGTGAATTCCTTAAAAGAAAGTGCCAAAGAATGGTACAAAAATATCCTAGACAATAGTACTATTTCTTCATATTCATATTTCTTCATATTTCTTCTAAATAGTGTGATGAATGTCCCAACTAGAGAATCTGAACTTTATTTTATAGGTTCTTCATGGCACCTTTCAACTTGTCCAATTATGGAAACTAGCTTGCCTGGGGCAGCTGTATATAGTTGTGAGATTTTCATATCATATTTCTATCAGTAAGAATAGTTGTGGCATAGGATCCTTCACCTATTTGTGGACCCTTTGTCTATCTAGGAGATTTTTGTACCTTGAAAACATATGAATCATTCCTATCTGTGCATCCTCATTGTCTATCTCATATTCATGTGTAGTTGATTTAAACAATAGATTCATCACATAATATTATAAATACCTATTATAAAGGTAGCTTCGTAGCATTTATAAATAGCTATTATAAAGGTAGCTTCATAGCATTATATTGAAACCAACAAACATGTGACCATTCACTCTGATGGAGATAATTGAGAACGTAAGACTCTTATTCATATTTAATCATAGGTGTGCATGTATAGTTTTTTTAGACAGTAAAAATTGACATTCAAATAAAAAGATATATTGATAGTAATGTAAGTGTTTATTTTTATATATATTCAAACATATACTCAGACATTTATATATGATAACAATAGCTTATTCTTTTCTGTTAAATTGGTCTGAGTGTGTGTAGGGTGGGAAAATGTTTGGCTTCTTAGACAAATATTCATTTTTTAGCTTTGTGAAGCTAACTTCTCTACTAAACCAACTTTAGGATTTCCTACTTAAATGAAAATATTTGTTTGAAATCATTTTGTTATTTGAACATGTGATGAGTACTTGGCAAGCTGATTGTTTACTTACACTTGGATTTGGATTTGGTTTTGGTTAAAAGAATTAGCCAGTAAAATTAACTTACAAACAAATTAACTCACCAAAATGCTATCATTCTGGGACAGTCATACCATGTCCATAAAACTGTACCAATAGTTGAAATAAAAGGAATAATTCATATGTGTCAAGGTAATAAAGTAGTAATTAGGGAAGAACATCTAAGTTATTTCATCAATACTACACATGAATATGAGATAGACAATGAGGATGCCATGATAAAATTGTTTGTGAATTCCTTAAAAGAAAGTGTCAAAGAATGGTACAAAAATATCCTAGACAGTAGTACTATTTCTTCATATTCATATTTCTTCATATTTCTTCTAAATAGTGTGATGACTGTCCCAACTAGAGAATCACAACTTTATATTATAGGTTCTTCATGGCACCTTTCAACTTGTCCAATTATGCAAACTGGCTTGCCTGGGGCAACTGTATCTAGTTGTGAGATTTTCATATCTGATCTCTTAACATATTTACTAGAAGCCCTCTTATTTCTCTTAGTAAGAATAGTTGTGGCATAGGATACTTCAACTTTTTGTGGACCCTTTGTCTATCTAGGAGATTTTTGTACCTTGAAACATATGAACCATTCTTGTTTGTGTATCCTCATTGTATGTCTCATATTCATGTGTAGTTGATTTAAACAATAGATTCATCACTACAATGATATGTCAAACATAAGGTGCATTTGATTGAAAGATTGGTCATTGTTTACAAGACAAAGGGTCCACAAATAGTCAAAGGATCCTATGCCACAACTATTCAGCTAACTGAGAGAAATATGAGGGATTCTCTAGTTGGGACATTCATCATACTATTCCCCTAAGCACTACGTCTTTACCTTCTCATCCACAAGAAACTCTAACATCATTCTAAACTCTTCTATACTCTACCCATATCCATTCCAATCCATTGATCCAATCCATTCATACTTCTACACAAACAATTTAACTCACCAAAATGTTGTCATTCTTGGACAGTCATACCATGTCCATAAAATTGTACCAATAATTGAAATAAAAGGAATGATTCATATGTTTCAAGGTAATAATGCAGTAATTGGGGAAGAACATCTAAGTTATTTCATCAATACTACACATGAATATGAGATAGACAATGAGGATGCCATGATAAAATTGTTTGTGAATTCCTTAAAAGAAAGTGCCAAAGAATGGTAAGTTACCATGTTAATGTCATTAAAAAAATATAAAAAATTAAGGCCTACGAGATTTTATGATAATGTTCTATTTGAAATAGGGTGCTCAAGTTAAAAATGAAATAAAAAAATCCATGCTTGTATTCATATGATTAGGAGAGGTTTCTTTGTGTTTTCATTACTTAAGAGTAGCCTATATATGGAGGTAAGGAGTCCTACAATGTTATTCAGTTTCCCTAGTTATTTACCTGATTTTATTTATTTAAATCTACTCTTTACAACTATGTTTCTATCTATACACCCTCTATTGCTATTGTAATGGCAAAGCATTAGAACCGTCCATTTCTAAACTTTGATTTGGTATGATAAATGTCCCTTTGCGTTGAGAAAATTATAGTTGAGAAAATGGTTGTTCAGTAACAATTTGTATCTATAGGTTGCAAACAAATCATCCTTCTTCCACCAACGAGTCATTCCATTCAAGAAAGACCATGTCTGATGATATCAATGCACAAACAAATAGGGAGACAATTGCTAGACTGTGGTCTAACTTAAAAAGAAAAGGTGATGGAAAATGTTATTGTCCTTGCAAAATTTGTAAGGGCTTAAAGACTCGAAGATATCTAATCAAAATAGCTGAAGAACATTGTAGGCAACATGGTCACATTGAAGGGGGAAACAAATTTCATCCATTGGTATGTATTTTAATAATTTATAAAATACATAAGACATGATTTGATGATGACATCATGGTCATGGTTAATATAAGGTCATCATTTTCATATAGGTCAATGTCCCTGAGTTTCATGTTATGGACCACGACAATCCGGAGAATGTGGATTTCCAAATGAGGGAACATCAAGGTGTGAATATAGAAGTAGAAGGTAATGATACCATGGAAGAAGACCACGATGATGAACAAGATCATGATGATCAAGATGATGATGATGATGATGATGATGATGTTGATGTAGAGCTTGATGTACCTATACTTGAGAAGGCACACGAGCCCCTATATGAAGGCTTCGAAACAACTCTTCTTACCGTTGTATTGTTTTTGGTGAATTTGAAGGTTATGAATGGTTTATCCAATGTAGCAATGAAATGTATGTTAAGGTATGTCATCTTTTTTCATTATTTTAGTCATAATTCCCTTATAATTAACATCGGGTGAATCATGTAGCAATTAATATTCTTTAAATTAACAAATTATATTTTTGGTTGTAGGTTGATAGGTGAGTGTTTGTTACCATCATCAAACATTCTACCTCGCTCGTACCGAGAATTATCTTCCATTATGAAAGATATTGGAATGGAGTATCAAACAATACATGCATGTCCGAACGATCATATTATATATCATAAACAACATGAATTTGTAACAGAATGCCCTATGTGTCATATTAGTAGATATCAATCAGATCGAATAATAAAAAAGGTGTCTCGCAAGGTTCTTCGACATATTCCCATTATTCCATGTCTGTAATGATTATTCAAGTGCAATAGCTTAGCACAATTTATGGATTACCATGCACGCAATAGAAGTCAAGATGACATTATGTGAATGTCTGCGGATGGTTCGACATTTAAGGAAATAGAGGAAAAATGGCCACACTTTAAAGAAGAACCTCATAATCTCAAGCTTTCATTGGCAGCAGATGGTGTCAATCCATTTGGAGAGATGAGATCTACTTACTCGGTGTGGCCTATTTTTGTTATCAACAATAACATTCCTCCTAGGTTGTCCATAAAGAGGGAGCACATAATGTTGGCACTAATTGTTCCAGGTATTTTTTTATTTAATGGTCATCTAAATTAATTTATTATTAATAATCCATCAAAATGGTCATAATAATTATGTAATATTTTTGTTCATTCAACTAGGTAAGTACCAAGTTGAAGATATCAATGTATATATTGAGCCCCTTATCGACGAGTTGATGGTGTTATGGAATAGGGTCACTATGTATGACATCTCTAGACCAATAGGACAAAGACAATTTCAATTTCATACAATGCATGTATGGACAATACATGATGCCCCTAGACTAACACATTTTTGTGGTATGTTCTCTTCTTAACACCTCTTTTTTGGTATGTTATAGTGCTAACACAAAGTTAACACATTTAATCTAATTATACATGATCTTGTAGGTCTTCAGACAAAGGGAAAATTTGCATGTCCAGTTTGTGGTCCAAAGATGAAATCTTGTCATTCAAAAAGTTTAAGAAAGTAGGTGTTCAATGAGAATAGACACTTTCTCCACAGAAATCATAAGTACCGAATTACCGAAAAACATCTTTTCAATGGGAAAGAAGAGACTACATCAAAGCCACGGAGAATGACACCACACCTATAGAATTTAGCATACAATAAAATAAATCATGGAGGTAATGTCATTCCATCTTATGGTTTTTGTCTCAAATTTATATTTTGATATTGTGTTTTGTTTACTAATGATGTAATTGATGCTTGTGAAGGTCATCAAGGCATCAATGACCAACTTCC
The DNA here is from genome assembly GCA_027943335.1 of Chamaecyparis obtusa. NCBI lineage: Eukaryota > Viridiplantae > Streptophyta > Pinopsida > Cupressales > Cupressaceae > Chamaecyparis > Chamaecyparis obtusa. The sequence continues at coordinate 5,704 of BSBK01006414.1, forward strand.
AAAAGGACTAAAAAGTTATTGTACGCAATTTACTAGGTTTTCATACTACGAGAAACTCTCAATCGTGCATTTGTTTGATCCTATGCATATTGGAAAGAATGTAACAGAGACATTATGAAAAATCTTGGATGGAAGGCATGACAAAGACCAAATTGTCAAAATTTGTAGTGACATTGAAAAATCCAACCACGCAATAAAAAATGTCATTCGATCAAATAACAATGGAGACCAGATTGATACAAGTGCCCTTAGTTGGTTATTGTCGGAGCAACAGAGAAATGCTATAAAAAAAATATGATTTCCGATAGGATTTGCTACGAACATAAACGATCTCATATCAAAGAAAAGTGAATTTGAGTTAGGGATGAAAACACACAATTGGCATATATTTATTAAGGTAATTCATGTTATTTTGTATTCAGTATATATTTGTATACTGAATGTAGTTTTCATTGCATTCTTTTATAAAATATTGACAAGATTATTTTACAAATATTGCAATACATTCTACCTCTATCTCTCCCACACCACTTTGCCAACAGTGTCAAACAAGTTATATATGATCTTAGAAAATACATGAGGTGGTTGTCATCTAAAGAAATTAATAAAGAAAATATAAAATATTGGAAGAGAAAAATTTATTTTCTTATGTGTGAAATGCAAAAGTGTCTACCTTCAACTTTTTTCAATGCACAAGAACACTACCTCATACATCAAGTTGAGGAGATTGAATTGTGTGGACCTGTACCAACTAGGTCAATGTGGATGGTTGAGAGGCACTTGAAATTTTTGAAAGGCTTGGTTCGACAGAAAGCACATCCTGAGGATTCTATGGTGGAGGGATATATGGTATACCAGACCATGGTGTACATTAGTGAATATCTTCCTAAGTTTGCAGCAAAGATCCATGTAGATCGTATTTGGGATCCCAACTCCATTAACAAATTCAAAGGGGAGTACTTGATGGGCAAAGGTAGATTGAGGAAAGTGAGAGGTAAATCTAAGATGTTATTGTAGTTAATTAATTCTTATAAATCTTCAATATAAGTTATTTATAATTGGTGTATTTTTTTTGATACAATTGGTCGAGAGTGGGATGTAATACATTTGTATATTGTGAAAAATCTTGATTGGATGATGGTATGGATTGAATGATGTCAACAAAATAGTTGCTCATTAACATGGGAAGGTGTTGCTTCATTGGTTAGAGAAGCTCATCGTAATGAAGATTCCAATCTTACGCCAATGGTAATTGATCTAGCACATGGTTTAAGAGGTGGAGAGGTACATACAAATTTATTAATGATCATGACTTGTATGTTTTGTATCAACTCACGATGTAAATAATTTACACATGCTTGAAAAATTGCAAGTCAAGCACCACAAAGCTATGTACTATCATGGCCAAAAATTTTGCATAAAAAAGTTAGATGACACAAAGAAAACTTGTGATTCTGGGATAACTGCAATTTTTGAGGACACCAATATATCATCTAGAAATGACATACATCCTCAACAATCTCAAAATCAATACTATGGCATCTTGGATGATATAATTGAGTGTGATGTTAACTCCTTCAAAGTAGTTCTATTTGTCGTCAAATGGTACAGGTTACGACTGAATCAAAATGATCCAGATAGAACTGTTATTCAACATGATAATGGATTTACAATGATTAATACAAGGTAATTTGAGCTAGTTGGAGATGAGCCCTATGTTCTTCCAAGCCAGTGTGAGCAAGTGTTTTACTCAGAGGTTCCACATAAACAAAGTTGGTCATTTGTTGTTAGACATGATCCAAGAGGAAGGCCGATAAAGTATAATGTTATGGAAGAAGAAGATATTGAAGATGATGAAGAAATAGATGATGAAGATCAAGATGATGGTGATGATGATGATGATGGTGGTGGTGGTGATGATGATGATGATGATGATGATGTTGATGATGATGATGATGGTGATGGTGATCATGGTGATGATGGTGATGGTGATGGTGATGGTGATGGTGATGATGGCGATGATGATGGTGATGATGGCGATGATGATGATGATGATGATGATGATGATGATGATGATGATGATGATGATGATGATGATGATGATGATGTAGAAGAAGATGATCAATGACATAATTGAAATGATCAATGAAATGATTGACATGATTTATTGCTTTCAATTGTAATGATTACATATTTATTGTGTTCAATTCTAATGATTACAACATATGTGATTTATAATTACCAATGTTTTGCTTACAATGCTTAATTAATTTCTATTGATACATGTATATATTGTGTTTGATTATCACCCTTTTTGCAAATAGGAAGTTGACTACAGACATCGTCACCCCTTTTGTTGATGATCTTGTCTTCCATATATAAGGTAAATTTGTTCATGTTTACGATGTTGCATATTGTTCATGTTGTCTTCTAAGTTATTTGTAGAATATGTATCATGTAATTTTTAGCTAACTTAAGATAAATGATTAACATATGCAGGAAATTTAACCCCTTTGGCATGGATCATGCACAGTGACATGGATCAGCAGGTATAAGTCAATAAATAGATATAATTTTCTTATAATCTTCTTGTTTATCATTGAGCACGTATGTTATAAATAGACATATTATATAATCATATAATGTATATATAGACAAAGAAGAACCGTATAGAAATATAATTATATAATCACTTTCAACTTAGTACATTTTATATCTCTGACGTATAGACAAAGAAGAAACATACGTATGGGTCACAACTTGATTATTCTATATATATTATTTAAATATTATCAAAATTCTATTTGAAGCGGGGACATGACAATATCTCATTTGATGGATTGTAGGACCCGCCAAATAGGTACTTGTTAGATCTATCTACATCGAATGAGGGAAATGAGGGAATGCTAGATGAAAGTTCTACATGTAGTATGGCTAAAATAGGGAGATCAACTAGAGGTCAAAAGATTAGAAAAAAATTCGATAAATGCATGCAATTTTTTCTTGCTAATGGGGGGTCATGTTCTTATGATGATGAGACCAAAGGCAACATCAAGGTACCCTTTCGGTACACACACATTGAGAAAGAATGGGTACCCAATGAGCTACCTCCAATTAACACTGATTTTTGTGTTAATGAGAGGATATATCACATTGCTCCATCCTCATTACATGGTTTGGGCCTATTTTCCATGGATGGGATAAAGGTATGTTACAACAAAGTTGTTGAATTATTCAAGTATGTCGGTCCATGTTACAATTACAATGATTGGATGCGGATTGTTCAATATAAAAAAAGTATGCGTAGGTATGCACTATCAGCTAATTATATATAATGGAAAGAAAATTATCAAAGTAAAAGATTTACAATGTACATTGATGGGAGACCAAAAGCAACAGGTAATATTGTAGGTTTTATAAATAGTACATGACCTTTCTCAACTAATAAGCAACCCAATTGCATATTTGAGGCACGTGAGGGGAATCAAGTTTTTATATGTGCAATAAAATCAATAAGTGCAGGAGAAGAATTGCTAATAGATTACAATTTAAATTGCATAGATACAAACAAAGTTACTATCATGAGGGTGGTAAGTACTATATACCATTTTTTTAATAATTTTTTTTTGCTAAGTCTATTGCTTTTAGTTCGCTGAAGTTTTTATATTTAATCTTTGTCATAGGACAATATGGATCCTGCACATGATAGAGGCCACGAGGATGCTCCTCCCACCCATTCTTCAGCAAGGGTAAACCTTATTGAAATTGTACAAATTAGATAGTTGAGAAATGTTATATTATTATGTTATTTTATTTACAGTTTTGGAGTTTTTATGATAGTTTTACTAATATTCTTGTCACAATTTGATGTTCAGGATAGGGGAAAAGCACCTGTAGTAAGTACAAAGGCAATAGCTACCCCTTTTGATGATGATATTGTAGAAACACCCAATGTAACAATTATGTTAAAGAAAAAAATTAAAAAAATCAATTTAGAAATAATGAGAATTTTGGATGAAGCAAATATTCCAACCGAGGAGACGATGAAGAGGCTATCTAAATTGAGAGTGCAAGCAAGTCGTTATGAAGTAAGTAGTAATGAATCTTTAGTTATAAAAAAATTTCAATAAAGGTTTATATTTTATACTCTTTTATGTTGTGAAGTAAAATATGTAATATGTGTTCTTGTTATAGGATTTTTTGGCAACTAATCCAGAACCTCGTCAAAAACAATGCGGTGAGGCCAATACTAGTAGAGCTCTAGCCGCCTCAGGTAAAATAATCATTTAGTTGACAAGTTACAAGGAATTTTTTCTTTGAAACATTCAAAAACTTCTTAAGTTAACTCTTACTTTTATTATTTCAAAATGTCTTTGCTAACAATGTATTGTTCAGGTCATCAAGTGCAGGAGACTCCTCCTAGGAGGTCGATAGACATCCATTCAAGATTGTCGAGTGCAATGTCAGCAACAAGGGGCATGCAAACATTAATGCCTTCATGGTCTATGGTAGCTGGTAAATCCTTGTTTTGCTATATTTGGTTTTGTATTAATTATGATTTGATAATTTATACTTTAATCTTGGGTGCATCACATAGTGGATTATTTTTTTGGAGTAGAAGATACACCAGTGGCACCATCTGGTACACCAAATATAGATCAGAGTACATGTATTGGTGATAATTCACCATCATTTCCTGGATCTACCCATGTTTCTAGCACGGGAGTTATGCAGACGTCATTATTGATTGACAATAATGAATCGATGCCTTTAAAATGTCCTACGCTTCCAAGTACTTTAAATAATTATTTTTTATATTGTAATATGCATTTACCTATTCATCACAAGTTTTGGATTGATTATCCCATGACATTTTTTGTAGGAAATGATACATTTTATAAGAAGCTTTATGACCTCGCACTGCATATATTCGGGCCCACCATACATACAAGGTGGAACATCATAAGTGAACTAACTTTATCCCACTATTTTTTTTTCATATCATTAATTGGTACAGTATTTTTTCTTTCATTCAGGTCTTTTCTTTTACTAGCTATATCTAACAATTTTGTGTTTTTTCTTAAAAGGTGGAACTTGCAAGAAAAAAAATTAAAAGATCAATTCGTTAAAGATTTAGAGCATGAGTTTGGTAATAATATTTTTGATGAGAAGAAAATTTTAGAAAGAGCTTGCAAACATCTTAAGACTGTGAGGGACTTATATAGAAAGAGTCTCATCCAGAACCTAAAGTACGAGCGTCCTCCCTTTATTTCAATGAGGGATTGGAATGAGTTTATTTTGGATGCAAAGCAGAAAGGGGATGCTCAAAGAGGAATTACACCAGAAAATGTGAGAAGGTATGCAATAGTATTAACTACTAGTACAATGTAATAATGCACTAATTAGTGATCTTTATATCTATATCATCTAACATATTTCAAACTTTTCATAGGTTGCAGGACACATCAATGGCAACAATGGTTAGGCTGCAAAAGATTGGGCAGCACAGACTTGGCTCTGGTCGATATTTGAAAATTAAAGCACAAATTGTAAGTAGTAGTAAATGAATTGCAGAGAAAAATTATTTATAAAATGAAAATAATTTTGTTTAATCAAAAAATGCAGGGCTCTGATTTTAATTTAGAGGCCACGGAAGAACACAAAAAAATTGCCTTCAAGGAAGGCTATCAAGCCATGGCTGAACACCTATGGTAAGCTTCCACTGGCCCAGCCGAAGAGTCTCCTACATCATGTGCATAGGTAAATATGCCAAAAAATATATTAGAAATTGAATACTTGAGCAACAATCTATTTGATAATAATGTGCATGGCATTGCAATGTAGCCTCTTAATCATGACATAGATCATATGTCGCATCATGAAGCCCCTGATGTGCATCATACTGTCCATGGAGGTGTGTTGGGACTCAAAATTCAATTTTGAAGTACCATGTAAATTGCTTGTTAAGTGCTCTATTTGGTCCAAAAGTGCATATATGGATCGGGTGGTTTTTAGGTCCTATCATTAGATTTAAATGTTCTGCACCTTGTATATGTCCCATTGAGTCAATTTGAGCCTTCAGTTTGGGTATTGAAATGGGTTTGCATCAATTCATTTCTAGGAGGTCTCTAAGCCAGAAAATTGCTAAGTGTGAACTTCACCGAGAAGGGCCAATTGAGGGTTGAATAACTTGAATTCTAATGAGTGTCATGCAAATCCAAGAGTGGAGGCATCTTTAGTTTACTTCAGTTGACCTATGTTCCTGATTTTAGGTCACAATGACAAGTTTTGATAGGTCTTGTGTTTCCCCTGTGGGACATGTTTTCTCATAATTGCATAACGCACTTGTTCAACAATTCTCGGAAGCCCTATTTGTCAAGTTGTATTTGATACCTGGTGATTGGTCAAGAAGAATTAATGATAGATCTGTATTGTAGGCATGTTCCTCTTTTGGCATGTCCATTTTTAGCCCTTGGTGAATCTGTTTCAGTACTTTTCAAAGCCAAATCCATTTCCAGTTTTCACTGTTTTGCTAAAACCCACAAGTTTAGAAGTTTTAAGGACTATATTTGACAGTGTGTAAAAGACACCTGTGTGATCCGATGAGCAAGCTAATGATTGGGTCATGTTGTAATCATGTTTTACTCCCACCGTGCCAAGTTCGGAACCATGACCAATCCGTTTGACCATGTTTCCAGGCTCATTCCATTTGCAATTTTTGCAAAATGTGTTCAGTTCTACAGAGTGTTTTCCCATAAATCCAAATGCCCTACTTTGCCAATGAATAACTTTTGACCAGTTGACTCTTTTGATGAAATTATTTTTGCGTTGTCTTGCAAAGTTGGAGTACTAACTCCAGTCCCAATTTGAGCCCCCTACCAATCCATTTGTTAGCCTTTTAAAATCAATCACGATGATTAAAATCATTTTTTGACATGATTTTTTGTAGGGCAGAACGAAAGTGCTATGTTCGCCATTTAAAATCTTTCAGCTGGGTTATAGTCAAGAGATGTCATTTTGTAGTATGAATGAATGTGGATCAATGTTCATGCTTGTTCAGTGGTGTGACCCAGTCAGGTGAAATTGTCAGTTTTTAAAGCCGCTCTTGGAGCCCTCTGACCCAGTTTTGCCATTTTGCATAAAATGTGAATTTCAATGTTTCAATGATCCGGGTTTGATTTAAAATGGATTCAAAAGTATGCAAAGGGCATACAAGGTTTTTGAGATCGTTTCAAGGATCAGGTGTTTGAAATCATTCTTTTTTTTAGCCGGACCCACTCTGGGGCTCGACCTTGCTCATCATTAGTTGCCAGTTGCAAGTTATCAGTTATCTTGGGAGATGAATTTTAAAATGTAGCAAAGGTCAAGAGGGGGAATGCCAAAACATGGCATTGCCATTGCTAAATGGAGTTAACAGTGGGCGCGCTATGGAGTAATGCCAATGTAGTGTTTAAAATGGCATTGAATGCCAAATTAGGACGCATGGCAGGTATGTAGGGAAATGCATCAAACTCAAGAGGTTTTCCCAGCGTTGGCCAATCATAATCAAAGTCAAAGCAAACAACCTACAATGGGAGTTATTGTCACGGCACCTTGCAAGCACCACAGAACACTTAAATCTCACAAAGAAGTTCAATGGTGGGTGCGTGAAGATCACCACAGTTTGTGATCGGGCATTTTGAGGTTTCCTAGGCTATCTTGACAAAACAAGGCCTCACACTTGAGCTTATGGGATCTTGTTGGAGCAACCTGGTACATTTGGTGAGTATTTCTAATCAATTTTACTGGTAATAGGGAAGCTTCCTCTCCAGTCTTATTGTTGTCAATAGCCAGCTACAGGTATAATGCAATGTCTATTCTTTGATGGTTATAAGTCGAAGCTAGCTTTTGTGATTGAACACTGCATACTCTTGTTATATCTGAGTGTTGATGATTAACACCAGCGATTCACAATGCTAGAATTAATAGCCCTGGTTCTTACTTAGTGTTGAGTAGCCATGGAAAGAGGTGGATCAAAACGTGGTAGAAAATGACTTTGACGAGTGCATAGATGCATACTCAAGATTTGATCCAGATATAGATTCAATTTATTAAAATTCATAATGCAAGTGCAAAAGGGCTCACATTTTGAAGTGGGTTGCTGGTTTGAAACAAAATGCTAGTGTGAATGGTAGTTTGGGAGTTCACACAAATGGTAGTAACTTGTACATGAAATCCAGCATGACAAAGGAAGAAACCTATGGTTCGGGATTGCTTAACTCAGTAAAGGAAAGCCTTCACAAATCATACCACAGCCAGTGTGAGGTTTGAGTGAAGTGGACTTGCACAAGTTGAGGCATTGCCATTTTGTTTGTTGGCATGTTGCCAAGGCTGCCAGTGCAAAAGAGAGCCAGCGTACTAAATTGGGGAGCTGCCAATGCACCAGAAGCAGCTCACACAATTCAGCAATGAGAATGCCAGTGTAAACAACCTGGAGGCCTGCACAAATTCTATGGAAATGCTAACAAAAACAATTGGTTTGGGTGTGTCACATGAACAATAGTGGAGGCTTCATTGTTTGAAAGCAAAGAGAGTTTGCACAATACAATTTATTGCCTCATGCAATAAAAAAAATAGTGGTGTTTGCGTGAATGTGAAACATCAGCAACACACAATGAAAATAATCATGGAAGCTAATAGGCCAACACTGGGGCAAATAATAACAAAAGAATTAACAATTTATGATGAAGTTCAACTGGTCTATATGTGTCAATCCGAGAGCATAAGCTTGCGAAAGGCATCTGAGCAATATGCTATCAAGGGATGATAGTTGTGAGATGAGGGTTTATGAATGCATCTACAACACATGGAATTGAATCTAAGAAAAATCAAAGAAATCCTAACAACAGGAACTGTCACTTCCTGGCGACAGGAACATTAGAAATGGAAATGAACAAAGATAATACCAACACTATAACTAATCTAATACAGTAATTTACTAATACAAATCTGATATAGCTCTAATATTTTGACTCTTTATGAAAGTATGATATCAACTTCAAAAGATGAAAAGAGTTATTAATAATCTACTTACTATTAAATGAATGATAATTTTATAAGCTATCTTACTCAACTATGATATTAATCTGATTGCAAACCTATTACTATGAACTAACTATTAATTTAAAATGAATCCTTATTCTATAACAAATCAAACATACCAAACTCAAGCTACAAAAATCAAGAGTGTGAAATATAAAATGATTTACAACATTAACAACCTCACCAGACATTCCAACAGCAGGCCCTTTCTCTAGTCTGCAAGGTGAGTGAATAAACTATATTGTTTTACATTGGGCTGATCAGCAGAATCGTTATTTTATTCCTCAACTTGTACAAAAGGAGAATAATGATACATTTCAATCTGCATATAGCTGCTTATATACATGCAGCAAATAACAAATGTACAAGTTTAGACCTATTGTTAATAACTTACATAAACCTTGGCCATACATTATAGGCCAAAATAATTGCTGGTATAACAATAAAGCAATAGATTTCATAAACAATAACAATTTTGTTATGGTAATGATTCACATCCCACCATAATATCCATCTCCCAATGAAATGCAAGCTGGAAAATAAATGGTTGTGCAGTATATATCAATAGAGGCATATCATGCCAATTTCTCCTCTACATGGCAGCTCATTCCAACAAATCGTACTTGTTTTGATCCATTATTTTGAGCCTTTATTTTAAAATGGTTTGGAAGAATCAAGTTCACCCAAACAATAATGTGATTAATGTGGCTTTAGGTGAAGGATTTCTATTATTAACGTGGTTGTATTTTGGAGAGGACATTTCCCAAATGGAGTAAGTATTGAAGTTGATATATGTTCATAATAGAAATAGAAATGATGTAGCTGGAAAATGCATCTTTCAACAGTCTTCAATGTCCTCTCCACATGTTCATGTAGGGTGGATGATATCTACATCAAATGTGGCTATTTCAAAGTTGATGTAGCTGTGTATTGGTGAAAGAGCTACAGGAAGATATATAGCAAGCGACAGGAAGAACCATAACTTGTTAGATAAAAACAATCTCATCTATTTATTCACATATTCTATCTAATAACTAGATTAAATATTACTCATAAATATTAGATCATATGCAATATAGAAGGATAAAATGGAATATAAAATGGGGATGGAAATGAGTGTGAAGGCTTATACGAAGGCTAAAATATGGTATAATTTGGGACATAAAATTCTCTCATCAGAAGCCAGCATTTGTTGTTACGTTCCATATCAAAGGATCTAGGGCATGTGAAATGTAAGCACCTAAAGTAACACCAAAGGAAAGTAGAGAGAATTTGGTGTGCGCGCAGGCTTAGAAGAAGAAAACACGATGGCCTCTAGATATATATATATATCCCACATGCAGCATAATGTGGAATTTTTAGCATTTATATACCAAGTCATTCATATTGCTTTGTAAACAAGAGAGCAAAGGCTCTTGATGGGTCTACCTAGTTAGAGTTCTCTCTGTGCGGTGGTGGACCCCATATTTTGACGGAAAATGTAGAAGGTTTTAAAAACTTCAAAGACAATAATCCCACATGCATGCCACAAAGGGCATTTGTAGTGAATATATGTATAAACACAAACAATGAAGGTAAATAAAAGCAGTGGAGGTTATGCACATGATTGCCCATGCCACCCACCCCGATTTCCATGCCAGCGGGTCCTGAGGTAAGAAATTTTGCAGTAGAGTGTAGATGGTGGTGGTGGTCAAAGATGGACACATGTCATGCATTCACCAGTTCACCAGAAGTTTGAGTAGTTAGAGAAAGTAATTAGCAATTCAGAGGTGGCGGTCTATTAAGTGTGGTAGCCAGTTCACCAGGTAGCTAGTGGTTATGCCAAAACATTCCGCGAATTAGAGATACAAGCAGTCGCGTGTTCATGTAATGGTGGTAGTCAGATCTTTACTATTCTATGAATTGGAGATGGAGTTGTTCGCTAGTTCACCGAAAGTAACCCAAGGTTAAGATTACACTTCGTGATTCAGAGAATAGAGCTTTCGCTAGATCATCAGGTTAAACCTACAGTTAGTTGGATCATTTGGCGATTCAGAAAATGCATGTGGTTGCCAGTTCTCTGAATGGGATGGTCAAACTTAAGGTCAAGTCTGTGTATCCAATCAACATGTGACATGTGGCATTATCTGGTGCTTCTTGAGGCATGTGCAGAGAATATTGTAATAAAATGCCAGATTTCAAAGGAATTAAAGATTTCATATAGTCTGCACATTGGGCTAAAATATCCAAAATTTAAATAACCAAGCCTGTGCACAAAACATTTGCCTGGAAACTCATTTTTGGCTAGAATATATAAGTATTATATACCGTCGGTGGTTACTAGTTTGAGTTATTTCCAGATTAAAGATAATGGGGCCAAGGGAATATTTTATGAGATATCTGATTTGTTATGTCCGGTGACTCATGTTTTCAGTTAGCTCATGTGAACATGTGTTTTCAAGGGGATAGAGTAGATCAGGTTTGTTGTTCTAGATGTCATGACTCATTTAGTGAGTAGTTCAGAGTTTGACAAGTGTCGAGTTATGATGTTGTCTAGTGTTTCCCCCTTCCCTTCTTAGTCTTGATTCTTTTCAATTTGTAAGGGTTCCAACCTGTTTGCATGAGCTTGGCTCTGCAAGTGTTTGAGTTCCATTAATGCATTTCTGGTTAATATTGATGTTCTAATTTTTGGTTTTGATCTTTGAATGTATTTGAAACATGAGATTTGAATGAATACAAGAAGAGCCCCTTTGTAATATTTGTGATGTCTTCTTTGTTACTATTAAATTCTTGCATAGTTAGTTTGTAAGGCAGATTAATGTGCTGATGAACAAGGTTTGTCTTGAGATCACCTGTGAGTTTCTCTCAAGGAGGGGATTAAACCTTATAGGAGAATTTCTGAGAATTTGGGGTTTTCATTGAATATGATGTCTGAATCTTGTGAAGAAAGGAATTATGTGCAAGGTATGTCATTCGGGTTTCAACTTTGTAGAATTTTAATGTTCTTGTGGATTATAGTTTTCTAACTCCGTGCCCAAGATTAGGCACTGGTTTTACCAGACTTGTATCAAGAAATCTTTTAAATCAACTTTCCCTTTCTATTGATGAGCTTGGAAGAAGTTTGTAGCATGTGGGTAGGCTTCCCACATCAGAGATTCATCTTAGTTATGAATCCCATCACAAGACATGTTTGTTATATTGAATCCACTAGTTAACCTGCTTGTTGGGTATTTGTAGAATGTTTTATATCCGTTGGAATGAGTAGGGATTAGGTACACCCACCTGGGTCTATGGAGCCTAAAGTGCAGAAGGTATTTTATGCCTTGTCGAAGTTGGGTTTTTTCTGGTTGAGTCAGTTTGTGAATTGGTGAAAGAAGGTATGTTTTGGCCAACAAGAAAAAACACCAACAAAGGTGCTCATTTTGTTAGAAAGTAAAGACCACCAAGATAATTGACAGGGGGGGTGAATCAATTATCAGATAATTATAAAATTTATCAACTTCAATAGCATTTAACCATGTAAGCAATGTAATCATCAACCATAGAAAGATATTCATACACAATGACACAATAACACAAGATATGTTGACTAGGGAACCTCTTGATCAAAGAGTAAACCCTGGTGGGAATGATGCCCACAAAATGATGCACTAATATGAAAGTTTCTTGTGAGAGGATGCACCCTTTTAGGAGTCTTATGAAATACATTCAATACATATGAATCCCTATTAGGAGATTTTTAATCCCTATTAAAAGATTCTAACCCTGTTAGGAGATATGGAAGATAGAAGGACCCACTACCCAAACAGCTTCAAGGCAAGATCTTTGAACACATTGTCCAATAGATCTTAGGATTATTCAATAGAATAATATGAAATATGTTACCTCCTTCACATTGTTCCAAAACTACACTCTCTGCTACACAAGATCACAAATCTAGATCTCTGTACTTCACAAGTCTTCCTTCATCACTGAATTAGCTCTTTTCTTCATCTCATGCATACATTTGCATCCCAATATCATAAATCCATGTCACAACCATCAAAATCTATTTTACAACAAGGAAAACATTCATTCCTTTATACCCCACTCAAATAATTACAAATGAGTCGGCATGTAAATACAAAATAATAATTTCAACACGCTACACCAAAATTACATAAAACTGTCGGCTTCCAGATATTGTAACTTTCCACTCATGTGACCTCAAAGTTTTTGCTATGAGCCACATCACCACCAATGAGTCTCAAACTTCCCTTTAACTACGCAAAATCAGATTCCATCCCGATTAGGAGATATCCTCTGATTACCAAAAATCGCTACTTAGGAACACTGCCAGAATACTGCTTTCACCAAAATGCTAATAACTTTCATGAATAAATGAATTTATTTTTGCACTCTTAACCAAAGGCTAATAACACACCAAAGAAGATAACATCAACATTGCATAACTCAATCTACAATATAACACGTGCGCAAAACAAAATTGTGTTTTCTTCTCTGCTAATCTCCAGAATAACATTGTGTTGACATCAATGACAATCATAGCCATGAATGCAACAACCACTACTATAGAATGACTACCAAAGCTTCAGCATTCATTCCTAACAATCTCCCCCATTGGCATTGATGGCAACATAGATGAAAAACATCCAATGTTCCAAAATCCAATCACTGGTGCTCAACTACTCTGCTACTCTTCATCAATCAAATCTTGCTTCATTTTCCTATTCAGTCTCTCCAACAAATGTAGTTCCTCAATTTTTTTCATGATTCTCTCCCCCATTGACATCAATGACATAAATTCCATCACTATGTCAAACAATAGCTCAATTTCAAAAGACATTTTTCAGAAAAAATATATTCACTAGAGTCCTCAATGACTCAGCTCAGATACACATACTCCCCCATAGAGGAAGTACCAACATCTAGTCCAGAAGAAAGATAGGTGCATAAACCACTGGACAGATGCAACCATCTACATCTTTACTCAAGAGTAGGTTGGGGCATAACCCCAAGCATACCTCTTAGATACTCAAATGTATCCTTCAGCAAGGGCTTAGTAAATATGTCTGCTATCTATTCCTTTGTGCTAATGTACTCCAATATGACTTCTTTATCTGCAACTTTCTCTCTTACAACATGATACTTGATCTCTATATGCTTTGTCTTAGAATGTAAAACTAGATTTCTTGACCTACTGAATGTACTTGTATGATCACAATGTATGACAATAGGCTCATCAAACTTGATTCAAATGTCCATCAACATCTGCTTCATCCAAATTATCTAATTACAATTGTTTGCTGCTGCTACATACTCTACTTCTGCTATACTCTGTGAAATACAATTCTACTTCTTGCTTAGCCAAGAAACTATTCTTCCTCCAAGAAAAAAGGCTCCACCACTTGTGCTTTTCTTATCATCAATATTGCCTCCCCAATCAGCATCAGTATATGCACATAGGGTAAAATCATCAAAATTTTCATACCACAATCGATTATTCATTGTGCCTCTAAGATATCTCAGTATCCTCTTTACTGTTGCATAATGTGATTCTTTAGGTTTAGCTTGAAATCTAGCCACAATCCCAACTGAATGTGCTATGTCAGGTCTTGTATGTGTTAAGTACTGCAATCCTCCAATCATAGATCTATATTTCTTTTTCTCAACTGCTGGTATCTCATCTTTACTAGATAGTTTATGTCCTATAACCATAGGTGTTCCAACTGGTTTACAATTCTCCATACCAAATCTTTTCAACAAATCATTCAAGTACTTTGTCTAACTTACAAAGATACCATCATTGTTCTATGTTATCTGTAATCCTAAAAAGTATTTCATTTCTTCAATCATACTCATTTCAAATTCTTTCTTCATTTCATCAACAAATTTATCACTAGCTTCATCTTCTCCTCCAAAAATAATGTCATCAACAAAAATGACTATAACTAACAATCCATTCTCAATTTCTTTTGTATACAAATCACTATCAGCTATTCCTTTTGTAAATCCCAACTTTAACAAATACTTATCTAGTCTCGCATACCAAGTTCTAGGTGCTTGTTTTAATCCATATAGTGCTTTCTTCAGTTTATATACCATATCTCCTTCTTGAGTCAAGGGAAAACCTTCAGGCTGCTCAATGTAGACATCTTCTTCCAATTCACCATTCAGAAATGCTGACTTCACATCCATCTGATACACTTTGAATTTCTTAAAAGTTTCATAAGCCAAAAACATTCTTACTACTTCAAGTCTTGCCACAGGGTCAAAGGTCTCTTCATAGTGAATTCCTTCTTGTTGTGAGTATCCCTTACATACCAATATTTCTTTGTTTCTAATTACTTCTCCTTGTTCATTCATCTTGTTTCTGAATACCCATTTAGTTCCAATCACATTTTTATCTTTAGGTCTAAGGACCAATTCCCATGTCTTGTTCTTTTCAATTTGATTCAATTCTTCTTTCATAGCATTTATCCAATATTCATCTTCACAAGCTTCACTAGTAGATTTAGGTTCAATTTGAGAAATCAAACATAAATGTACCTTCTTTCGAGTAAGAACTTCTTTGTCTAAACTTCCAATAACTTGCTCAATAGGATGATGTCTTGAAATATACCTATTAGGTGTCATAGTCTCAGATCTTGTCTCAACTGTAGATTCTTATCTAGATTCTTCTCTATTTTCTTTAGCATGACTTTCATTCAACAATTCACTATCAGTTTCAAAAAGTTGTCCAATAGCTTCAATATTAGGCTAAGGGTTAGTTCCTTCATCAAATTCATAATCAAGCATTCTTTCCTGAATTTTAAACTTCTCATCAACTTTTACATTTGCACTTTCAAAAATAGTTTTAGTTCTCTTATTGTAACATCTATATGCTTTGCTCTTCAAAGAATATCCAAGAAAGATTCCTTCATCACTTCTAGGATCAAACTTTCCAATATCATCATCTCTCTTAATATAACATTTGCTTCTAAAAATTCTAAAATACTTAACTAAGGGTGCATGTCCAAACCACAATTCATAAGATGTCTTGTCTGTGTCTACTCTGATTTGTACTCTGTTCATTGTATATACTATTGTATTCACTGCTTCTCTCCAAAATGTCTTTGCCAAATCATTCTCAAATAACATAGCTCTTGCTACTTCAGTCACTGACCTGTTTCTTCTTTCTACAATACCATTTTGTTCAGGTGTTCTAGGGGCTGAAAACTGTCTCTTAATTCCATTCACTTCATAAAAAGCATTAAATTCTCTAGAAGTAAATTCTCCACCTCTATCAAATCTCAAACATTTAATCTTCATTCCAAATTCATTCTCAACTTTATTCTTAATTATCTTAAACTTATCAAATGCTTCAGATTTTTCTTTCGGAAATGCAATCCACATCATTCTTGTAAAATCATCAACAAGAATCATAAAATACCTTTCTCCATAGAATCCTCTAGTCTTGGTAGGACTACTCAAGTCTGTATGAACAATCTCCAACTTCTCTGTAGATGTGAACTTCTTACTAGGAAAAGAACTTCTCTTCTGCTTATCCATCACACATTCTTTGCAAATCATGTTAGTAGGCTTAATAATCTTAGGTAAATCTCTTACTGCAAGTGTAGAACTCACTTTCACAATATTATCAAAGTTTATATGACAAAACCTTCTATGCCATAACCAACTGTCATCAATCTTAGTCATAAAACATGTCATCTCAGTAGGGTTCAACTAAAATACATTACCTCTGGTTCTAGATCCTGTTCTAATCAAATTTCCATCTTTATCCTTAATCACACAAGTTTTCTCAGCAAAGAAAACTTGATATCCCTTATCAACTAACTATCCAACACTCAATATATTATGTTTCAATCCATCCACAAAGTAAACATCATCAGTATTAGTCTTTCCATCAAGAGTAATAGATCCTATACCTTTTATCAAACAAGGTGCCTTGTTACCAACTCTAACAACTCCTCCATCATGATTGTTAAACTTTATGAACTTTCTTTTATCACCAATCATATGATGTGAACAACCATTGTCTATAATCCAATCAGCTTTCTTTTCAACTTGGGAAACTAAGGCTTTTTCTTCTTTAACATCAAATTCAGAATTTTCTTCTTTAATAGCTACAAATCCTATTTCATCAGTGTTCTCATTATCACTATCACTCAAATGTCTTTCAATTCCTACTTCAAGATCTTCATCATTTGCATAATAACATTCTTTGGTTCTTCTAGGCTTGAAATTGTTTCTATACTTCTTAACTCTCTTAGGACACTTAGATGCAAAATGACCATATTCTTGACATGTCCAACATTTAAAAAGTTTTGTATTGTCTAGTTCTCTTTTCACAAGCAAGGCAATACCTTCTTCAATCTTCTTATCTTCTTCAGATTTGGATCTGTTGTTGCTGGCATAATCTCCATTCACACTTGTACTTTTTGACAAAGTAGGGCAGATACTAAGAGCACTGAATGTTGTCTCTATTCTAGGTAAGTCTCCTAATAACCTCAAGTTCATCTCTGTTGCTTCCAATCTTCCAAGAAGAGTTTGTCTTGTAAATTTTGTAGTACAAGGTATAACTTGTTCAATCATCTACATTGTCTGCTTAAATACAAGAGTCAATGTCCTCAGAATTTTCCATATCACTTCATTCTCAATCTTTGATCCTCCACAAGATTTTATTCCTACAACAATTTCTAACATTCTACCAATATAGCTTCTAACATATTCATCTTCCATCATTCTAATATCTTCAAATGCACATATCCAATTATGTAATCTAGCTCTCTTTGCATGTTCATCACCTTCAAAAGTAGAGTGTAAAGCTTTCCAAATTTCATTAGATTTCTTAAAACATTTTACCTAACTGTATTCATTCTCTAGAAGTGTTGTCAAAAGTGCTTCTCTTGCATGTATGTTACACATGAATAGATCTACCTCATCTTTAGAACTTGTCTCAAGACTGTCTTCTTCAATTATAGTTCTCTCATTCTTTGTAATCAACCAATAGCCTGGTCCTAAACATAGTAGATGTGTCTTCATCTTTTCTTTCCAGTTGTCAAAATTTACTCCATCAAATTTAGGACTTTCTTTCCTGAAATTCACCATGGATCTCCTTAAGTTGTTAAACTTCTCTTTCAAGGACCTGTTGCTCTGATACCAATTGTTAGAATGTAAAGACCACCAAGATAATTGAGAGCGGGGGTGAATTAGTTATCAGATAATTATAAAATTTATCAACTTCAACAACATTTAACCATGTAAGCAATGTAATCATCAACCATAAAAAGATATTTATACACAATGACACAATAACACAAGATATGTTGACTAGGGAACCTCTTGATCAAAGAGTAAACCCTGGTGGGAATGAAGCCCACAAAATGATGCACTAATATGAAAGTTCCTTGTGAGAGGATGGACCCTATTAGGAGTCTTATGAAATACATTTAGTACATATGAATCCCTATTAGGATATTTTGAATCCATGTTAAAAGATTCTAACCCTGTTAGGAATTATGGAAGACAGAAGGACCCACTGCCCAAATAGCTTCAAGGCAAGATCTCTGAACACACTATCCAAAAGATCTTAGGATTATTCAATAGAATAATATGAAATATGTTACCTCCTTCACATTGTGCCAAAACCACACTCTCTACTACACAAGATCACAAATCTAGATCTCTGTACTTCACAAGTCTTCCTTCATCACTGAATTAGCTCTTTTCTTCATCTCATGCATACATTCGCATCCCAATATCATAATTCCATGTCACAACCATCACAATCCTTTTTACAACAAGGAAAACATTCCTTCCTTTATACCACACTTAAATAATTACAAATGAGCTAGCATGCAAATACAAAATAATAATTTCAACACTCTACACCAAAATTACATAAAACTGTCAACTTCCAGATATTGTAACTTTCCACTCATGCAACCTCAAAGTTTTCACTGTGAACCACATCACCACCAATGAGTCTCAAACTTCCCTTTAATTTTGCAGAATTAGATTCCATCTCGATTAGGAGATATCCTCCGATTACCAAAAACCACTACTCAGGAACACTGCTAGAATACTACTTCCACCAAAATGCTTATAACTTTCATGAATAAATGAATTTATTTTTGCACTCTTAACCATAGGCTAATAACACACCAAAGAACATAACATCAATGTTTCATAACTCAATCTACAATATAACACGTGTGCAAAACAAAACTATGTCTGCTTCTCTGCTAATCTCCAGAATAACATTGTGTTGACATCAATGACAATCATAGCCATGAATGCAACAACCACTACTACAGAATGACTACCAAAGCTTTAGCATTCATTCCTAACACATTTTCTATTTAAAACTAATTATGTAATTATTAATACAATTTAACATCTTAAATTGAACTTGGTGTAACCTTTTTGTGTATATTTTAGAGGATACAGAATCATGTCATGCTGAATGAGTGCCGGAGGATGTTCAGACTGATCACCATGTAGATCATGTGGCACATTCAGGTAAATAAAATCTATGTTTTTTTATTTTAAATTAATTTTTTGATTTATAGTTCTTTTACTTAAATAAATACTTGTAATTCACTAATATAAAATAGTGTGAATTTAACTCGTGAAGTAGTTGTTATTGCAGCAGACCCCCCTTTGGCAGAGCGGCCTCGTGTTCCTGAATAGATGAGGAGGAGACATGCATTGGAATTAGAATCAATAGAGGAGGGGAATGAGGAGGACATTGATCTTCCTCTTAGAAATTACATGATTTAAAAAAATAGCAAGAAACCCAAAAAGAAATGATTGTAATTAACATTTTTTGCTAATGAAAGAATGTTGTCTTAATGGATGTAATTTTGTACTAGTAATGTTGATGAATGCTGTGTTAATGAATTCTTCATGAATGTTGTGTGTTAATGAATTTTATGTGTTAATGAATGTTATCAGCTGATTATAATGATTGAATGTTATATTTCAAAAATGGATGAATGAATGAATGTTATTAAATGTTAATGGGGAATTTAGAGTGATGTCAGGGGGGGGGAGGGGCCAAATGAGCTTCCACCTTCACGTGGTTGGCCTTGTTTAGTAGATAATATTAAACTATTCTCGAATCCAAGTGAAGCTCAAACTTTAAAGACAAGCTTAGAGTTAATAGTGACAACCAATTAGCAAGTCGAGATGAAGTTCTTCATTACAGGTACCTTTTTAGTTTTTAAAGCACAATGTCATGTTTTAATATTGTGTAGTTTTTTTCTTAATTCAAAGTATTCTTTTACTATAAGAACATAATTTATGACCATTTTAGTAACTATTCTAACATCGCTTTATGAAAAATCCTATTTTGGTAAAGATGGTGATAAGTGGTGTTGTCTATTCCTTGGGAGATTGGATTGCATAGGTCTATATCTCAAAATCATTTTCATGTGGTAGAAATGCATACTTAAAACCATTTCATTCTACATTTAAAAACATTGATGACACTCTAGACACAAAATAATGCTCATGCTGTTGACTTGACAGTGCTATGAAGGCAAACCAATTTTTGAATTTGATCAAACCTGGATGTTTAGATCTAGTCTCCTTGGATTTATTCTTCATTGTTCTTTGTCTCATTATTACTATCATCCTAGTGAGTAACACCTTTGCCTTCTTTCTTAGTCTCTTACAGTTCATACTTGTTTAATTTGAATAATTTTTGAGTTCCTTGCAAAAAGGGTATGACAAAAAAATATGGTTATACAGGCTCTATTTCCTTTACTTGAACTTGATGTTATGATTTATCAATTGACATTTTAATATTTTGATGTTGAACTTGAAGCCCTCCACTATCCCCTTAAGTAGGCTAACTCAACTCGAGGATTCAACAAGAAACTTGGAATCAACTCAAGGAGTTAGTTCTACTCAAAGATCAAATGGAGTTCTCTGACTTTTTAGTTCATTCCCACAACCAATCTACACAAGTTCATCTTCCCACTTCCTTGTTTCAATCCCTCATTTCACCAACTCCATTCTAGGCCACCTAGTGCACCTAGCACCTCCACCATACCAAAATCTCAACCAAGCTTCTCACACTAACCCTAACACCTTGGATCATCTTATCATGGTCTATCTACCATGATATAACTCTTCACCAACTCCAAACAACTCAGCTCTTACCATTTCACACTTTAGCCCTTCTAGGCCTGGCTAGTAGCCCTGTCAACACTGTAATCTTCAAATTTCATGAAACTTTCCCAAACACCCTAGTAATGTCTTTATATTTTCTAATACCCTTTTCATATTTATTTAACCCCTATCAATCTCAAGCTTTCATCTCTTGAATGGTGAACCTTTCTACTGCTGATTGCACACCATTTAGGCCCAATTAGCCCTATCCCAACAAAGAAACTCTATCACCCCTTTGACTTCAAGACTCCTAAGGTTGAAAAAATCTTACTAGACCTTGTAAGACTCAATAGTTTCAACTTGTCTTGGTCCTTCAACTTACCCAACCTTCCAAACCAACAAACCCTCACTATTTTGATCAAATATCTAGGGCTTTCTAGAAAATACCCTTCCCAGCCACACAAAACCATAAAGATGGTTCAAACACATTAAAATACATCCTCATAGATTTTTCCCATCATTATCTACCCTCTCTATCCACCATACATTTCTCGATCACCATTTGGTGCTTTCAAAGTGCACCTTCACTGTGCCTTCACCAGTCAAACATTGTTCCACTCTTCCTTCACATTTTCCCTGCATTCAAGACCAAATGAACTACATAAAATACATTAGAGGCATCTCCCACCAAACCACAGTTAGTACAGAGGTGGGAGTGCCTTCACATGGTTGAGGTTTGCAAAATAATTGCTGACTGTTCCTTAAAACAATCACTGTCTACACAATACCAGTTGTTTCCTTGATGTTTAGAGATGCAAAAATACTAAAATACTGGCATAAAAAAATAAAACTAATGCTATGAAAATGTTTCTACATTAATGCCAAGCCAAGATCACATTGAATACATCCTAATTAATTCACTGTTATCCCACTGTACCCGTAGGATAGAGAGTTCTAGTATTTGCAGAGAATTTCATTTTTATTGCCCAAAACTATTACAAATTTGAACCATTCACTATTAATTCATTAATTAATTCACTTTTATCCCACTTTACCCCCAAATAACCTGACTTTCCCATGTAACTAACTCTTACTACCTGTTACCAGTCAAAACTAATTGTTACTAACATGAAATACTTAGAGATTTGTTGTCAAGTTGACAACAAAGTTGTCAACTCGAAAACCTAACCATATAATGCCAAAAATAAAGACTTATAAAGGTTTTAATGATAACATTTATCACCCTATTACCTTTACTAACCCAACTAACCCCATTAAGCCCATTTGGCTTATATTGCCAATGTTGGCAATTTTACAAAATATTGCACTTTTAGTGCCTTTGACATCTTTTAGAGGCTTTGATAGCCTTAGTACTCCACCATCTCTCCATGCCTCCTACACATGCCTACACCTACCAAATAGGCTTCCAAAATCAGTATATCCTCCTACATAACCCTAGCAGTCAGTTATCTGACTGTTGTTGGTTAGTTACAAACTAACACAAACTAAAATTTTGTTGTCTAGTTGACACTAAAGTGTCAACTTCAACAACTTATAACCATTTAATTTTTATCTCTATTCCTTAGCCTTCTTAAATGCCTATAAACCTATCAAATCTCCTAAAACTTCCTAAATCTCCTATAAGCCTTATCAGGCCTTAATTACCAACATGACACATTAAAACTTTGGGCACTCTTTGGTGCTTTCACAACCTTTTAAATTGTCCTTAGAGACCCTATTACATTGGTCAAAGACCTTATAGGCCTTTAGATCCCTTTGATAGACTAGGATCAACAAAACATCAACCCAAGGATGTAGGCATATCATGGTTTAGCACTATATGTGCATGCTTTTACTTAGGTTGTCATCTATTGTGTTACAAAGAAAATTGCAATGAAAACCATACACTTAACAAAATAAAACTATGAACAATAATGATTAATGTAAAACAATGAATTTAGTAGTTGTCAAACAATTAATAATAAGTAATAACATATGAAAATTAAAAGATTATATATACCTAAACTAAACTAAAAACATGCCAAAACTAAACTTACTAAAGAATTGTCTAAGCTGCAAGAGCATCACATAGTCCAATAGTAATGTCTAGCAGAAGCCAAGTTACTAATTATAGACAAGCAATATATTCAACTAAAAGCAAGAATATATTGAAAATGGTGTCACATTTTTTTTTAAACAAAAGTTAGTATTGGTCAAAATTTCAACCTTTAGACAATACTAAATTCGACCAGGACACTATACATTCGACGGTCCATTCGATGACTTTGCGTGGATAATTTGATGACAAAATGGACTAAATTCGACCAGGATGCTATACATTCGATGAAAAAGTGGTCTCAATTTCAATGACAAAATGGTCTCAATTTTGACCGTCACACCAATTGATCGACATTTTCTTCTTCCAGTTCCAAGAGATTGTTGCAGTCGATAATTCGACCACTTAAGGGGTCGAAATTGTGACTATTATTTACCATGTAGAAATTTTGACAAAAAAACATTGACAACAACTTTAATCACCTATTCGACCAATTGTTGTAGAAAATTCAACTAATTCTCATCAAAATTTAAGGTAAAATTTACTAGTGAGAGAAAGGAAAATAAAAATTATAAATTACAAGTATATATCTAAAAAAAAAATTATTCAAATTTTCAATTAAAGTGTCAAATTTTGAGCAATGCCTCTTATATAATCTAAAATATTATTATTGTCATAACCATCAACTAGTATTTTTAGTCTTTCTTTGAGTTCACGGTATTTTTTTCCTACTTGGTTGTGTAGTATTTCCAGCCATATATTGCTCTATTTTATTCTCTATGAGACACTATTCTTTTTTCACTACTTTGATGAATTTTTAGATTGAGCTATGCGATGATTGAAGAAATTCACTACATCCTCTATGTTATCCCTCAATAGAATTATTGTTTTTGGGAAGATCATCTTGAATAACTAAATAGTAGTTCCACATTGTGATTAGAAACTTGGGTGACCATCTGTTGCCTAATCTAGTTAGTCTTCCAATCCATGTGTCTTCAAAATAATCAATTATGGGTTGCAAAGTCTCCTTATGTTGTATATAATAAGGAAATTGTAGAAGTATTTTGAATGCATTGATTACATATATCTGAGGCACAAAAGCTAATGCAACAAGTTTTTTGATCCTCTATGGTGCCTCATAATCACTTTTTTAGCATACTAACTTGATCTAAAATGACCATGGGTTATTTTGTCCATGAGTTATTTTGACCTTGGGTTATTTTGACCATGGGTTATTGTGTCCCTAGGTTATTGTGTCCTTAGGTTATTATGGTGGGGTTATTGTGTCCTTAGGTTATTATGGTAGGGTTATTGTGTCCAGGGTTATTTTGACTAGGTTATTATGTCCGGTTACCATGGGATGAAGGTGGACCAAGTATCCAAAAGGAGAAAGCCAAGAAAATCAAGTAAACACCTTTCCTTCTCAAGGCTTCAAAAACAACTTCACCAGTTCTTCCATATGCACAACAACAACCCTTATGGCCCCCAAAGCATCAAGCCATAATACTATCCTTATGCCCCCTCAACCCCCGCAAAAGCTCAAAGAAAAACATGACATCATAGATCCCATACACCATGTTTTATCCTCTCCTCCATGAGGAGAGACTCTACACTCAAGGGCTATCAAAAATTTCCCTTCACCCCCAAGGTTACTCTTGCCTCCAAAGGGTGATTGCACCTTGAGACTCCCATTAACATAATACAACACAAACAACTTCACATTACAACAAAGAACCAAAACATGAAAGCTACATTGCAAAACTCATACAATCTTACACTACAATTCATCCACTTCCATACATTTTCAACATGTAAGAACAAACAAGATAATGATTTTTTTTACCAACCTAAGCCCAAGCTTATGGAAATGAAATTGAAGAAGACCTTCTCTTTGTCCAAATCCTTTTTCCAAGGTCTTCACTAACTCTAGTTGTCTCTAAAGATAGAGAGTGGGTCATCAAAAACCAATGTTTCTCCCAAGTCCCTCTAAAAGGCTTCTTACCAACTTCTCAACCCACTGTCATAAAGAGGGTATGGCTCAAGAAAGTCCTTTCCTCCATCCTTGTCTCCCTTCATAAATGAGATGGAGACTAGAAATGGTGAAAAGGGGATGGGCTTGTCCTCTTTTCCAAAACCCAAAATTCGTCACTTGACTTGAGAGAAAACTTAGATGGGTCATAAATGAGTTATGAGCTCTATTTTGACCAAAATCTAACCCCCAACCCATAATATACCAAGTTGGATAGTTAAAATTGACCCGAACTACACCCTAGGGGCTCATTTAACCCTCCAAAAACCCTCTTGAAGTTTACGTGTGGGTTCAACAAGATTTGACCCAATTTATGGCTTCTTAACTAAGGGTCTACATGGGAACACTATAAGTTAACCTCAAGGTAAGTGTCACACTTCATCTATTTAAAAGGTCTTATCATGCCAACACAACCCATATTACAAGTGTCAAGTGACACTACAAAATTACACATTACATATACACATGGAAAGACCCTTAGTATGATCACATATTTACAATTTATAATTAATACAATCATACAACATCACAATTATGAAATAAAATACATCACAATGAGGTTTTCTCTCTTCATTAGATGCAACCATGACTTTCATTGTTTTCACAATTGTCTAACCTTAGTTCCCTGACTTATTTCCATGGTCAAATTTCCTACACAACTAAATCCATATATCAGTAGTCCAAGAAAACCATACATAAAATAATGTAAATAATTGACAATATTTAAGCATATTTCTTTCACAATTGCATTCACATTATTTACTATTAATCAAAACAATATTTTCAATACAATTTCTACACGAAACACATTTACTCATAAAAGCATATCCATAATCAAATCATTATGAAATTTCACATGTCAATATAATTTAACTATGAAATCTATAATTCAATTGCATCATAATAATCATCTAAATCAATCCATCATAATGTACCATCATAATATGACATAAAGTCCTCATCATAGAAATCATAAGTATTGAATCAATCCTAATATAAAGTTGTAAAATCCACTAATAGGAAATATATTTCAGATATGTCTAAATATATTGTCATCAGGAGTGCAGAAAATAACATAAGAAAAATGTATCACAATTAAAAGTGATCCAAATCCCTATCATGTAGATAAATCATCCATAATGCATCCAAAAATAGAGTATCAAATACTATGTCCATTATGAAATAAAATTAATTCTATGACGGGTCGGGGTAAGGCCTCACACACCATCTAGGAAAGGAAAAGAGATATCTAACAATTCTTCAATATTTTACTCTAATGATTGTGAATCTATCTTGTCTGAAGAAAGAGAACATGAGGGATTGGAAGCTTTATTTTCTAATAGACTACCTAGAGGGAAAGGTAAATATATGGGTAAATCTCCTTTGAAGTTCTTTGCATGCAATAAGATTGGACATATTGCCTCTAGATGTCCCAATAATGACAGGAAGGATAATCTAAGGAGAATCAAGAATAAGAGAAAGAAGGCATGTTATCTAGCTGAAGAAGGTGTTACTGATGAAGATTTTGATGGAAGAGATGAAGAATAAATTATGTTTGTTGTGGTAAAGGAAGAACCCTCAGAAGAAGGTGATAAATCTTTAGTTTCTAACATGAATCACAGTGGTGAATGGATCATTGAAAGTGGGTGCACTCATCACATGATCAGTGATAGAAGAAAAATCATCAAGATGGAGGAATGTGATGGTGGTTCAGTAAGATTTGGTAATGATTCTCTATGTATGGTAAAAGGTAAAAGATTGATGAAGGGTGCTCCCCTTAATACCACAAATACATAACAGAAACAAAGAAACAACAACAATTTGCAAGAACAGAAAATGGGCTTCTTATTATCTCCACAAGTGTGGAATTCCAAATTTTAGAATTACAATATGCAAAGCCACATGGGCATTCCCTTTACAATATTTTGTAGGACAAAGCCTCGAATCAATACCCAAATCTACTACCCAGAACTGCCTAAGACAACACTATGGGCCTTCTTTATATAGGCAATTTCCGCCCGAGAAGGTTCCAGAAATTTAGCCCAAAGGGCCGACCAAACTTACAATTATTTTATTTTACAATTTATTACATCAAATTCAACTCAAAATAACTTTTGAAACCCAAACAAAAATTTTGAAGGAAAATTATTTTCTGCCATTTCAGGTGACCCAACTTCCAAGGACCATAAGTCATCGCCAGTTGCTATGATTGACTATTATAACCCCAATTTGGAAAGGCCATGAAGTGCTCTATAGGCTTGACTTGTGCAACCACCTGTCACTCAAATTTTAGACCTCATCCGGAACCTCTAAAGCCTTCAAAACTGAGTTCAAATTTTTTGTACCTTGCTGCCAATACCGAAAATCTTCAATATCTACAAAGCTAGACTTGATCTGTCAATGAAACTTTACTGGTAGGCTGATACGACTGAGATGAACCTCCACATGAGAAATCAAAACATTCCGAGATCATATGACCAACTTAATAAAAATAGCAAGTTCCCATAAATAGCAGCTCTACACAAGATAGCCCTTATTGAATACAAAAATAGAAATATTTTTGGGTGATGCAAGATTGCTCTTACACCCAGGATGCTCCTGCATCAAAGATATATTGATTTAAATGATAACACAAATTGTGATGATGTTTAATGGTTTAATGGTTTGAAATACAACTTGTTAAGTGTTTCTCAGTTGAATAAAAATGAACATAGATTGGAGTTCAATGAAGGTATATGCAAGATCATTGGGAAAACAAGAGAATTGATTGCTACCAGTGAACAAACTAAAGGTAACTTGTTCCATCTGAATTCTACCATTAAGAGTTGTATGATTGATAAGGTAGAAGATTGTTGGTTATGGTATAAAAGGTTTTGTCATGCAATTTTTGATAATGTGGTCAAAGTTAGTAAGATGAAGATAGTAAGGGGTTTTTCTAACCTAGTAAAGCCAAAAAATGTAATGTGTAAAGAATGTTATCTTGGGAAGTTAACTAGTTCTAGTTTTGTTAGTAAGAATTACTCTTCTAAAAGTATTTTAGACCTAGTTCAGACTGATATATGTAGTCCAATGAGAAGTCAAAGTTACTATGGTGATAGATATTTCATGTTGCTTGTTGATGATTATTCAAGAATGGTGTGGGTTATGTTTCTAAAAGATAAATCAAAATATTTTCACATATTTAAGATTTACAAAGCCAAAGTGGAGAAGGAGACCAGTAAGACCCTGAAATGTCTTAGATATGATAGAGGAAGTGATTTTACTTCAGATGAGTTTGTTTCAAATTTTGAGGAATAGGGAATTAAAAGGAAGATGCCAACTCCTAGCACACCTTAGCAGAATGGTATTGTTTAAAGAAGAAACATGTCTATCATTGATTATGCAAGGACATTAATGATTTAGAAAGGTGTTGCACAAACATTTTGGAGAGAAGAGGTAAGCACTGGTGTTTACACATTGAACATAGTTTAGTTGAATAAAATTAAAAACAAAACTCCTTATGAGTTGTAGCATGGTCAATCTCCTAGTGTAATTTATTTCAATTTTTTTGGAAGTATATGTTACATAAAAATAGATGGAAATTTAGGAAAGTTTGATCTAAGAAGTGATGAGGTAATATTCTTAGGATATTATACAAAGAGAAAAGCCTACAAGTTCTTGAATAAGAGAAAAAAATAAGATAGTGGAAAGTGCTAATGTAAGAGTAGATGAATTTTCTAAGCAGAATGATAAATCTAGCAAGAAGGAACTTGAAGACTATCATGGGTTTGTATATGTACAACCAGTGGAGTAGGACACTATAGAAGAACTGATGGAGATACACATCAATAAATAGGAATACATACAAGCATTTGAAGGTTCTCCTATAACTAAACCGATATTGCCAAGGTATGTGAAACTAAATCATTCCCATGATCAATTTATTGGTGACATAAATGTTGGTGTTCTAACAAGAAGAAAGGTGGAGAAAGAACATGTTTTCTATATGATCTTGAACCTAAAACTATGAAAGATGCATTGAAATATGATGATTGGGTGAAAGCTATGGAAGAAGAATTGGAGAAGATTGAGAAGAATAAAACCTGGACATTAGTACCCAAATAGGTGGAAAAGAATGTAATCAGCACTAAGTGGATTTTCAAGAACAAAAATGAGAAAGGTGAAGTGGTAAAAAACAAGGCAATATTGGTGTGAAAATGATATGCACAAGAGGAAGGCCTGGACTATGGTGAAAATTTTTCACCTGTGGCCAGACTTGAAGCTGTAAGGATATTACTTATATATGTTTCTTACAAAGGATTCAAGGTATATCAAATGGATGTTAAGTCATCTTTTCTTAATGGTGTATTGGAAGAAGAGGTATACATTGAACAACCTAAATGATTTTCTAATTTAAAAGGTAAGAACATGGTGTGTAAAATACATAAAGCTTTATATGGGTTGAAACAAGCACCCAGAGCATGGTATGAGAGATTTCACTCATATCTAATTCAAATTGGCTTCATAAGGACAAGTGACAAAAGTAATGTATATTTAAATATTGAGAAAGATGATAGGTTACTGATTGTAGAGATATTTGTAGATGATATCATTTTTGGTGGCAATGAAGAGATGATTAGATCATCTACAGATGAAATGAGGAAATAATTCAAGATGTCTATGATTAGTGACATTAAATTATTTATTGGATTGATGGTTCAATAGTTGAAAGGTGGTATCTACATCATCCAATCCAAGGATGTAAGAGAAATACTAAAGACCTTTGGGTTAGAAGACTCAAAACTAGTTGGTATTCCTATGGTAACCAGTTGCAAATTGTTAAAAGAAGAGGATACTAAAGAGGTGGATGAGACTCTTTGCAGGTCCATGATTGGTAAGATATAGTATGTGGTGCATATTAGACTGGACATTGCACAGGCAGTTGGATTAGTGGCTATATTTTCTTCTAATCCTAAGGAATCACATTTGATTTTGGTGAAGATGATTGTGTGTGAGTGATTTACACCTTCATGAAATTACAAGATTAACTAAGAACAACAAGAATTAGAGCAAAATAATCTAACAAATGCATAATTAATCTATCAATATCTCATGGTTCTCTAAATTGAAGTAGTAAGTGAGGCTCTCGGCTGCAAATCCTCACTAGTGACACTCTAATTACGAGAATTGAACTAAGAATGATATGCAAACTAGATCTAATTATCAAATTCTAGCTCTATTTGATAAGAAAATCTCTAAAATGATCAACAATTAAGCTAAATATCAATGAAAATGCTAAGTGAGTGGTGTGGATGCAAATTGCAAGAGCTTTGCTGCAATTCAAAGATATGGAGTGGATGATTAATGCCTCAAAATGCCTTCTATTTATAAGATTTTCCCAAGGGTAGGGGGTAGAGTGAGATAACCATGGTTATGCTTGGGTAAGGTCAATTGGCTTTGCTTTGTCCCTAAATTGGGGGACAAACATTTAAATGGTTTCAAAAGGCTGGACCATTTCAACAAAAGTGAGTGATTTGTGTCCATTTTGTCTCCTTTTTTCTTTGTTGAGGGAAATTCATATTTATTAATTAATTAAAGTAATTAAATTTAGCCATGAAGGGTAAGAGGTTCATTTTGATTTTTCATTTCAACAATTATGTCATTAATTGAATTTAATCAATTTCTTAGTGTTTTTCCCCTTTTCAAGCTTTATTTAATCATTTAATCATTTAATTGAATTTTCCTTTGATTTGAATTGCGTTTGTTCCATTTATTGATTTTTAGTGCTATTTTGATGATTTGATTGCACCTTTTGATTGAATTAAGTCTTTGCCAATTTTCCATGTCTACAAATGCCCCTCTTTGAGTCGATGTGCGAAGAACACCGATTCAAAGATTCCCTTAGTATGATGATCTGATTCAGGTCTTGGTTCTGAGATTCCTTGATACCTCTGATAGTTCTGATTGATGTATTTCCTGATGACGATGATGTGCCTCTGATGATGGTGCTGATATGATTCTAATGCCTCTGATATGGGTCCTGATTTGATGATAGGTCCTGGGTTTACTGATAAAGGTCCTGGGTTTTATTGATAAAGGTCCTGGGTTGATTGATAAAGGTCCTGGGTTGATTGATTGCTGATATGTTGATAGGTTTGATATGATACCGATATGCAATTGATTTGCCTCCTGATATGACAATGATATGATATGATACTGATATCTTGATATGATACGATATGATATGATATGATATGATATGATATGCCCCACTGATAAACGTTTTTGATGTGATGCCAATTTGATACTCTGATGCCCCCTCAGAAATAAAACATATTAATTCCTTGATTTGAAAGATTTTGAGTAGTTGGAATATGTTTTGATTTTTGATACCGTTTGAAAGAAACAATCAAGTTCGATTCATGCTCCGATTAATGAAAATGTCCTATAATAGGTCCAAAGTGCATTTTTAAGTGTTTATGAGAACCAATTTCACCTTAAATAGGGTAAAACCCCTCATTTTACTATTCATTTGCACCGTTCCTTCTTGAGATTTGAGCTCTGATTTTAGGCTTTTTTACACGATGGTGGTCCCACATCGCGAACATCGATTTGAGAGAGCGCGCCGGTTCAGTCGGAGAGCGACCGATGGTCCTCCGGTATGTCATTCAAATTTTCCTAATGTTTTTAAAGTTGCATTTATGACCTCATTTAATGCTTTTAAAAATTTTAATTCTGCGTTTGTGAAAAGAAATGTCACCTCCGTGCTATTTAATTTCGCCTGAAAATTTAAAATGTCGCCTTTGGTAAATTTGATGTCGCCTTCCCTAGGTTTTCTCACACATATAGAAAATCATTTATCGCCTAAGGATAATTTAATATCGCTTAAGGTTTTAGTCATTTTAATTATGTATCGCGTGATAATAAAATGTCGGTTGCGGAAAATCTGATACCGCTTCTGTAAAATTAAGTCACGTGGATGAATAAAATCACGCGTATGAAGAAAGAGATGTCGCCTCTGGTAAAAGAAATGATGCTAGAAAGAAAAGTCGCGTAAGTAAAAATTTAATTTGAGACTTTTCTAAGACGTCTGATTGCTCAATTGCGTCAACTGGATTGATATTGATCACGTCAATGAATTCAATCGAATGTTCAATTAGGGTGTTTCCTTTGTTTGATTTCAACAACGAATTAAGACATAGGTAACGATAATATCAAAGAATAAGGTTAATCAATCTTCATCACGAATGGTAGGTCATGGATCTAATCGTCCATTCATTTTATGCTCAAATGCTTAGAGACATAAAACTAGGATCATCCTTCCTCAATGCTTAGAGTTAGGATTGGTAGGTTTGATAGGTATATTTGAATTGATGACTATGATTGATTGTTTGATTTCCTGATAGTAAGTTACTCATGTAATTCCATTGTTTTCATTAAACAGGAGGATGTCCATGTTCTGTACCTTCGGACTGTACCACACTGGGTGATGGAGCTTAGGGCGCAGTTGACTGATGCCGAGAGGTGAGTGATTAGGCACTGCAGTTTATTATGTGTACTAGAGCTTCCTCGGTTCTAGATGAACCGAGGTTTGATTACCGCTGTCACAGAGCGTTGGCACTCTGAGACAAACACATTTTGGCTACCACAGGGCGAGATGACGATTACACCTGAGGATGTTTATAGATTGCTACGGATCCCGACTCATGGAGAGATAGCATATTATGATGCAGTCTATGATGGGACATATTGTTGATGAGTATTCGGAGATCCATCTATAGGTGATGATTGCATCCTATGGCCTCAGTTTGCCTCATTTCCTATTTTACCAGCATTATTAGGTGCTATCATTGGCGGTGTATTATTACCTGATCGGCGAGGTCACAGATTTTCAGTGGGATGGGGCAGGATTATCGAGGATTTGCTACATCAGCCTCGACGCTTTGACTGGGGATCTTGTGTGCTAGCACAGCTTTATCATGATCTTCATGAGGTAGTTTACAGGAGATCAGCCTCATTATCCGTTGGGATACATATTTTGCAGTTGTGGATATGGGAGCACTTACCAGTCAGTCGTCTTATATCAGATCGAGATCATCCTCTAGGATATCCATTTGCATGGCAGTATACTAGTATGGTGACACAGCATCACTTGGGTCATTTGGAGTATTGGCGGTGTCAGATTGATGACATGGATGAGGTCTATTGGAGACCATATGTCGAGGTCGAGGATTGGAGAGAGGATAGCTTGGAGTTACCATATATGTTTTCTCCTCGATGGATGATCAGCAGGATCAACTCTGTTCTTGAGAGATTCTTAGCAGGTAGAGTGCTACGATAGTTTGGGCGGATTCAGCCTATGCCTCAGGGATCTGCAGTATATGCTCATTCTAGTGCAGAGCGGGCTACTTGGGGTCACATGCCTTCATATGATGACACTATTGAGCAGATATCACTACTGGGTTATATGGATTGGGACATGAGGTTACACATCAGAGATGCCGGAGTCACTCAGGAGTATCTAGCTTGGTTGATGGAGCATCCGATGCCTCAATGTACAGACCCTGCAGAGCCAGTGCCTGGGCGAGATGATGATGGTGATGATGTCGGTGGTGGGAGGAGATTCAGAGGTAGACCACGAGGTAGGGAAATGATTAGACTCAAAGGATGAGTGAGAGATGCACAGGTACAGGCACCACCTCCTCCTCCTCATCCTGCAGTAGCACAGAGATAGAGGATAGATCATCAGGATCATGTGAGGGCTGCTAGATAGGATCCAGGTGCAGGACAGGATACGGAAGCAGGATTACAGCAGGCTACCATGGATGGTCAAGATACAGGTGCACAGCAGATGCCAGCAACTTTTTCCCGTGATCGGGGAAAAGCTCCCATAGATACAGGTGATCCTCAGAGTACCTATGAGGTTGGGGAGAGTTCTAGTACTATCCAGCTACGAGCAGATGTGGGATCATTACGGACAGAGGTATCACAGATGTCGTCTATGATTCAGCAGTTAGTATCGGGTTTGGCTCCATTGGTTCCTCTCCTTGTTGCTATGGTTGGTCAGACGCCTCCTCAGCCGCCTCAGCAGCCTCCTCCACAGCCTCCTCCAGGACCTCCTCCCAGTGGTGACGAGAGTTGAGCTATGAGTGCTCTTATTGATCATTTGTGTACTGATACTGAGATACTTGATATTGTACCATAGTCTTGTGACCTTGGTGTCACCTTTCCAGTTGTACTTTGATACTTATTTGACATTGATGCCCCTGTTGATGGGCAATTATAGAGTTGATTTGTGATATCATTGTTATACTTGATGTATTGAGTTGTGAGTAGACATGTGATATGAGGACATTTATGATCTTTCCTGCTTTTACTTGATGATATATGAGATTTCCTTTAGATGCTGCTATATGTGTTTATCTAATGCATTTGTTTTTGGATGGATGTATCTATGGATGCAACGTATCTTATGTATGATATAGATAGATGGATGCATTTCTTTCTCCATGTATGGATGCAATTTTGATATGTTATTTCTCATGTATGCAATCTGTATGTATGCACATGTAAATGATTATTTCCTTCTTTTCCTTGATAATATATCTATGTAATGATTAATGATATGGAATGAATGCAAAAAGTATAATCTCATGTTTTTTTTGTAGAAAAGATGATATTGAAGTGATGTTGTCCTTGCTGATTTAACCCTGTTAATGATGTTATGTACCCCCTTTTTGATGCGACATGAAACCCTTGGGAAAAATGCATGTGCAATTAATCTAACATGAGAATGCATTTAACCTTTTTATGAATGCAGCTAAGTGTCACTAGCTTTTAGCAAATAAATGCCTTGAGGATATATTTTCATCATTGAGCATTTGGGACCAGAAAGTCAATATAATCACCACTGCCCACTGACATGATGATATGAATATCGCTTTTTATTGCTCATATGGTAACCTCCGTTTTGCTTTCCCATCGGTCTCATCAATATGACTATCACTGATTACAAACAATCATGAGAGTATGAATACCGATTTTGTCAGATTCTATGTTGCAAGTGGATTTTGTCATTTAGATATGAAGAATCTAAATATCCAAGGTATCCGGTTGCGTAAACAAACAAAGGTTAACTCATTGTTTTATAAGATAATCCTCAATGGTTCTTTGATGACCATGTCTTTAGATGAAATCTCATAAGGCAATGAATCTTCCTCCAAATAGTCACTTCATAGTCAAGAAAAATATCATGTCTCCCTCATTGCCAATCTAGTCGAAACATCATTGATTAGCTAAAAAGACTTGATACAAATTGAATTAATGTAAGTAAACAGATTTTTAACCAACTTTTCAAAAGAATCTATCTAAGTGTTTTGCATTGTTTTTTGATCTTCAAAAAAAAATATTTCCAAGTGTTTGATCATAAAATGATGTTTGATTTTTAATCCTGAATAATAAGTCAATTTAGGCTCAAGGATTTTGTTGTGGTAGTCAACTTCTTGGTTAGTAAACAATGATATCAATCAAAGGTTTACAAAAATCTGATCTCTCTTCTGAAAATGTTGATCCCTTTCTGCTTGTGACTGAATGTTGCTCATTTGAATCCTTTTTGAGGTACCCACTTTCCAATCCATTTATGCTGCCCCCAAGTATTTGATGTATCAGTTTTGACAATTTTGGGCAATGCAAAGGATGATGCTACAAACTGTTATTATGACTATGTACAAATGACGGATGCAATGAAGGTTTAGACAAATGGGATGATGAGATGCATTATGTACACATGTGGCTAGGAAAGAAATGACTTAAGGGAACCAAAAGTGCTTGTTGCCAAGTTTTCACCTTTGGGTACTCTCTTTTTTTTTTGCTACCAAGGCGCCTATTTTCTAGGTTTTCACCAAGGCACTTTTTCTCTTTTTCATTTTTTTTTGTATTTTTTTCTTTTTTTCTTTTTTTGTATTTTTCTTTTTTTCTTTTTTTGTATTTTTCTTTATCACCTTGGTGCCTATTTGCTAGGTTTTCACCAAGAGATAGTTTTTCAAATGTTTTTGCTTTCTTCAGGCTCAATTTTCCACTATTTTTGATCTTTCTTCTTTTCCAATGTTTTTGGATTTTCCATTTTCAAATGTTTTTGGTATTTTCAAGATCCCTTTTCAATTATGTACAATAATTATGATGCTCTCTCATCTGATACTCTTTATACTCTTTCATCTGCTTTAGGTGTAGAATCTCTTCAAATGGATGCTATTTATGGGTTCTTGTAATTCTTCACCATTACAATCTGAT
Organism: Chamaecyparis obtusa; assembly: GCA_027943335.1. Classification (NCBI taxonomy): domain Eukaryota; kingdom Viridiplantae; phylum Streptophyta; class Pinopsida; order Cupressales; family Cupressaceae; genus Chamaecyparis; species Chamaecyparis obtusa. Next base: position 42,237 of record BSBK01006414.1, read on the forward strand.
AACTTATATGTTCCAGTTCCAAAGGATGACACTATCACAAATGGGCCTATCCAATTAGCTTCCCACTTTCCTTTCTTTTCCCTTTCAGCTTGATTTTTGGGATTTTCTCTTAGTACCAAGTCTCCTACTTGAAAAGTTCTTGGTTTGATATGTTTGTTGTAATTGTGTGCAATCCTGTTTTGATAAACTTTTAAATGCTCATAAGCTTGAGTCTGGTGTTCCTCTAACAATTCCAATTGTTGTAGTCTGGCAATCCTATAATCCTCATCAGTGATCAATCCTCTTAATGAAACCCGTAGAGATGGAATTTCAACTTCTAATGGTAGAACTACTTCGGTTCCATAGACCAAAGAGAATGGGGTGGCTCCTGTAGGTGTTCTGATACTAGTTCTATAAGCCCATAGTGCGGGATTTATTTGCACATGCCAATCTCTTCCTGATTTGTTAACTGATCTTTTTAATATTTTGAGGATATTTTTGTTCGTTGCTTCAGCTTGTCCATTGCCTTGTGGATAATAAATGGATGATGAATGATGTGTAATGTGAAATGTCATGCAAAGTTCATCAATATCCTAATTTTTGAATTGTTTCCCATTATCCGTGATAATGGCATGTGGAATACCATAGCGGCAAATTATGTGGTTTAAAATGAACATTGAAATTTGTTTGCCGGTTGTTGTTGTTAATGGAACTGCTTCCACCCATTTGGTGAAGTATTCTGTTGCTGTGATGATATACTTGTGTCCCTTTGAAGATGGAGGATATATGATTCCAATCAAGTCAAAACCCCATTGATAAAAAGGCCATGGTGTAATGAATGGGTGTAATTCTTGAGCTGGTGCATGTATCATATTACCATGATATTGACATTTGTTGCATGTCTTCACAAATTGACAAGCATCCTTTTCTAATGTTGTCCAAAAGTACCCTAAATGAAGGATTTTCTTAGCTAGATTAAGACTGCTTGAGTGTGACCTGCAAATGCCTTCGTGGACCTCGCGTAAAGCTAACTTAGACTCTTCTTCCTCTAGACATCTAAGTAACATCCCATCAAGACCCTTACGATACAATGTGTCTGAAAGGATTAGGTAACGGGTGGCTTGGCGTATGAAGTTACATTTTTGGGTGTGAGTTTGGTCTATGGGGAGTACTTGGTCTTTAAGGTAAGTATAGATGGGTCCATACCAAGGAGAGTCATGTCCATGTAAAAGAGCAACAATTTGGGTGTCAGGAAGGTTAAATGCCAGTTTTACCAACTCTTCCACCAAGAACTCATACTTCTCATTTTGATCTGGTTTTTGTAACAATGAAGCCAAGGTAGCCATGGCATCTGCTGCTCTATTCTTTTCTCTTGGAATCTGTTCAAATGTGATCAAAGCAAAGTACTTCTTCCATCCATCAATCAAGGTTTTATATTTCATCAATGTTATGTCTTTGGTATTGTATTCATTATTAACCTGATTGATTATGAGTTGGGAATCTCCATACACTTGTAATTCTACAATATTCCATTCCAAAGCCATTTTGATGCCAATGACTAATGCCTCATATTCCGCTATGTTATTGGTGCATGGAAATAAGAGTTTATAGGACTTTGGAATGGTGTACCCTTGAGGGGTAACCAATAATATACCTGCTCCAGAACCTCCTTGTGTGTAAGATCCATCAAAATATAATTTCCATGTCTTTGCTTCTATGTTGACAATTTCTGCATCTGGAAATTCAATTTGCATGGTTTGTGTAGACTCCATTGGGTTATTTGCTAAGTGATCTGCTATCACTTGTCCTTTAATTGCTCTTCTATCAACATATTCAATGTCAAATTCACTTAGGATCATGACCCATTTTGCTATTCTTCCTGTTAAGGCAGTTTTACTTAGCAAGTATTTGAGAGGATCAATCTTGGCAATTAATTTGATCTTATGCATCAACATATAATGTCTTAGTTTTTGAGATGCAAAAACCACTGCTAGACATGCTCTTTCCATGAATGAATAATTGAGTTCATATTTTATTAAGGTTCTACTAAGATAGTAGATTGCCCTTTCTTTTCCTTGCTCATCTTCTTATGCCAACAATATGCCTAGAGACCTTTCTGTGGCTGATATGTATAACAACAGTTCTTTACCCTTGATAGGTGACATAAGAATAGGTGGGTTTATCAAATAAGTCTTCAAAGTAGCGAAGGCCTTATCACATTCTTCATCCCACATAAATGTAGTGTCCTTGTGTAACAATCTGGTGAAGGAGTGACACTTTTCTGCTAATTGAGAGATAAATCTCCTTATTGATTGAATCTTTCCTTGTAGTGACCTCATTTGGCTAATATTTCTTGGAATCTCCATTTCTAGAATGGCTTGTACTTTTTCAAGATCAACTTCAATGCCTTTTTCTAACACTATATAACCCAATAACTTGTCGGATTGGAAACCAAAGGCACACTTCTTTGGGTTTAATCTAACTTTGAATTGTTCTAACCGAATGAATATTTTTCTTAGGATTTGTAAATGCTCTTCTCTATTGTGGGATTTTGCTAGAATGTCGTCCACATAATCTTCTAAGAAAGTATGCATGATGTCATGGAAAATAGTTGTCATGGCCCTTTGATATGTAGCTCCAGCATTTTTTAAACCGAAGGGCATGACATTCCAACAAAAAGTACCCCAAGGGCAAGTAAATGCTATCTTTTCTTGGTCTTCAGGAGAAATCTTGATTTCGTTGTAACCACTAAATCCATCCATTAATGAGTACATTGTGTGACCTACTGTCAAATCCACTATGGTATCAATGCTTGGAATGGGAAGTCATCTTTGGGACATGCAAGGTTTAAATCTCTGAAATCCGTACACACACGGATAGATTTATCATGCTTAGTAACCGGCACAATGTTAGAGATCCAATCAGCATATGCTATTGTTCTTATGAATCCCACCTTTAACAATTTTTCCAATTCTGCCTTGACTAAGAGAGCCACATGTGGGTGCATTTTCCTTAGTTTTTGCTTCACAGGTTTAACTCCGGGTCTAACATTCAGATGATGCATTATGAAATCAGGATCCAATCCAGGCATATCGGCATATGACCATGCAAAATTTACTTGTTTCTCTTGGAAGAATTTGATAAAGTCCTCTCTTTCAAGAGATGTAAGTGATGCAGCCAAGTGTACAACCTTTGGCTCTAGTTTTGTACCAATGTTAACTTTTTATGTTGGTTCTATAAGAATAGATGACCGTTCTTCTTCATGTTCAGGCAAAGTGTCCAATCTCTCTTCTAATGGTGCCACAGTTGGGTTTTCACCAATAGAACTTCTCATTTTTATTTTTATTTTCTTTTTTTCTTTTTTTTGACTAAGAGATTGGACCCTTGCTATTGTCATCATGTCCGTATTGAGTTTGTTGGTGAAAGAGGGTTCAACCGCATTGAGGTATTAGTTTGTTGCTTGGTCATTTGGGAAGTAAAGTAAGTTATGTGGTTCAGTTTGATCCCAATCAATGAGGTCTGGATGTATCAAAATTAAGGAGTTATTGGGTAAGGTATCATCAATAGGATTTATGGACATGACTTCATTTGAGGGTTCATACATTGTATCGTTTAGATCTATGATGTGTGCTTCCTCAAGATGATCCATGGAAGCAAGGTCAAAGTCCCCTTCGCTGGAATCCTCGTCGACCTCTATGGGAAACAATGTGGGAAAAGCCACAAGCGGGTTAAAACTAACATTTGAATTTCCCTCCTCTGAAGGTGTCCAAAATGTTTCTATCCATGCTCCACTACTAGATGCTTTTTCTATGTTAGGCCTTTGAATAGGATATTCTTCATTAATTGGAGCATCTTGTTTTTTGATTTTTGCATAAGTATGTATAGCAATGACTTCTTTATCCTGACATGACTCATCTGATAAAGTATCCCATTCATAATCCCTAGAGTCATCACTATCTCCTTCGGATTCTAATGCATTTATTTGAGGATGAAAATCATGCATTGGACTTGAACTTTCTCCCTTATATTGAAAACCTACTCCGGATTTTTCATGACTTGCCCTCCAAATAGGTTCAATAGGTTCTAATAATCCTCTATTTCTTTGGCCTAGGGGTCCTCTTCCTTTGTATCCCATCTTTTGCATAATATCAAATCCTTTCCCATATTGTTCTATTTGTATATTGACATGCTGAATTCTTTCCATGGGAGTGTCTAAGGTACCATCCTCATCATGATAAAGCCATTGAAGGACATCATCCTCTTCTTTATCCCATGTTGCTCTGCTATCTTCCCTCACAAAATAAGAATTATACTTATGTGGAAGATGTTCTTTTGAGGGTTTTCCATGTGACTTAGGAGACATGGGCATGTCAAATAGAGAAACTGAATATTCTCCTACCCCTTTTGAACTAATCTTGCATTGTTTGTCAAATTTTTTCATCATCTCACTCATGTATTGATAATGAGCTGCTTTAGCTTGTTCTTTTTCCTCTTTAGTAGGTTTGTAGATCACTATCTCCAACTTAGGTGCCACATATGGACTTTCCATCACATTTGGACCCTCATAGCTCACTTTTTCCTTGCCCTTAGTTGATGTAGTTGAGCTAGCTTGAAGAGGATTTTGTGCATCTTCATTGGTGATTCTTGGAACAACCCCTTCATGATTATGTGGAATGTACAATTCATGCAAGGGTTTGAGTGCATTGCAATATTGAAATGGATTTGAGTCTCCTCCAACTGTGATTTCTTCACCCATGTATGGGAACTTGATGCATTGGTGGTATGTGGATGGGACAGCTTGCATCTCATGAATCCATGGTCTTCCCAATAAGATGTTATAGGTTAATTTCATGTCCAACACTTGACATTTGGTTTCCTTCTTAACTGGTCCCACTTGGATGGGCAACACAATCATGCCTTTAGAAGCTCTTTCAGCTTCATCATAAGCTTTTATGGTGATTTTCTTTGTAGGGTCAATGCAAGACTCGGATAGACCTAGGGATTTTACAAGACTCAATGTGCATATGTTAAGGCCAGCCCCTCCATCAATAAGGGCTCTTTTGACTCTATGCCTTTCGATCAAAACCTCTATATGTAATGGAAAATTTTGAGGATGAGTTATAGGCATGTCATCTTGATCGGAAAATGAAAGACAATGAGGAGCCACAAGATGTCCTACCATATTTTGAAATTTTTCTTCCCCTAAGGTAGTAGAAACATGTGTCTCTTCCAACTCTTTTTCCAAAATCTCTTTATGATTTGGTGACAACTTCAATAACTCTAAGATTGAGATTTGTGCTGGAGTACGTTGCAATTGGTCCACCAAACTATAAGGCCTTGCTGCTGTAGGAGGTTGTTTGACCACAATGTTGGATGGTGGGATATTGGTGCTTTGAGGGACTATCCCTTGTAAAGTCATTCTAGAATTCTGCCCTCTTGTAATGACATTTGTTGCTTCCTTTTGGGGCTGTTCATTAATGATGATAGCATTAACAATATGATCATATGATGGCACAAAGTTAAGATTATTGGCACTTTGTTTCTTGCCATTTGATGACTCACCTTTATCATGTTTGTAAAAAGGTTGTTTGAAGGCCGTATGATCTTCATTATTTTGGGGTCCATCAACAGTGATTATGTTATTATCTATCAAATCTTGCACCACATTCTTTAATTGTAGACATTCATTTGTAGTGTGCCCCCGAATCCTATGATATTCACAATGATGCTTAGCATCCCACCAACCCGGCTTGTGGTCTGGTTCATAAGGCTTAATAGCGGGTAATGTAATAACATTGTTAGCTATGAGAGCCTTTAATGCAGTTTCAAGTGATTCTCCCAAGGGTGTAAAGTGTCTTGCAGGAGTGGGCTTCAAATACTTATCATACTTGCTATTTTGATCCTTGTTTCCTTGATTATTCTTGTTGGCATTGTTGTTGTTGTTGGAAGGTGCATTATATGCTTGATTAGCATTATTCACTTGATTTGGTGTCTTTGTAAGGGCAAATGGAATCACCTTCAAGTTGCTGGATTCCACTACACCATCATTAACAATGCCCTTGTTGTTATTCTTTGCAGCATAACGGCTATTGTTGTTGTACCAACTTTTATTTGGATTGTTGTTATTGTTGGTATTGTTGTTGTTGGAGTTAGAGTTATTCTTATTTTCCTTGTACAATTTCAACTCTCCACTCTTAATCGACACTTCTTCCGTTGTAATTCCATTATCAATCAAATCTTGGAAGGTTTTGGGACATTGCATCCTTAGTCTATAATTCAGCTCGCTTCTTAAACTGTTAATAAAGATATCCATTTTTTCTTTCTCTGGTACACTTCTTGGATACGGTGGGCGCCATTTGTGTGTGAGTGATTTACACCTTCATGAAATTACAAGATTAACTAAGAACAACAAGAATTAGAGCAAAATAATCTAACAAATGCATAATTAATCTATCAATATCTCATGGTTCTCTAAATTGAAGTAGTAAGTGAGGCTCTCGGCTGCAAATCCTCACTAGTGACACTCTAATTACGAGAATTGAACTAAGAATGATATGCAAACTAGATCTAATTATCAAATTCTAGCTCTATTTGATAAGAAAATCTCTAAAATGATCAACAATTAAGCTAAATATCAATGAAAATGCTAAGTGAGTGGTGTGGATGCAAATTGCAAGAGCTTTGCTACAATTCAAAGATATGGAGTGGATGATTAATGCCTCAAAATGCCTTCTATTTATAAGATTTTCCCAAGGGTAGGGGGTAGAGTGAGATAACCATGGTTATGCTTGGGTAAGGTCAATTGGCTTTGCTTTGTCCCTAAATTGGGGGACAAACATTTAAATGGTTTCAAAAGGCTGGACCATTTCAACAAAAGTGAGTGATTTGTGTCCATTTTGTCTCTTTTTTTCTTTGTTGAGGGAAATTCATATTTATTAATTAATTAAAGTAATTAAATTTAGCCATGAAGGGTAAGAGGTTCATTTTGATTTTTCATTTCAACAACTATGTCATTAATTGAATTTAATCAATTTCTTAGTGTTTTTCCCCTTTTCAAGCTTTATTTAATCATTTAATCATTTAATTGAATTTTCCTTTGATTTGAATTGCCTTTGTTCCATTTATTGATTTTTAGTGCTATTTTGATGATTTGATTGCACCTTTTGATTGAATTAAGTCTTTGCCAATTTTCCATGTCTACAATGATATTCAAATATCTTAAAGGGATTAAAGAATATGGTCTCTGGTATGGACATAAAGACAATTTATCGTTGAGTGAGTTTACTGATGTTGATTGGGCAGGAAATGTTGATTATATAAAGAGAACAAGTGGAGGTGCATTCTTTCTTGGTGATGGGCTTGTATCTTGGATAAGGAAGAAGTAGAATGGTATATGTCAATCAACAACTAAAGTTGAATATGTTGTTGCAATTAATTGTACTTAAGTGGTGTGGATTAAGTATATTATATAAGAAATTTAGGAGAAAGTAACTAAATCGATGGTTATCTATTGTGACAATAAAAGTACCATTAACATATCTAAAAACTCAGTGATGCACTTTAAGACCAAGCATATAGCTATCAAATATCATTTTCTTAGAGAACATATAATGGAAAATGAAGTAAGAATTGAGTATGTGCCAAATAAGGAGTAGGTTGTTGATATTTTCACTAAGTCATTCCCCTATCTGACTTGAATTGAAAGAAGATGAAGTTGCATCAATCCAAGTGTATCTAGTGAATACCTTTATGTTTGGATTGATGTTGTGGGGATACACCTTAGGGGTAGCAGTCTATGAAGTAATGAGTTGTTATTATTCAAGTACGATAAAACATATATCGGGTGTGTTTGATGCCTTTGGCATTATTGTCAAAGAGATAAAGTAAGTAAGGAGAATAATTTAGGTAGAGACAATATAGTGGGAGAGAAAGTAAAGGAAATGCAAATGAGAAAAGTTAAGTGAAAGGGGGAGTAGTTGTAGAATATGTGAAAGATGGGAGTGGGAAAAAACAAGGCAATATTGGTGTGAAAATGATATGCACAAGAGGAAGGCCTGGACTATGGTGAAAATTTTTCACCTGTGGCCAGACTTGAAGGTGTAAGGATAGTACTTATATATGTTTCTTACAAAGGATTCAAGGTATATCAAATGGATGTTAAGTCATCTTTTCTTAATGGTGTATTGGAAGAAGAGGTATACATTGAACAACCTAAATGATTTTCTAATTTAAAAGGTAAGAACATGGTGTGTAAAATACATAAAGCTTTATATGGGTTGAAACAAGCACCCAGAGCATGGTATGAGAGATTGCACTCATATCTAATTCAAATTGGCTTCATAAGGACAAGTGACAAAAGTAATGTATATTTAAATATTGAGAAAGATGATAGGTTACTGATTGTAGAGATATTTGTAGATGATATCATTTTTGGTGGCAGTGAAGAGATGATTAGATCATCTGCAGATGAAATGAGGAAAGAATTCAAGATGTCTATGATCGGTGACATTAAATTCTTTATTGGATTGTTGGTTCAATAGTTGAAAGGTGGTATCTACATCATCCAATCCAAGTATGTAAGAGAAATACTAAAGACCTTTGGGTTATAAGACTCAAAACTAGTTGGTATTCCTATGGTAACCAGTTGCAAATTGTTAAAAGAAGAGGATACTAAAGAGGTGGATGAGACTCTTTACAGGTCCCTGATCGGTAAGATATAGTATGTGGTCCATAGTAGACTAGACATTGCACAAGAAATTGGATTAGTGGCTATATTTTCTTCTAATCCTAAGGAATCACATTTGATTTTGGTGAAGATGATATTCAAATATCTTAAATGGATTGAAAAATATGGTCTCTGGTATGGACATAAAGATAAGTTATCATTGAGTGTGTTTACTGATGTTGATTGGGCAGGAAATGTTGATTATATAAAGAGAACAGTTGGAGGTGCATTCTTTATTGGTGATAGGCTTGTATCTTGGATAAGCAAGAAGTAGAATTGTATATCTCAATCAACAACTGAAGTTGAATATGTTGTTGTTGCAATTAATTATACTTAAGTGGTGTGGATTAAGTATATTATATAAGAAATTTAGAAGGTAACAGAATCGATGGTTATCTATTGTGACAATACAAGTACCATTAACATATCCAAAAACTCAATGATGCACTCTAAGACCAAGCATATAGCTATCAAATATCATTTTCTTAGAGAACATATACTAGAAAATGAAGTAAGATTTGAGTATGTGTCAAATAAGGAGTAGGTTGTTGATATTTTCACTAAGTCATTCCCCTATCTGACTTGAATTGAAAGAAGATGAAGTTGCATCAATCTGAGTGTATCTAGTGAATACCTTTATGTTTTGATTGATGTTGTGGGGCTACACCTTAGAGGTAGCAGTCTATGAAGTAATGAGTTGTTATTATTCAAGTACAACAAAACAAATATCAGTTGTGTTTGACACCTTTGGCATTATCGTCAAAGAGGGAAAATAAGTAAGGATAATAATTTAGGTAGAGACAATGTAGTGGGAGAGAAAGTAAAGAAAATGCAGATGAGAAAAGTTAAGTGAAAGGGGGAGTAGTTGCAGAATTGTGAAAGATAGGAGTTGGAAAAATTTTCTATTCCTAGTGTTGCATAATGTATCATGTTGGAGAGAGGAATTGAATGTTGAAGAAAATGTTTCTATCAATGTCAAAGGGGGAGATTGTTGGTATAACTGATGTTGTGATGGTAAGTGACTTCTGGAGCTATACTAATATAGATTTGATTGCATGATGATCATTTATTGGGTTATCATTGATGTCAAGTATTGACCTAGTGTTCCTAGTATGTTTCTTAGTATATGTATGATGATCAAAGTGTTGTGGTAAGTTTCAGTTGTAGTGGTTCTTATGAGAGACTTGGGGATGTCTCTGAATGTTAAATGGATGACCGTTACTATTGATGTAGACTAGTAAGAAAGTTATAATCAGATGAAGAATAACATTACAATTACTAGAACAATTAGTGACATGTGATAGGTGATTTGATTGGTTTGTCAAATCTTTCTTGTTTCTTTTGGTGAGGTTATATGATATTATGGACAATAGTGTTTAGAATTTACGGTTGCAATCACAACCATTTTGAGTGATTGGTAGAAAGGATAGATGACCAGTGTATAGAGACATAGATGTTACAATTTGAAGTGTTTATTTTCTTGAGCGACAATTGATGAATCTTTGATTGGTGATCTATGTAGAGGTTGTAGTGAATTCAATTGAGTTAGTCATGATCTAGTGACATGTCTTAAAGTTTGGAGGTGATGATCTAGCATCACATTATTTGATGATAGCATGTGGAGAAGTTTCTTGAGGAAGTAAGTATTTGGGAAAAATGTGTTTGACCCCATGACACAAAATTCAATGTAAAATCATTGTATTGGCTGACGTCATCTTGGAAAATTGTTTTGTACATTTAATTTTGTTTTGTGGTGTATTGGATTTGAGTGAGATCTTTGAAATTAAATTTTAGGGCTTTCTTAAGGCACTAGAATCCTTTAGGGATTGATGAATAATATTTATATGATGGAGTTGAAATATTTTTGTGTGTTGATCCTATGTTGGGAAAGTGCGGTGTAAAGTATGAATTATGATCAAGTCAGGACAGAGTTATTTGTATTGTGAAGAGATTTTGTGCTTCAGGGAATCTGATCAAGCAAAGGTAGTGCTATTTTACATATCATTCTCTTTGTTGTTTCCTAATAGTTACAACAACCAAAATCCCTTTATTAGGTGGATCCTAGCAGGTCCCTATTATAAATCCTCTAAGAAGGTGGCACATTATCTTGTGTTTGATTTCCTCTAACAAGGCTACTCTTAATAGTGTAAAGGTCCTAACAACCCTAAGGTAAATCCCTTAACTGGGTAGCACCTTATAGTGATTTTGTAAACTCCTAATAGGGTTAGGCTCCTCATAGCCCATGTACTTCAGAAGAGTACATCATTTAGTGGGTACTAATCCCCAATGTTGTTTTTCCCCTATTTAGGTTTCCACGAGAAAAATATTTGTGTCAAAGTTTTCATTGTTATGTGAATGTACTTATGGTTATATTTTTCATTTTCTATTACTAAAGATAATCTTGTGAATATTGTAGTAAAGTTTTAGAGGTTAAAAAGTTGCACAATTGGTAGATTACTAATTCATTCCCCCTCTCAGTAATCTAATCTTAGGAAAAACACTTGACTTGAGCCACTCCCCACATGTGTACTTACCTTGAGCCACTCAACTCTTACACATTTTTCACCCACTTTCTCTTGAGCTTTGCTCACACATGTGTGAAATTTATTGAGACTCTCACCTCTTACACTTGTCCCCCACTTGGAATTAATCAGAGTAATTTTTAGTGATGAATATTTTTCTTTTGGTGAATTCTAGGAAATACGTTTGGGGAAATTAGCAAATCGCGCAGGTACAGGGTGGCCCATATTTGCCCAATCTTGACATAGTAACTGGTAAATTTTCATTGGAATCACTAATTAGATTTTTTGTTTGATGATGTTGACCATTATACTCGCCTATAACCAATCTGACATGGTTCTTTTAATGGTTTCTTATTCACCAAGGGTATTAATTATGAATTGCATATAAAATCTAAAATAGCCAAATGGTTTATATTGTTATCTTAACCATGACCTATTTTGCCACCAGTTAATTAATTGTTTTATTAAGCACGACATATTTCACAAACCTTTTGTTAATTCTTATATTTAGCATTGATCAGGTCAACACATTTTCGCCAAAAGCCTAGAAATTTTTTTTAAAATGAAAATTGGAAATTTGGAATTTGGAATCATGGATTGATATAAATTCAAATCAGATTTACAAAAGTAGTCTTATCGTGTCCCATTGCAAATTTTTGGAGGGTCAGATTTACAAATAACAATCTTGCAACAATAAACAGAGGATTTGGCATTTCAGAGAGTTAGAATTCAAAGGAAGCATGACAAAGGTAAGAAATTATTTGTTCACATTTCACAGTATTGCATCAATTTTAATTCCTAGAGGCTATAATCCTAGTGACTAGTGAGAGTTCATTGGGTGAAGATGTCAAAAAAGGGTGACTATCCTGAGAGTGAGTATCGTCAAGCTACTAGTGGTGAAGGGATTCAAATATTAGGGGAGGTTGAGACTCAGACTTCTCACTGTACTCAAGGCAGTGAAGAGATTGGAAAGCTAGACAAGGGTAAGACTCCTCAAGGTAGTGAAGGGTAGGATAAGACTCCTCAGGGTAGTAAAGGGCCTGGGAGGCCATCAAAATGCCCAAAACTTAAAGATACCACCATAAAGGCTTTCTTTGGAGTTGGTAATGTTTCTGCTCCATCAACATCTACAATTGCAAGTGCAAAAGCCATTCACAGTAGCTCACTAGTACCAGTACCACAAGATGGGGTTGTCATTGAGTTAAATAAAAATCAAAATGCATCAAATGAGGATAACAATGGTGGCATGAGAGAAGATGTTATAAGGGATACACAGAACCAGTTGGAAGAAAATGCTAGAAATGAAGATAATGATGATATTGGTAGGAAGAAAAGAAAAAGGGAAGTAAAAATGGGGCATTTCTCGAGTGAGAAATGATAAGAAATTTTAAGGTTGATTGGCTAGCAAAGTACTGGTTCATTGAACCAATCCTAAGCAATGATGAACAACCAACAAAATGCAGGTGTAAGATTTGTACCTGGAAAAATAAAAGAGAGAAGAAGTTGCAGCTAAATCTTGCACTATAGAAAAGCATATTGGTAAGGTTTATGAAAAATAGACCATAGATAGACAAGAAATATTAATAGTGAGATGGAAATCAAAGGAAGAATATCTTCATGTTAAGTATGCCATAGAATATGAAGAGCATAACAAGAGAATGGCAATAATTGTTAGTAGTGAAAATCCAATCAGGGTTGGGTTTAAACATGTAGCTAATGAAGCAAACCTGACAAAGACTATTCAGATGAGTGTTATTTTTCATATTATGTCCAGAGGGTGTCCTATGAGAGACTTCTCAGAATATGGTAATTTATTATCCTTTTTGAAATTTCCTCACTATCCTATGTCACATTGGTCAACAAACGTTGGATGGGAAATGGAAAACTATCTTTCTGAGGTGGAAAAGCAAAATTTAAAGGAGAAAGTAAAACAGTCCAGATTCATTTCATTATCCATAGATGAAGTTACTACAATAGATAACACTACTTGGGTTTGTATGCATGTGTATATAGTAAAAGAACATGTCCTCCAAGCTCATCTACTCTACGTTCATAAAATGAGGGGCAATTCAACAGTAGAAAACTTATATTTTGAAGTGAAGAATGCTTTGAATGAAGTTGCTGGTATGGATGATTTGACAATTGGAAAGAAGTTAGTGTGTGTTGGAGCTGATGGAGCTGTAATAATGCAAGGCCAAAGGAATGGTCTATGTGAAAGATTACAAACTAGTATTGCACCTTACATGCTTGGCATACATTGCATGGCCCATCAAATGAATTTAGCATATAAAATTGTAAGCGATTTTCCTATAGTGTCAAGATTTAAAGATCAAGTTCACGATATATACTCTTACTTCTGTAGAAGTCCTAAACATTTTGCAAAAGTTAAGATTTTCTTAAAGGGATTAACACTAGGAAACAAGCTTCTCAAGGAAGTTGAGACTAGAGGGATCTCTTTGCATGGACCAATAGGAAGAGTTTTAACAAAATATAAATCCTTGATCGGAGTAATATATGAGCAACGCCTCATAGTAGACAAAGCTCCTAATTTGTTACATAAGTTAAGTGATATAGAGAGTCTATTAACTTTAGCCAATCTTCACCCCATGTTGGATTTAATGAACAAACTTGTTAAGAAAGCCCAAGACAGGACTATGTATATCTATGAGTACTCATATTTACATAGAATGACATGCCTTGCCTTGGAAAATTTATACTTAGATATGATAACACTTCAAAGCCCAAATTTTTTAGGTGGCAAATAATTTCAAATATGAATCATGCTAAGAATTTTATACAATTCAATGCAAAAAATGATTTATGTGTGTCTGTGAAAGGATATGAAATACCAATGCACCAATCTAAGATGGGCAAGCATGGCAAACTACTTCCAGTTAAAAGGGCTGATTTTGACAGGTTTGTTAAATCTTTTAGTGATAATTTGTGTATGTGACTGAATGTGACCTCTAAATCAGACACAACACAACATGGTCATTATTCACTTGATAGAATTTGGGAGAGAGTATGAAGAACTCAATCCAAATTCCATGGTGAGGTGACCTGTTGCCTCCTATGTGAATGGGGTGTTTGAATACTCTCAGAATGAGAGCCAACAACTAGGAGACCAATTCAACAATGGAGGATTTGAAAGAAAATATGAGTAAAATGAAACTAAGCTAAGAATGAATGCAATTAATCTAGAAAACTTTGAAAGAAATATGAAATGTAGATTTTTATTTGATTTTGAAATAAAGATGATATTAGACTAAGAACAAGTAAGAAAATTTAATCTAAATGTGAAATGCAATTACACTAATATGAGAAATTAAACTAGATAATGCAATAAAAGAGCTTTGAAAACAATGAATCAAATGAGACTAAAAAATGCCTATAGTGTAGATGCTCTAAAAAAATTGCTCTCTAATGAAGAAAAAGAGCCCAAATAAATAGAAGAGCCAAGAGGAGGAGGAAGAGTTTCTTGATTTGAAACTCCTGACTCTTCATTCCCCTTTGAGACAAAAAGGTATGAATTATTTAATTAAAAGAATGAAATTTTCCACATGTGGGGAGTGACCTTTCGAGTAATTTGAATTATTAAATTCAAATAAAGAGGTGTCCATTCAATTAACTAAATATTTATTAATTCCTTTTTAAGGGTAATTAGCCAAAGGGGTAGATTTTAATTTAATTCAAAGTGCTTAGGACTTTAGAACTAAATTAAATTATCATAGAGGTAATTTAGCTAATTAAAGTCAAGGACTTTAGGAATTAATATTAATATTTGATTATTGCAATTTATGGTCTTTGCAATTGACATCAAGTCAAATTAAGTCAGGTAGGAGAGAGAAAATTGCCTAGGGAACTAGGACTTTGGTGATGTAAAATCGAGATAATGCACCAAAATTGATGAAATTAAATAGGTGCCAATTTTGGGGTATTACATTTGCCCCTCTTTGAATTGATGTGCGAGTAGCACATTGATTCAAAGAATAGTCTAAAGTGACAGATGAAATTAGATCAAAGCATGAATTTTTCGAAGTCTAAGTTAGATTGCGAAGACAACGGTTCTTGAGAGAGATGAGAATCGGGATTAGATTGCCCCAATGCCCCAGAGTGAGATTTAGATGCAGATTAGGAATGTCTCCAGAATCAGGGTTAGATTGCCCCAATACGAAGCTCAGCCCTCAGAGACCCAGGTTAGATTGCCCAGATAATGGTCTAAAAGATATTTCGAGAGTCATCTCCAGAACAAAGATTGACTCCCAGGAATTAGGGTTAGATTGCCCCAATACCTAATAGATTTCAAGAACCATCTCCAAAATGAAGAATGATCCTCGAGGATCCGAGTTAGATTGCTTAGATACCTAAGAGATAGATTTCCAGATGACAAGATGTGAGGTGTGAAGATGCCCTTAGCAATGAGGACTGATGATTCAAATCAAACTGGTTCAAGAATAGATTCAACAAGATTCAAATGATGTAATCATCCTGCCTCCTCAGGAGTGAAATTGAAAGATGACATGTCAGAAGGATGATAAACAACAAGAGATTACAAAGCAAAAGCAATTAGACTAGATTCGCGAAGCTGCAGAAGTGAATCAGAGCAAAGAAAAGGTCTTGTTGACCAAGTTTGACCATAGTTGACCATGGTTGACCAAATTTTGACTAGGGTTGACTTGATGAAAAGAAGAAAAGATTTGAGAACATAATGCAAAGATGAGGATCTGGCAGGAAGATGACACTAGAAGGCTGACTGCACAAGCATCTGATCTAGAAGGAGTCCAATATTTAAAAAGCAATTTTGAGCCACTTAGAGATGTCAGATTTTGATTTCGATCCTGAAAAAGGATGCAGCCAAGATGAGACTAGGACAAAAGATGATAACCTTTGATGAGAAGATCCAGAAGAAAGCAATCAAGAGAGCAACAAGAAAGTGCTCCAAATGCAAGCCTAGAATGAAAGATGCAAGTCTAAATGCAGGCCTGAGATGAACAAATGCAATCCTCCGGACTCGGCTGTTGGACTCATTGTATTTATCATCATTGAGTTCATTTAAGCATGGGACAATCACAAGATGCCATACAATTCTCCCCAACATGAGAATATGAATATGACATAAGTCTTAAATTTGTTGGAATGAGGTGTAAGCATTAAGGCACAAGAAGCTAGAATGACCTGAACACCTATTCCTTTTAATTTAGCAAGTTAACATAAGCATCAAAGAACATTTGCTAGAATGACCTGAATGTCTCTTGCAAACAAACACACCAAACACACGAGAGATCTTTCTTTTGCCAAAGAGTGCTTGTAGTGACCCCTACGTTCACTTAGCAAGATGAGTGTTAGCAATTCCAAATGTATCAAAAGAAGTCACTCAAAACAAACAAGGAGAAGAACCAACCTCACCAAGGCATCCATATAAAAGGAGTCGAGGTACGCATGGCCATCCAATATGAGATGAAGGCTCTTACAGACGGACACCCCTCTTATGTAGATTTCTTGGATCATTGGAACTAGACCAGCAAGCAGAAAACAAAGAAAAGATCATGCCCCCAGTCTTTGCATTTCTCAGTCAAGAAAGACATCTTAGATTCACTCGAGGGGAAATGATAAAGAAAACAAACAAGCAATAGAAAAGATTAGTACACTGCACAGGAACACACAAAGAGTTTTAGTTTCAGTTTATGTTTGTGTTCAAGCAGATTGAAGTCGATTCGGAAAGATAACATTCAAAGTCTCAACAAGATAGCGACAGTAGGTAGACACAGTGGAAAACCACTGGTGACCATCGCGAGAGACAAACTCTCAAGAAGATATCAAAGCACGAATCAAGTATCTGCAGGTGAACGCAGTGAGAACCATTGGTGACTGATGTAAGGGAGAAATCCCGAAGAAGATAGATTGAATGAAAGCTAGGTATCAGTAGGCAGGCACAGTGGGAACCACTGGTGACCGATACACAAGAGATTCTCAAGGAGAGAAATCTCAAAAGTAGCTAGGCATCAACAGGCAAACACAGTGAGAACCACTAGTGACTAATGCTCAAAAAGAGTTTCCAAAAGTGATAGGACAATGCCCCCTAGACCAGGTAGGTGACCCCAAGTGTGAACCAGTTCCAATCTATGAAGAGTCAAGCAAAATCTCGAAGACACTAAAAGCAAGGCATGAGCTAGCAAACTAAAGCAGGAAACAAAGGAAGCAAACTAAAGCTGGAAAGCAAACTAAAGCAAGAAACTAAGAGCCAAGCGGTGCTGAGAGAAGATGCAACTTTAGGAAACAAGTAGCACCTGTTTACCAAGTTTTCACCATCTTGGCAGAGATTCTATTTTTGCTACCATGACGCCTGTTTACCAGGTTTTCATCAATGGCACATTTTTCTCTTTTTCAATTTTTTTGTACTTTTCTCTTTTTTTGATTTTTTTTGTATTTTTCACATTTTCTTTTTTTTTTTGTATTTTTGAAATTTTCTTTTTTTTTTGTATTTTTTCAAATTTTCTATATTTTTGTATTTTTGAAATTTTCTATTTTTTTTTTTATTTTTTTTTTTATAGTATTATTAAGGCGCCTATTTACCAGGTTTTCACCAAGATAATAGATACATCAAAGCACCTGTTTGCTAGGTTTTCACCAAGATGATCATTTTTTTAGGACATTTTGCAATTTTTAGGATTTTTTGCAATATATCAATTTTTAGAATTTTTTCAAGATCAATAAATATGTACATGAGCACATAGAGAATGTCAGCTATAGAACTTCTTTAGATGAAGAGTGTTGATGGGCTCTTTGAGTTTCTCTCCTTCAGTGGTGATCTCTGGAAACACAGTCATTTGTAGTAGTAGCCAGCTGAGAAGTTGCAGAATCAGAACCAAATGTTGTAGCAGTAATAGAAGAGCCAACCAATAGTGTCCAACACTCAAGAGATCCATAGTCAAGGAAAGATCACTTAAGTGAGACCCACAAATATCCTCATGGACACATCTTAACTCTTTGTCAGATTTCCCATGCTCTAAATGCTTAGGAAGAGTACATTCTAGATTTTTCTTAGTCATGCCATTAGCAATAAGGAGATACTGATACGCACTTTGGGAAAAGGCAAGATGGAGTGAAGAGTGTAAAGTATGAGAGGCAAGGGTGATGGAATGGAGGGAAGCATGAGAATTTTGGAAGCTCAAATGACAACTTTGATTTTTTCTTTCTTTGGAATCCACATAGCTTTTGAATTTTTTCTTCTTTACTTTGAGGTGCTTTTGATGACAATGCCTATAGAATGGATTTCGAGATCCATTTTTTTTTTAATTTTCTGGCTTTTGATTATCTTCTTCTTTTTGAGGACCTTTGTGGTCTTTTGAACACCTCTGTTGCTTTCCTTTCTTCATAGTCACATGTCGATTAGATGGGACATGGTGACCTTGAGATATAAGTGGATTCTTGTTATTTTTGTTTTTATGTTGCACATCCAAGTTACTTCCAAAAGACTCAGAAATGGTGGATGAAAGAGGCTTATATGACTAGTTCAGGTGGAGAGGTGGAAATGGAAGTGGATGGGCCACTTTTCTGGGAGATGAAGAGGGAAGAGAAGTCAATGGGATGGGCTCAAGTGCAAATATATCAGTATCATCCTCATCATTCATGAATGCATCAGGTAGATCAAGAAAGTAATCTTCCATAGAGCATTGTTGATTGTGAGTCATCTTAGAAGAGTCAGATAAGTTTGGAGGAATATTATGTGAGCCTAACCAAGATGGTCTATTCCAAGAGTTAGGTCCCCTTTCAGGTGGTAAGAGTGCACGAATAGGAACCATTTCAATTCTAGATCTACCAATATTCCATGAAGTTGTAATAGAATGGGGTCTTACATACCCATGATTTGTTGGAGCAGTAGGAGTATAGCTTGGAGTAGATGGCCTAGGAGCCATAGGAATGATCTCCACAAGAGGGTGGAAAGGATCATCATCAATAGCTTGATCTGGAGGATCATAACTTTCTCCTCTTTCTGAGTTGTTAAGACTAGCATATAGGTGCATAGCATCAACTAGTATTTTTGTAGTAGCATCTGATATAGAGTCCCATTCAGCTAGAGACATAGTCAGAGGTAGACTTTCTTCATTGTTTTCATCTAATATAGGAAGTGTTTCTTAATAGTAGGATATTGTTCAGTAGTAGAAGTAGCAGAGTAATCTGGAATAGGCATACCCAAGAGGAGGGAAGCATCCAACAGTTGCTCCCAATTAGTATGTGTGCCATTGGAGTTGGCATCAACAGGAGTCTGTTCAATAGCAGAAGTGGTGGAACAATCTAGAATAGGCATACCTTGAGGCATACCCAAGATAAGGGAAGCATCCAATAGTTTCTCCCAGTTAGTATGTGTATCATTGGAATCGGCAGTAGTAGGATTTTGTTCAACAGTAGAAGTGGTAGAACAATCTAGAATAGGAATACCTTGAGGCATACCAAAGATAAGGGAAGCAACCAACAGTTGCTCCCAATTAGTATGTGTGCCATTAGAGGCAGTGACATATTTAGTAGTAGCTGTAGTAGTAGAAATCTGTTCAGTAAAGTGTATAAAATCCTCCTGGTGAGGACCAAGATAATGTTCTTGAAGCACTTGAGAAGGTAGATAAGACTCTTTCTAGTAGTTTGAATCAAAATTTTGATCATTCAAGGGTCTCTCATGTGTCATAGGCTGAATCTGTGTTTCTTCATCATCTAAATCTGCATGTGAGTGCAAGTTGTAGCTAGGTTGGTCAAGCTCATAGCTCTAATAGACAATACCAAATCCATCTTCAGAAGGTTCCTCACAAGAACGTGGAGATGGAGGGAGAGCTGTCAGTGACAAGATGGACTCAATCTGATATTCCCCCATGCCAATATCTTTGATCTTCAGGGTTTTTTCTATTTCTTTTAGCTTGGCATCATAGAACTCAGTGGACTCTCTATTGGTGGGAACAAAGCTATTTGTCGCTTGGGTAAGCATCTTAGCAGAGCAAGTATTTAGGCTAGCACTATTGTCAATGAGGACACAGGGGATACTCTTGGGGCCTATCATAACTTCAGTGTGCAGGAGAGCATTATGCGAGTGGCTCAGCAAGTGATCATCTTCTTCAGAGAAGGATAAATAATGAGGTGAAGTCAAGTGACCCACCATAGATTGAAACTGGTCAAGATCAAGATCTTTGGGGACATTTGCCTTAGTGAGGACTTTATCCATAGATAGTTCTGGTCTAGATCTCGAAGGTTCAAGACCTTTGAGAACAATATTCACACAAGATCGAGTGATAGCATTTGCACAAGTTGGAGACTGTGTGGAGTTATAAGAGGGAGGCGTAGGGCCTCGCAAGACAAAGGGAGTTTTGGGTTTAGGAGTATCCTCGCTCCCTAGAGAAATGATCATGTCACAATGAGAGATCCAAGGTTTGTTTCTAGCAAATTTGGAAGGCGGTTGAGCTTTTGTTGCAGCCTTCTCAGTGGCATTGACTGTTTGCATGCTAGAGCTAAGATTAAAGACAGACTTTGAGGGTTTTGGCATCACATTGTCAACAACCTTGTCATTCATAACATCTATGTTTTTATTGGCAATCTTATCCTTATCCTTGTTTGAGGGAGAAGGTCCTTGCTTGTTGTATTTGTTTAAAGTCAATTCTCCCTTCTTGACCATAAACGCTTCTATCCTCACAGCCCACCTAATCATATTGTCAAAAGTGAGGGGACCTTGTAATCGTACTTGGTATCCAAAATTTGGGACAAGATTGTCCAAGAAGATATCAAGCTTTTCAGACTCAGGTAATTCATGCGGATACTTCATGCATAGTTGTCTCCATCTCTGGAGAAATGTTAGGAGAGGCTCCCCTTGTCGTTGTTTCAAATTGCAAAGGTCTTGGATGTTGACCGAATATTGAATATTGTGGAATTGATCATAACTCTTGTCATTTCGAGACTGACCATGTCCTTGGTCATTTGGGGATTGCCCATGAATTTTGTTGAATTTTCCTCCCCTTGGGAAGTGAAATGGATCTCCCATCTTGTTGGTAGTATTCTAAGAGATCATGAAAGAGTCAATAGGTTCAAAAGGATCAATAGGTTCAATTTTAGAAAGTGACCCTTCAGAGTCTTGCTAGTCTTCAAACAATGGGTTATAATATTCTTGAAATAATAAGTCAAACTGTATCTGAAACAATGGATTGTAATGCTCTTGGAATGAGGAGGAATGTGAGGATCTCTCACAATGTTTAGATTTCATAACAAATTTGGAATGACCTATGTCTTGATTATGAGGTTTACTTTGATCTTGATTAGTATTCTGAATAGGATAAGTCTTGCCACTTCGAGTCATGATAGTCATAGATGAAGATGTAACGAGCAAAGATTCAGGATAATGCTAGGCTCTGTCTCTAAGATAACAAAAAGGAGATAAATGGCTAGAATAGCCAAGATGCAAGATGAACTTGGTATGAATTTTCAAAAAGAGATGGCTAGAATAGTCGAGATAAGACAATCGCAATGCAAGGTACAAGAGCACAATGAGATAAGGTAGACTAATGAGAGACAATACAAGTCAAAGCAAAGATCGATCGATTCCTAACTCAAGACAACTAGTTTCTGATGGTGAATGACAAGAAAATAGAAAAATAGATCACAAACAAAAAGGTAGATCAGATTTATGTCATTGATTAAGCACATAAGATAGCAATCAAGGAGTTCAAGAAAATAGTCTTCAAGCAATGGGCAAGGGACAAAGCAACCTTGCGCATGAACAAGAATAGTGACTTAGTATTTCTACTCCCTAAGGACTCTACTTGTGTATGTTCTTGAGAATGTTTTAGCAGGTACTTAAAACACAACAACATCCTAGCAAGCTATCTACAAGGATATACATGGATTTTCTAAAAGGAGTCCTTGATATACGCAAGGTACGTGAGGCACAAATCTGTAGATGAGAAGAATTCAAAATCACACAGCCGGGGGGAGACGGTAACCCAAATCTCCTCCTTCACTTCTCAAAGGTATAAAGTTCTTTGAGGCTTAGCCAAGAGTGAAATCTAACTCATTCCCAAGAGAGGTGTCTTTGGATTCACCTCCCGATATTTATACTCCACCGGAACACAAGAGTTAAGGTCGTCCCTTGAGGTGATGAAATCCCCAAGCAGACCTTCTAAAAAAAATGAAAAGTAAGTAATTCTCTATCAAAAAGTATTGAAAAGCACTAAAGGTGGAACACTTAACACTTAAAGAAAATATGAGGTGAGTCCACAAGGTGGAACACCTAACACCTCACACAAGCTACAAACGAGTCCACAACCTAGAAAACAAGTGAGTTCCAAAAAGCACAAAAGGGTTGCCTAGTGGAACAATTAACGCTTCTTTTCTATAGACCCCTCCCCTTTAATGTGGCGCTGAGATTGCAACCACAGGGTGGAAATGAGGGGCCGGTGGATTAGCAAGTCCAATAACCTAAGATAGCAATCTAGATCAATCACAAGTAATCTAAGACTGCTAATCAATACTACTCATAAGTGCAAGAGGGTTTGAATCATGGAATATTTAACTTTCCAAGTAAACATGAAGTGAGTCCACAAAGTGGTGCATTTAACTCTTCATGTAAACAAGGAATGAATCCATGCCCTCAATCACTCAATGAGATATTTGATATTGGAACCAAGAATTACTTAAGGTTTAAACACAAGCATTCACTTACATAAACTTGTATGAAAGAAAATCTATATTCATTCATTTCTCATTAAGAGCATCAATTGAAATGTGTTCTATGAAAGCATGTAAACACTCAAGCCAAACACATGAGAGGTTCAATTTTAATCCCAAAGTCCAAATGTTATAGATATTTTAAGAACTCACCTTAGGTCCAAAGATCTTCAATCCAGCATTTAGCACACATCCGAAAGTATAGAATCAAGACAAATCAATGGCAAACCGTAAGATATGTAACATTGTTGTCTTCAAGACAATCTTTAAAGATTGATTTATTTGACCCATAAAATCACAATATTAAAATTTCTGGAAAGAATAAAGTTTTTATCCAACATCAAGAACTACCATTTCCCAAAATTACAAGGTCTTATGATTCCATTTGGTTCCTCAACCAATAACCTTTTCAGATTGCAATTTTTCTGTCATAAACAGATTTAAAACACCAAACCCTGCCTAGGGAATCACATATCTTTCTCAAAAAGAATCCAAATTAAACCAAACTAATTTCAAATTAACTATTAATGAATCTAGTTTCCAAATATGTAATCCATTTATTTTTCCCATTCATAAATCATTTTCTAAGAGCAAATCATTGCTTGCAACTCCAATGCAGATTGTTAAAAACCAGTTTTCACTCAAATGCCCATAACTTTCACAAATCTCATAAAAATGACTCAAAATAAAATGAAATGAAAGATAATTCATGTATCTTTCCAATGAATATTATTATAGATCCTAATTCTTCATAATTTGTCTGTACCAGATGTTTCAATCTGACTGTATTCAGAGAATCTCAAATCTGCAAATACCCACTTTCACCAAAATGATCATAACTTATTCATTTATTTATAAAAATGAACCAAACCAAAAGCATAAGAAAGAGAATTCATCATTATATCCATTCATTACTATATTACAAGTTTTTCAGGCTGTACATGGCCATACAAGGTCTGGAACCAACACTAAAACTGAAAAACCAATCAAGAATGAGGTCAGAAATTGATCTTTTCTGCCTCACGGTGGGTGCCAAAATGTATGTGACTGAATGTGACCTCTAAATCAGACACAACACAATATGGTCATTATTCACTTGATAGAATTTGGGAGAGAGTATGAAGAACTCAATCCAAATTCCATGGTGAGGTGACCTGTTGCCTCCTATGTGAATGGGGTGTTTGAATACTCTCAGAATGAGAGCCAATAGCTGGGAGACCAATTCAACAATGGAGGATTTGAAAGAAAATATGAGAAAAATGAAACTAAGCTAAGAATGAATGCAATTAATCTAGAAAACTTTGAAAGAAATATGAAATGTAGATTTTTATTTGATTTTGAAATAAAGATGATATTAGACTAAGAACAAGTAAGCAAATTTAATCTAAATGTGAAATGTAATTACACTAATATGAGAAATTAAACTAGATAATGCAATAAAAGAGCTTTGAAAACAATGAATCAAATGAGACTAAAAAATGCCTATAGTGTAGATGCTCTAAAAAAATTGATCTCTAATGAAGAAAAAGAGCCCAAATAAATAGAAGAGCCAAGAGGAGGAGGAAGAGTTTCTTGATTTGAAACTCCTGACTCTTCATTCCCCTTTGAGACAAAAAGGTATGAATTATTTAATTAAAAGAATGAAATTTTCCACATGTGGGGAGTGACCTTTCGAGTAATTTGAATTATTAAATTCAAATAAAAAGGTGTCCATTCAATTAACTAAATATTTATTAATTCCTTTTTAAGGGTAATTAGCCAAAGGGGTAGATTTTAATTTAATTCAAAGTGCTTAGGACTTTAGAACTAAATTAAATTATCATAGAGGTAATTTAGCTAATTAAAGTCAAGGACTTTAGGAATTAATATTAATATTTGATTATTGCAATTTATGGTCTTTGCAATTGACATCAAGTCAAATTAAGTCAGGTAGGAGAGAGAAAATTGCCTAGGGAACTAGGACTTTGGTGATGTAAAATCGAGATAATGCACCAAAATTGATGAAATTAAATAGGTGCCAATTTTGGGGTATTACAATTTGAAGTCAATTTCCTACCAACTTTCAAGTGAGATTCGTGAAAGATTACCTTGAGAAGAAATTCTTGAAGCCATGGGTTGTGTGATTCCTCATTTTTGGAAAATGGTCAGAGATAGACAAATTGATGCTCATATGTTTCATAAAAAAATTGATGAATTGATCAGAGAGTTTTCAAAACATGCAGATTGCAATGGACAACCAATTGAAGGAATTATAGATTCATCTAATCTTAAAAAAACAATGTAGATAATTTTCATCATGTATGAAATTGCAGTTAAAAAACTTGGAGAATCCATTTGAACCTGGTGCAATAACCAAGCTTTGGAAAAGGATAGAGTAGAGTGAAGTATTGTGTGATTCAATATCAGAATATTTCAACCTTGCTAATTTATGTCAAACAATGATATTGGGGTCGGTGGAAGATGAAAGAGTTTTCAGTGCATTGGGCTTTTTGAAATCAAAGATTAGAAACAAACTAGACAGAAATTTGGAAACTTGCTTGAGGTTGTTTGTAACTCAGTACAATGTTAGAGACTTTCCTTATGATAGGGCATTGGCAATTTGGAATTCCCTACATGAAAGATGAGGGCTTTTGAACACTTCAAACATGGTGGTTCTGAGACAAATGATGGATCTTGGTCCCAGACTCAGAATGAAGATGAAGAAATTTTTTTATTTTGAATATCCAACTCATAATGAAGAAGAACCTCTTGCTAGTAGTAGTAGTCAATTTCAGGAGCTACATTCCATGTGGGATATAGAAGCAGCAGACTGCTCACTAACACTGAGTGGAGACTGAAGTGATTTAGAATTAGCATTCAGTTAATAGGTATTTATAAATTATAATTGTATACAGTGTATACTTATTACTGTACTTGTTGGATAAATTGATAATGGACTTGATTCTAATTTTTGAAATTTGAATATTTATTATTGACAGTTTGACTCATATTACAAGTAATAAGTATTGTTCATGATTTTTGTAATTTGAATTTTGATTTTTGTAATTTGTAATTTGAATTCATGATTTTTGTAATGTAGAATGTTCATGAAATTTGAAGTATAATCATATAATAATTATTATTAATGTCCTTTTTCCTCACTATAAAGTGTAAATGCCTCGACCCTCAATGCCTCATAGTCATGTAGCCATGTTATTTCAAGTTTCAACTTCAAGAATCAAGAATAAGGTTCAAAAATTAAGTTGGCCTGGTTCCAAAGTTACACAAATAATTCATCTAACCCTATCTCAACTTCGCTACATGCAAATTAGATGCCTTTCAAAGTTACGATGATGGACTGCTGGTCTTCTTAACAACTCCACTCTCATATAAGTATAACCTTGCAAAGTCTCGCACAAAGCCTTTTGTAACTATTTAATCTTGTAACTGATTAACTTTTTTGAAGTTACGCCTTTTTGTCAAATGCTTCATTGCAGCTTCGTAACTACCAACACTAATGGCCAACAAACCCTCGCGAAGCTCCATAAACCACTTGAACAATACTATCGTAGGTTCAGAACTATTCCTAACAAAGTGTCAAATATTAATCCCTCTATTGACACATGTCACAGTCCATTCCTCCGCACTTTCCACGTGGCATGCAACTAACTGTCACTTTCAACGCCATTACGCACTATCACTTTTAACTAACTGTCTCTTTAATTTTGAACTTACACACCCCGTTAGTCGAGAGTCCCTCAAAAGTTTGGAACCCATCACCATCCTAACCACTTAACCATTGAGAAGTTACGAAACAACCCGACGTTACTTCGGAACATTGCCGGTGGTCAAAGCTTCATGTGTCCTAATTTCCTAGAAATTGTCATTTGTCAATTTATTATTTGTCATAGTTCATACTCATTAGTCAATTTATTATTTGTCAATTTCCTAATTTCCTAATACTAAGCATTTACTTAATTCCTCAATTCCTTGAATCAAAACCATTTAAATTTTACTTAATTCCTAATTTCCTAATTTCTAAAAGAAAATATTAATATAATAATATGACCATTGGCATTAACATTATACATAATATACAATTATACATTCAATTTTAAATAAATTGCAACTGTGATCTTCAGGATTCAGGAATTAGAATTGAAATTCTTGACTTGAGCTCTTTACAAAATTACACAGGCACAGTGATAGAAAAATTGAAAATTACAAAATATCCTTGTATTAAATTTAACTTCCTTGAAATTTATACATTGAAATTTAAAATTCAAGAATCAATGATCAATGATCATAGTACCAGTAACTAGACTTAGAGGTGAGAGGATAGAGACTTGAAGTGTCAGACTTCTATGATCTATCAGAAAATTACAAAATATCCTTGTATATTTCTATTAACTTCCTTGAAATTTATACATCAATGATCAATGATCAATGATTAATGATCGGAAAATAAAAACTAACATTGGCATTTGGCAAATTAAACAAGTTTGGACACATTTATTAGAGCAATAGCTGGCAGCCTAGATTCTTCAGAATCAGTCTTGATTTGCACCAAAGGTGTATCCACAACAGGTGAACCGCAAACATAAGATACCCTATTTGAATTAACTGATCTCCCTATATTGGCTCTTCATCTAATACAAGAACTATCTCAACTACTTCCATCAACCATTGCAATGTGGCAAGGCCAAGGCTTGAATCTCTTCAATGTTTTCCCACACCACAATTTCCCTCTTTGATGGCCAAGTTAACGCTCTAACTGTATCCAAGTCTTCAAGGAATTAGTTCCACTTAGCATCTGTTATGGCTCAAGATTTAGCAAAAAACTTATTCATCTCAATCTCCTGCTTGTACAATTCATCCACAACTTCATAAAAAGTTGAAATGTCAGCATCACCAACAAAATAAGAAGCCACCTTGCTAACATCCAAAATTTGGTTGAAAGAATCAACCCACTCCTCCCATTCCTTCAAGTGTCCCTCTGTGTCCACAATAGCAGGGATATATCCTTCAGACTCTTTAGCAAAAACCTTAAGCTTTGTCTGAACATTTTGTAACTTTCCAGTGAAAAATGCATATAAATCCTTTACTAATAACACCATTTCCTTAACATCAATTATTTTGTCAGGTAAGTCCATTTTTTTCCCATTAGTAAAACTAACCTATCAAAGAATTGCAAGTATGAGCCCCAAGTATTAAATAATGGGGTTAGTACAGACAAGGCATTAGAACATTGATATTCTACCCCTACAAAGAAATGAAAGTACTATGAAGGATTTGAGACTTCCCTTTTAAAATATTTACTTTGTGCATCAGCACCCTCTTCAAAGTCCCATTTTTAGCAATTCCAGTATTAGCAAGCTGATCAACATCCATTTTTATCTTTCATGTTGCAAGTTTTAGAGCTAATCCCCCCTCATGCTCAATTTGAACCCCAGCATCACAAACCTTTGTAAATGCCTTGGACTGATTTTTTAGAGTATTTATTTCATCTTTTAGCTCCTTCACAATCTTATCCAGGAAAAAATTCTTCTTCAGTTCCTCTTCAAAAAAATTTCTAGTTGCCACATAATCTCTGAGCGTCCTGGCTAGCTTGTTCTCTAAGTCCTCAACCACTGCTTTATTCATGGAGGATGCATGATGTAGGAGGTTTTCTATCTCTAATCATGTAATGTCCTGTAAGCTCCATATTAATTGGCTACCCTGTGTTGTGTCTTGGATGTCAACCAATATGGGCTTATTAGATTTTGGGGCCACACACCATACTGCTAGTGTCTTAGTGTCCATATTGAAGCTAGAACCCCTATGTATTCCATTAGGGCCAAAAGCTTCATAAGCTACAAATTTATCTTGCCTCATGATTTGGTCAATTAAGATTGAGGACTCCAAGTCCCATCCATGGATCATCAACATGCCACTTCTCTTTACAAGATCTCTTGCCTCCTCCATAGTTAATGTTTCACTATTGGGATCATATGCCTATAATAATTCAATCATTTCAATAGTCTTTTCTTGTGATTCCCCTGGTTTCAAAGACAGTGTTAATTCATTCTATTTAACTCTAAAGAGAAAAATTTTAAACTCATCGGACTTGATGAATTCATCATCATCTATAAACTCTTTAGCTTGGATGACCTTGTCATCCAATCTAGCTGCAGCCAATTCTAACTCATCTAGGGCATTTTCTCCCTCATTTGCCTATGATGTCAAAAATTATTATCTTAAGTTAGCAAATTAATGGCTATTACCTAGCAGGATTTATAGTGCCTTTTGCCTTGCCTTTTGTGGTACATTCATCAACTTTTGTTTCTTTAATGGCCCCTACTCAGATGTGGATGGCTCAGCTTGTTCTATTTCTACCATAAACACCACATCAGGTTCAACTTCCTCAGGGTTTATTCTATCCTCCTCCTTCTCCTTAGGGATGTTTGGCAATTTAGACATAATATCTTCGTAGTTCTCTATACACATGTCAATTCTCAACATGTATTTGAGATCAAGAAAGAAACTAGGGAAGGTAGGATTTTCCTTTTTCAATTGTTCCTCTACCCTTACAATATTTTTCCATTTATAGCTTCTCTCTTCATAGATATCTTCACTGAGAACATCTCTAATAATATCCTCTTCTGCCATATACTAATTTAGAGCCAAATTGTGATTGCTCATTTCTCTCAATGCTCCTCTAACAAAGTCTTCAAGGTCTTACATCCTTGTTTTACCAGAGGGAAATCTAAATTGTCTCAGGAATTCATGGATTTGGTCCACAACATCTTTAACTATAGATAAATCCCCTATTTGGAACCTCCTTGCCAGAAATGTTCCCTTATGTCTTTTAGGGCCTAAGTGCTCTCTACCCATCATGATAAGCTACCATATGAATTCTACTATTTCCAATCTTTCTGGGACAAATTTTGGCAGTATGTGTGGAGGTTGAGGGAAAGCATGCACTCTTATAATAGTAAAATTCTCAATAAAAAACATATCACCCCAATTGTACTTAATGTCATTGTCAATTTTAAATGCTAAGGGTCTAAGCAATTTTCTAACAAGTAAAGGAAATCTATCCCTCACAATAACTAACATGTTCATTAATCGATCCACAAAATCACTATAAAAAGAAATGGAATTAGAGAAATGGTAAGTTCTATGCCATAACCTGGTCCACAGCTGAACCGAAACAGTTCCTCCTACATTCTTAGTCTCATCTATGAACCCTAGGTTGATGTAGCCAATATTCCTCTAGAGGATCAAGTGCATCAGCATGGAGTAGTGATTGAACTTGAAGCTTTTCAAATCCATCTTTACATTCATCAACTCAGTGTGCATTACATTGATTATGTGCCCCACATAATCAAACTCCTTGTTGGTGTATAGGTCCTGAACATCTATAGCCATGACATAAATGTTAGGACACACTATCAAACTTCTAGCTATTCCAATAACTTTGTGTAGACCGTAGATGGTATTCTGGAAATAGGGAAAGAAAAGCTCACTATCAAATGAATCTGCAACCTTCTTCGGTAACAACCCTACCTCTTTCTTTTCTCTAGGAATATGCTTCCTCATAATCCTTCCAGTGTAGTAACTTTTCTATCTATTAAACAAGGCCTCATCTTTTGCTAGGTCAATATCCATGCTCATAGGTCCCTGAAGGTCGAAAGCTTGAATACAAGTCGCTCCATCTAACATGCAGAGTATAGACTTGTCATGCTTGTGGAAAACTTGTGTCACTGGATTGTATGCTTGAATTAGCTCTTTCATGAGGTCTACATCCAAAAATACCTTAGGTACTATCAACTTTCCCAAGTTCCTATCCCATGGGTTTGAAACAAGAGGGCCTCTCAATCTATTGTTATAGAAATACATGAAGAGCTCATACCCAGTTATGTTTGGGCAGACAACATCCCTGTAGAATGCATAAGGGTCCCTCCATTCATAAGCATTATCTAATTGCAAATTTGAGGATCCAGGCAACAGTTTCATCCATTCTTCAGCGTATATGTTTGGCCTCTTTGTTCTTGAATGCACAATCAAACTCTTTCCTAGCTCTACAACAACATCAGGAGATCCATGTTCTGCCATTCTTTATGTATACTAAACTCTAAGTAGTAGCCAGTAAGCTCCTTTTCTACACTTAAAGCCAAAGGTTTCAACTCTCTATTGCTCTTCGACTCTGGAAATGATGGATTCTCTGTGAAGTGTGAATTGTCTAAGGTCTTTAATAACTAACAAGTAAAAAGAAACTCATAAGTACAACTAGCCACCAGGCCACCTACTCTATTAAAAATTAAAATCTCATCAAGCACACATGCATGAAATTAGTAATTACCTTTTTTAGAAAAGTGTCACTGTCAACTGTCACTTCCAGCATAGATTTGGTGGTGATCCAAGAGAAAATAATTGGCATGTTGCCGAAGTTACGCTAACGGTACATCTAACCCTAGGTCCCTATATCAACTTTGCTAAATTGTTACCTACAAATCAAGGTCTTGGCCCTTGGCTCTTTGAATTTGAAATCTTAAAACTTTGAGACTTGTGAAGTCACGCAACACCTTTTTAAAACTTTGGGATTGTTAAAATGACCAAGAAAATGAAACCATGAGATGTTATGACACAGCCTGGCATGGCACTTGTACTTCATAAACTCCATCACAAATGACCAAGAAACCCTACTGAAGCTCTACAAACATTCTATTCTTCGACACTTTCCATGTGGAATGCAATTTACTCTCAGTCTCTCACTTTTCAACAACTTACGAACTTACACACAAAGTTAGTCAAGACTTCAGAACCCCTAACCATCATAAAAACTTAACCATTGAGAAGTTATGAAATAGCCAGGCGTAACTTGAAAATTGATCACCATCATAATAAATTAACTGTTGAGAAGTTATGAAATAGCCAGGCGTAACTTCAGAACCGATCACCATCATAATAAATTAACCATTGAGAAGTTACAAAATAGGTAGGCATAACTTTAGAACCGATCACCATCATAATAAATTGATCATTGAGAAGTTACAAAATAGTCAGGCGTAACTTCAAATCTTGGAGTGGGTTCCAAATTTCCATGTGCCATGTGGGATTTAGATTTTAGAAGCATCAGACTTCTCATTTAGTCAGTGAAGTGAATCATGATTTAGCATTCTGAATCAGTTAATAGGTATTTATAATTTTATACAGAATCATAGTCCACACTCACAGATACTTCAAAGTTCAAGTTAATTAATAATTAGTAATTACAATTTACATATTTTTCAATTTATAAATAATAAAACTATTGTTCAATTTCCTGATTCACGTAACATGTTACAGTATTGACTATTGAAATTTGAAGTATTAGCAAACAATGTGTAAAACTAAAAAAAGTAACACTATTTGAAAAAGAGTCTTCTTGTATGTATACAGACTACAGTATTACTATTAAATTCAAAAACTAGTATACATAATACTGGTAATTGAATCATTGATTCACTGAATGACTGTGGTTTCCCCAAAAGGAGAAGCGACAAGCTTCCAACCGTTTCCAAAACCAAAATGAAAAGTACATTCAAATTTGATATTTACAAATTACAAGTAACAAAATTTTTCCTAAGATCCATTGAACTTTTAGAGGAAATTACAAAAGCCTAGTTTGACAGTTCGACAATCGAGTCCTACATATCTTAATACTAATAGACTAATAGTAATTTCAAATTTGTTAATATGTTATAGTATAATATAATAATACTATCCACAAAGAAAAAAAGATTAGTCGATGCGCAGACCGAAAAATAACCAGATCATCTCCTCCTGGAATCCCTCCTGGTCGAAGCCATGATCATAAAAAATGGTGCGCATCTCCACCTTGTCATGTTTTACTTTGAGTTCAAACATGTCACTTTGGTATTCGGCGTAACTGGTAGCATGATCCCATGCTATAGACATAAGATGACTAAGGACATCCTGTTGAATCTCCCCCTCCATAACCAAAGTTGGTTGGATAACAGGTTCTGGGTTCTTATTTGATGATCCCTCAGCTACAGGAAGACCCATTCTGTCATCTAAGATTCCAAATTTAGAAATTTAGAAAGTGACTTGTGTTCTGCAATTCCACTACCAAGGAGTATATAAAGAAAATAATCACCAAATTTCTAGCCACAATAAATTTTGAAGGAATGTTTCACATAAGGTGGCTTGCCTGAGAAAAGGAAATTAACAAATATCGATAAAGAAAAATTGCAGACACTTATATCTTGCATAGCTTGGCTCCGAAGTTGAAAACAAGAATAACGAATGTTACAGCTCATATCTTATAAAATTATCCTTTTTAATGTCTAATCAAAATCTTTTCCTGGATTATGTACTACTCAAGTTATGCAGACTGCCAGCGTGACCTCGGAACCACCATATCCTAGCTACGATTTTAAATTTTGAACTAACAACTTGGTAGCCACATTAAATTTTGAAGGAATGTTTTGCGTAAGGTAACTTGCCTTAGAAAATAAAAATAATGAATGTTTATGAATCACAGCTCAATGAGCTCATATCTCATACAAATTATCCTTTTTAATGTCTAATCAAAATCTTGTCGTCGATAAATCTCATTAATTACACTTCAGTGTTCAATGTCACTATAACTTTGTGACTAAGTTACACAAACTACCAACGTGGCCTCAGAACCCCCATATCTTACCTGTGATCATAACTTCTGAAGTCACACACACTGTCAACTTGTCCTTTGCATATCTTTGTGGCCTTCAACTCAAAACTGCCAACATAACCATCGAAGTCACGCATGCCGTCAACCTGACCATTACGTATCTTCATAAATGTCAGCATTGACCCTCCTTTTAGCTTGCCAAAGCTACACACACTGTCACCAGTCACCACAAACTATGCCGAAGCTATGCAAATAGATGAGGAGAGTCTTAGAATGGGTTAAACTGGGTGGGCATTTTCCCAATATTCGCCAATATATATTTTTTATACTATAAATACCATTTTTTATTTGCCAATATATATTTTGGTAGTTCTGAAACAAAAACACAATTCACCAAGATTTTCCACATAGTTTTAGGGAGCATCAATGATTCGCCAAGATTTTTCACATAGTTTCATAGAGCATGAATGATTCACCAATTGAGATTATTTTTTTTCTTTGAAAAGAAATTTTTTTTGCCAATAAAGTTTTTTTTTCTTTCTACAATTCGCAAGTTTTTAACACCTTTTTTGAAGGGGGGGTTTCTTAAAGATTACCCTGATTATCATCAAAATATAACCATAACGTATACATCATCATAAGCATTTAAATTGACATGAAAAATAACCATATTCATCTAATTGGAATCACATAATATAACACAATATCCAAGGTTCATATTTAATCAAATTAATCACTAGTAAATTTTAGCTTGATTTTCGACGATGATTAGTCAATTTTTAGATAACAATTGGTCGACCAAATGACCATAACTGTTGTCAAAAAAATTTTTTTGATTATTCGACACATTATATGTTTGTTGAATATTTAACCTCTATAGTTGTCGAAGTATCGACGGATCCATCGTCGAAGTATCAACGAATCTGTCGTCGAAATAATCTCTTCAATTTGGAAGAATTATCTGACATACCTTTTATCTCTTTGACCAATGTTGTTTGAAATAACAATATAATGTTGGTTGAAATTAAGGTATTTCGGTCGAAATAGCGATGATTTATGGTTGGAATATTCTTCGAATGTATAGCGTTCTCATTGAATGCATATTCTTTGGCCCTCGAAAAAGAGACATCAAATTCAATTTTTTTTTAAAATATATTATCAAATCTATTAATATATTATAGTACATTTATATTTATAATTTTATAATACTATACTATTATATACTAATATTATATTATAATTCCTTCCACTTGATGAGGTAATTTTATAATACTATACTATTATATACTAATATCACATTATAATTCCTTCCACTTGAGGTAATTTTATAATACTATACTATTATATACTAATATTATATTATCTTATACTATTATATAATAATATTATATTATATTATACTATTTATACTAATATTACATTTTAACAAGAAATTCCTTCAACTTGATGAGGTAATTTGAGTATGTAGAGTGGGTGATGGAAGACAAAGCATTGTAGAAGTTTTAAATCAATAAAACTTAAATTATTCTCTGCAAATCATTTCTCTGTTCCACGGGTACAGTCAGGAACAATGAATTCTAATGTTAGTTTGGAGTGTGATCTTGGCATAGGAATGATTTAGGATATTGCATTTTTTGTATTTCACATTCCCTTGCATTATTTTTATCATTTTATCATGGTTTAGTTCAAGAACTTTGGACTATTGCATTTGAGACAGTGTCTGGTAGTGTACAACTAGTCTTGTAATTTGAAGTTTTCTTTATGAAATTGTAACTCTCCCACCCGCTGTGGTTACTGTATTTGGTGGGAGAGTACAATCATGTAATATAGTCCTTGTTTCATATCTATCTTGTGCAGGAGATTGGAGAATGTAGTTGAAGAACCACAAAGTGGTTGTGGTTGCTGACAAAGAACATGTCCTAAATAGACACCAGTTGAATGGGAACTGGATTGCTTCGAAGATGGAAGGGTTTGGTGATGGATTCTTCATGTAGGGGTCCATAGTGAAGTTTTTGTGCAGTTGGTTTGGCTTGGAGTGGATTGGAGTGGTCTTTTTGATCAAACCCTCATGGTGTGACCCTAAAACTGAGGGTTTAGTGGCTAGGTAAATGGGTAAGAGATAAAGTCTTATAAATTCAATAATCTCATGTTTTGAAACACTAGGAAAGACTTTTTTAGCCTTTGGAGTCATGAGAGTAAGTGGAGTTAGGGGTTTCTTTGTAAATGAGGAGAATTAGGCCTAGTTTGGGGGTTACAAGGATATTGGATCTTGGGTATGATCCAAAGGAGTCAGTATTAAATATTGGGGAGGTTTTGAAGATCCAAAAAGGGTATCTAAATCATTTTTTAGTTTCCTTATTTGTTTGGGGAATGTTGGAGAAAAAGACAAATTAATGACTGGTAAGGGCTACTAGCTTTAAGGGCTAAATGTGTGAGTTGGGTAAGGGATTGGTTATCCTAACTTATTGGGTTGATGGAACATGGTAGATAGGCCATAAGGAGATGATTTATGAAGATGAAAAGAAGTTTGAAGTCTTGGGTGAAGATATGGTGTTTGGGAAGCACTAGGTGCACTTGGGGTAGCCTAGAAGGTGAGTCCTTGAGGGGGCTTTGGAAGTAAGAAGTTATTACATCTTGAGGTAAATTTTTGTCTAACATGTTGGATCATCTTTGTTGGGAGAGTTTCTATGTCTAGTTTCCTTCTCTCACCTTTTGGTGAAGGCCTCCACTATGATGTAGCAAGAATAAGTTTTTTATAATAACTTGTTCAAAACAAAATTCAAATCTAAATATATGACATTCAAAACAAATCAAAATATATAGAAAATTTTCTATTACTTGAATTGGATCCTCATTAAGTGAAAAAATTGCAATAAATTAATGTTTTGCAACCTTCGAAGCAAATTTCATTGATCCATGAATTTTTGTTTCTTAATTTGAGTTTGGTGTAAGAATTAAGAGAAGACTCAAACAAACATGGTGCATCATTCCCACTAGCTATCTCAGTCATCTTCTGTATTGAGCCTTGTTGGACAACGCATAGGAGGAGTTCAACTTTAATCACCAAGTCATGCTTAGAATACTCTATGAGGTGAGCATACTTAAGCAAGTTTGTGGTTTCTAGTCAATAGAGAGAACCCTAAAAAATGATACACTAAACATTAAAGATGAACAAAAACACAAGTAAAACTTTAAATTAGCACACATGCACACATGGTGTCATGGAGTAAACAATGTTGATGGGGAAAAAATGTATGAGTTGCACAAAAAATATTGCTAACAAATCATAATGATAATGGCTTGATTTATTTCCCATAGCCTTCAGTGGGTGAGAAAAATCATCAGTTCTATGATAAAATCAACTATACAAAAAAATTCATACGAAGATTATAAAACAACTACTCACAAAAGGTTTACATTGTTACTAACCTTTGTCATGGTTGGATATCTTGTTATTAGTTGAAAGTAAATACCCGACACACAACATCTACATAGTTAAAACAAGTGTTTGTTATTGTATTACAGAATCAAATGAATCAATCTACACAACAAAAATAACATTCCAAGATGGTTGATAAAATTATTTGAAACATAGTTAACTGAAGAATGCAGAGAGAGCAGGAGTGCAAGATGGGTTTCTCCAAAACTTGATTAAAGTAAATTATATATGATGTGCACAACTACTTATGAGACCCATATCTAAAGACAAGGAACCAAAGGACAACCTTTACCTTTGGGGTTGAATATTCCTCTCAAGAAGTAGGGATGTATGATCATGCCTAAGCTTTAAAGCCTTCAATCAAATCATAAATGTTGGTGAAGCAATGCATGAACAACAAGCTATGTTGTAGTGCAAATTTTCAAGTAGAACAAGCATTTTCTAAATAAGAACAAAGGATTTTCATTAGTAAATAGCAGTCCATAATGAGTAAGCAGTGAGATTCATTCAAGAAACAACAATAAATTAAAGGTTGCTCATTAAGAATAGTAGATAGATGAAAAAGAATTGTATTCAAAAGTGGATGAACATGGTGATGCAGATTGGTTGATGAACATGTTTAAGAAGTAAAATATTTCTTAAAGTGAATGAGAAATAATATGGAATGAGTAGGTGTTTTTGACCATTGAATCTATGTCATTAGTTTAGTTTGAGCTTCACTTGGTTTCAAGAATAGTTTAATATTCTTTACTTAAAAAGGCCAACCACATGAAGGTGGAAGCTCATTTGGACCCCCCCTAACATCACTCTAAATTCCCCATTAACATCTACTAATATTCATTCATTCATTCATCTATTTTTGAAATATAACATTCAATCATTATAATCACATGATAACATTCATTAACACATAAAATTCATTAACACACAACATTCATGAGTAATTCATTAAAAGATCATTCATCAACATTTACTAGTACAAACTTACATCCATTAATACAATGTTCTTTCATTAGCAAAAAATTTTAATTAAAATCATTTCTTTTTTGGTTTCTTGCTCATTTTTCTAAGGTAACGGCTAAGCGGAGCATCAATATACTCATCATTCTCCTCCTCTACTAATTCAATTTTTTCTAGTGTTCTTTGTATTCAAAACAACATTACATGATTTATTATTGTAAGCCCCCTCTGACTTACACATCTAGAAAATGAAACTACAACCTATTGGCAGGGATTGAGACAAACCTTATAAAACAACATTAGCTAAGAAGGATCGCTTGCCAACATCTGTTGAATACAAGGTACTAGTGCAAAATTACATCCATTAAGACAAACCTTTGAAAGTGAATGGTAGAATTTGGAATATTCTTCATCAGTAGCACTAACAAATGATATCACTAGCACATTTCATGCATGGATGAGAAACAATATCCAAAGTTTCTAGATTCTGAGAAGAGGTATGAGTGGAGGCCAAAGAAATGATATTTGTGAAGGTTTTATAGACATAGGTTACTGAATCATCATCTCTGCACTGGTAATCAATCTAGAAACCCTCGTATGTATATAGCCACTCTAGCAAATCTCCACATCTAGCAGATCTCCACAAAAATCCCTTCTGGCCTCCATTGCATATACGTCTTCTCAGAATCTAAAAACTCTCCATCATTGATTCTCATCAATGTACGAATAAAATTGTGAGAAAATGCTTAATCCCTAATTCAATCTTTGACAAATATAATTGTGACAGAACACTTAAAGAATATGGAAAGCTCACAATGTTTAGAGTCACACTTGATTCCAAGTGCCATGTACAACAAAAATAATTTGTCCAATTTGGATCGTAAGTCTAATTTAACTATCTAATATATATATATATATATATATATATATATATATATTTGAAAGTTGACACAATAAAAAGCGACAGCGTAATGAAAATTGAAAATTACAACTTACATTATTTAGCATAAGTTTTAGATGCAAATCCCAAAATTTCACATACAAAATAAAATTTGGCAAGCGATCCTTCTTAGCTGTTGTTGTTGGTATGTATTTTAATCTA
Source organism: Chamaecyparis obtusa (assembly GCA_027943335.1). NCBI lineage: Eukaryota > Viridiplantae > Streptophyta > Pinopsida > Cupressales > Cupressaceae > Chamaecyparis > Chamaecyparis obtusa. The sequence goes on from BSBK01006414.1 coordinate 81,297, forward strand.
AAACAACAGCATCTAAGAAGGATTGCTTGCCAACATCTACTGAATACAAGGTACTCCAACCATTTCCATCATGATAACTCTCCATCATTGATTTTGATCATCATTGAGATTTTTATGAGCATTGGGGCTTACACTTTTAGAAAAGGCAAGCAAAACATTAACAACTCTATTTTCTCAAAGTTTGCATTTATGAATTAAATCCAGTATGCTCTTATGTGATCTAGTATGCTCTTGTATGATCCCAAACCTATAAGGAGAAAAAGGTATGATGTCAAATGTGTTATTAAGCACTAACCAAATGATCACTAGCACATTTCGTGCATGGATGAGAAATAGTATCCAAAGTTTCTAGATTATGAGAAGAGGTATCAGTGGAGGCCAAATAAGGGATATTTGTGAAGGTTTTATAGAGCTTCTCCTTAAATTATTGAGCTTCTCTTTCTTTCAAGAATAGTTTAACATTCTCTACTTAACAGGGCCAACCACGTGAAGGTGGAAGCTCATCCAGCCCCTCCTAGGAGCCTCTTATGACCCTTTATAACATTTTAAGACCTCTAAGATGTATTCTTAGGGATCATAAAGGGTCGTAAAGGGTCATAAAGGGTCTTGGGACACAACAACTGACAAACATAAATGTAGGCATCATGGTCACAATTTTTTGGAAACACAACATAATTGAGTGGTATACCCAGACGATGCAACACAACCACTACTCCTCCAATTCCAAGTTGATACTATAGGATCCAAAAACCATAAATAAGGAATAAATTTAGAGAGTGAAGGAGGAGTGCCATAATGACCAAAATAATATAGGGACCCTGTATTATTTTGGTCATTACGACCCTCCTCCGCTCTCTAAATTTATTCCTTATCTATGGTTTATGGATCCCACAATGTCAACTTGGAACCGGAGGAGTAGTAGTTGTGTTGCATCATCTGGGTATACCATTCAATTATGTTGTGTCTCCAAAAAATTGTGACCATGATTCCTACATTTATGTTTCTCAATTGTTGTGATATTTACATTTATGTTTCTCAGCTATCGTGTTTATGTGCATGTTCTTTATGTGTTTGGCTTCTCTTCCTCACATCCAAAATAAGATTTTCCCACTCTGAATCAAGAATGCACGTGCAATAGGTATGTATGTTTTATGAAACACCTATCCACAACAGAATGGGAAGACATCTTTCTAGCATGGCCCTAGATCCTTCGATAATTAGCTTCATAATAAATGAAGTATATGAGAGCTGAGCAATTAGCTTCCCAAGAAAAATCTCATAAATGAACTATGTGTACCTCAATTCCTGTGCCCTCTATGAATACCTAAATGATATATTTGAAACAAGGGTAAAGTTTAAAGAAGTTAATTTTTCATCATAGTTTGTAGTTGTTGCAACAGCAGAGCATCAGGCACCACCTTCAACACAATATGATCACTAGACAGGTTTGTATGTTTTATGAAGTTTGGTCATTGTACGAATTTGAAGTAGATGACTTACCACTAAAGGTGTACTAAGGAAACATGAATGACAACTACAACAACCAAACTTCATAAAAAATACAAACTTGTCTAGTGATCATATTGTGCTGAAGGTGGCGTCCGATGCTCTACTGCAACAACTACAGACTGTGATGCAAAATTAACTTCTTTAAGCCTTACCCTTGTTGTTTCAAATATATCATTTAGGTATGCACATAGGGCACATGAATTGGGGTACACATAGTTCATTTATGAGATTTTTCTTTGGAAGCTAATTACTCAGCTCTCATCTACTTAATTTATTATGAAGCTAATTGTCGAATGATCTAGGCCCGTGCTAGAAAGATGTCTTCCCATTCTATTTAAGCCATATTCCTTGTTCTTCTCAAACTTCCTTGTTCATTGCAACTCTCTTGGGCATTGCAACATGAATCATATTGAGACAACTACTGATCTTGCAATGGTAAAGAGAATCCTCATATTTTATCAGCCTAACATAGCCTTTGGCCACTTTGACAATGATATTGTGAGTACTATTGATTTGGCCAAGGGCCAACTTGTTCTTGAAATTATATTGCACCATTTTTTCTCTCTTTCTCTTTGCCTGCACTAATTCTTCCCCAAATTTGATTGCTTAGTTAGAAAATAGAAAAAAGGGAGCTTAAACTCACTAAGACTCTTCCCAAGACTTCTAATGTTTGTAAGCTATACTTGAAAAAAATTGCAAGTTTATTGTAATATCTTGGTAGTGATGTTGCAGTTACTATTTTCCCTTGCTAACACCAAATTACAAACTTGGAATGAAGGTTTCATATTCAACAACATTAGTAGTGCAATAGAAATGTAATTTAAAAGTTGGAAGACAAATAATACAAAGCAAGGCCAATAACTGGTATTGTCTAGTGCACCATTTCCTGTGTCTTTCACCTAGGACAGTCACTGTTCCTTGCCTCCTTTCACCTTCCCTACATAAACATTAATAGGCCTAGGTAATACAAGGCAAGGATTCTCCCACAAGTCACATTAAATTCACAGAAAGTGGGAGAGCCTAGGAAATCATTGGTTCTTCAAGACAAAGATTGTTTGCACACCAAGCACTGTATAGGAACAGTCAATAAAAGGACTAAAATTCTTTGATTTTAAGACTTCAAAACAATATAATCAGTGCATGGAATGATCAAAACTTATAATACCAATCAATGAATTATTTTCCTATCAATGTTGCATTGAATAGAGAGTTTAATAATATAAACACCAGACTGTGTCTTCATGAGCAGAGAAGTGACTATTTGTAAAGAATTAAAAGTTTATTGCTTGGTAGTTCATTACATTGTCTTCTTCGACCATACACAGCTCCCCACAACTTCTAAGGCTCCTCTCCCATAAAACTCACGTACAAAACTAACCAAAATCCCCTTACAAATTGATTTTCAACTTCTTCTTAACCTGCACAGTCAATTATATGATTGTTATAGTTAGCTATTCATTTGCATTGTTGTCTAGCTGACAACTAGTTGTCAACTTTGACCACTTTAATCTTTCTTGCATCATCTTTAACCTTTCAAAAGGTTTTAGGTTCCTATCCTAATGCCCTAAACTACCTAAACCTCTACTAAATCCTCATTTATCCCTTTAGGCCATAATTGCATAAAAATGCAATTTTACATCTTTTTGGCATCTTTGAACTTTGAAGTGTAATTACATGATAATAATGGCATCAATGGCCATATAAAAAACTTAGATATACCTATAGGTCCTTGACCCTTACATAAATCCTTGGATCACTCAAGTGACCCCATAAATCTATACCATGTCATAAATCTCCCATTTTTACATAGGATAAGAGCATAGTGATAGAAGATAGATCCATTTTGTGCATAACTTTAAGTCATCGTATTCCATGAGAGTGCATCTTTTGAGAATTTGTTTTTGAACGTTTCAAGGGACCAGTAGTTCTACAATTAAATCATCATAACTTTCCCATTACTTAACTATCACACATGACACAGACTATCTTCAAACAGACAATATGTTGCATGTGTAGTACAAAACTATTATTAATTGGCAAATTAAATGCAGATAATTACTAATAGATTAAGCATAATATATTACTATTCTTAATATTCATTTAAATTCTAGTATATAAAGAAGATAATCAGAAGACAATGGAGATTTATCTGACTAATAGTCTACATAATTAGACCTTTATTTGGCTAGGTCAAATCTTCCTTCATGCTAGTAGTCTATCCGGTTGTAACAGTCTTAAGTTTTTGTTAATATATGGAAATCCCTTGAACTCTAAGGGCCCAATTCATCCAACAACTTGATCCAACATAGTTTTTGTCTACTGTTGCAGTCAAGTTTCATCTTGTCTAGTTGAATACATACAAAATATTCAACCCAAGGCATCATTGTTCAAAAAGAAAACTAACCTTCCCATCTCTGAGCTTTTGAACTCTTATAAAGAATTTCCTTAACTCACCTTTCACACAGTGGCATTGAATCCCAACAGTGAAAATGTGAGTTAGGGCCACATCTTCCAACAAAGATTGTTTGCATGCCAAGCACTGTACAGGAACAGTCAATAAAAGGACTGAAATTCTTTGATTTTAAGACTTCAAAATAATATAACTAGTACATGGAATGATAAAAACTTATAATACCAATCAATGAATGCGTTTCCTATCAATGTTGCATTGAATAGAGAGTTTAATAATATAAACACCAAACTATGTCTTCACGAGAAGAGAAATGACTGTTTGTAAAGAATTAAAAGTTTATTGCTTGGTAGTTCATTACATTGTCTTCTTCAACCATACACACCTCCACACAAGAAGGACTAAAACCAAACCATAGGATGGTCTAGGAATTTAGAAGACATCCTTTATTACAAAGAAAAACAAAATATAGAACTCAAGTCCCAAAGCAAAACTGAATGGCCTAGGTGCTCTGCACCAATACACCCCCCATCCCACCATCCACACCCATCCACACCCATCCACTCATGTCAAGATCTTGTCCCAAATCCTGTTGAAATATCCATTGACTTAAATCAAGATCCTTCCCTCCCACTTCCTTCGTTACATAATCACTTTTGGAGTATATTCTAAAGTCCTTGAATCCAAGCAAATGTAAGTCAATAACACCAAATATATCACTTAGAAGTCTTGTGAAGAGTCTTGGTGATTTTAAGTGAAGAGTCTACAGAATTAGACCTTTATTTTAAATGCATTTAACACAAAAAAAATTACAAAACTAAACCAATGGCATGCTTACAACAAAGAAATAGAATGATAATAGTATGCTGAAAATTTTATTCTATTTAATACATGCCAAAGGACTAGTCCCAACAATTCTTAAACACTTTATCTGATATGATGAATTCTTAATAAAGGTCTAATTTTGTAGACTGCTAGCATGAAGGAAGATTTGACTTAGCCAAATCTTCCTTGTACCACACAAAAAACTGTGTGATAACTATGTCTACTCCAACCTTAATTGTTTAAGAATTCATCATATTAGATAAAGTATGTTTAAGAATTGTTGGGAGTTCTATTAGACCTTTGTTGTAAACATGCCATTGGTTCAGTTTTGTAATTTTTTTTTGTGTTAAATGCATTTAAATGGAACATTAAGCATAGTAATAATATGCTTAATCTATTAGTTAAGATTTAAAATGAAGATTTTATTGCTCACCAGTCCGTACTTCCATGATATTCAACCAATGGTTCGAACTTACTTGCATATAGGCACACGATGTTGACCTAGTGTAGCTTCCCACCTTACACTACCTCCTTCAACACTCCTTTTCTCGTGGACTATGTCAAAATGAAATAAAATGAAATGTGCTGGTAGGCGGGATATATGTATAAAATTTGACTTTTTTTTTTACTTCTATTCCCGTGTTGGTTGGAATTACTTTATCTGATATGATGAATTCTTAATAAAGGTCTAATTCTGTAGATTGCTAGCATAGAGGAAGATTTGACCTAGCCAAATCTTCCTTGTACCACACAAAAAATTGTGTGATAATTATGTCTACTCCAACCTTAATTGTTTAAGAATTCATCATATCAGATAAAGTATGTTTAAGAATTGTTGGGAGTTCTATTAGACCTTTGTTGTAAACATGCTATTGGTTCAGTTTTGTAAATTTCTTTTTTGTGTTAAATGTATTTAAATGGAACATTAAGCATAGTAATAATATGCTTAATCTATTAGTAATTGGCAGATTAAATGCAGATAACACCTTTATCAATTTAGCATGTTTAATGAATAGTAATTACAAATCGATTCATGTCTGTATTGTTATAAATTTACTATTAGACTAATTCTATAGGGTACTAGACTTTTTCTTGCGTGCACGAACTTGGCCCTTACTCTACATAGTAATAATATGCTTAATCTGCCAATTACTAATAGATTAAGCATATTATTACTATGCTTAATGTTCCATTTAAATGCTAGTATATAAAAGGGATGATCAACAAAGACCTTAAATGATTGATCCTAGCTAATTCCTATTGGAAATTGAAGCTACTCTGAAATTTTATTCCTTTTTGGCATTTTTTGGTTGCTCTCATTTACTTTCTCTTGAAGGAAACATAAATAAGGCAATTAAAAAATATTTATTTAAACTCAAAGCATATTTAGAGGACTCAAGTTTTTTTGGTAGGATTGTTATTCTAAGTTCTACAAGCATTCTTGTACCTGTGATGTCACTGAAGAGATTGTGCCATCTAAAAGCATTAGATGCAATGATAGCTTTTGATATGAAAGACATCTTACAGAGCTTCATCTTAAATTCTAATGACTTGGATGGAGAGAGGGCATGGATCCTAGACACGTCGATGTGAATTTTACTGAGCTAAAGCATTATATATGCCACCTTAATATCCAAAGAATTGTATCACACAAAAAGAAATGAGGTGTTGTGAGGTTTATGCGCACACTAGTGTATATCTAAATTTAGGCCAAGGACACACTGTAATAAAAGGAAAATGCCTATGTCAGTTTATGCACTTTGACCTTATTCCTTACTTTAATATCTCTAGTTAATTGACCATTTTCTCGACACCCTATGAGTTAGTCATCTTACCAAATCGAGTGAGTTCCCTTGCAGACATGTGTTGTATCAAATATGAATGTATATTGATTTTCCATTTCTTGCTAAATCTCCGAGTGAAGTTTTACCAATGGTTTTTGCTCTATTTTGTTGGTAGCTATCAGGTGAAGTTGTATCCCGATATTCTGCATTCATTTTCTTGGAGAATCTTGGGCAAGGTTATTTGAAGATATTTTGCCCTTCTGTCTTGATAATTTTAGATGAGATTATGTCAATTTGTTTTGTTATGTTCTTTTTCTTAGTAAATCTTGGGTGAGGATAAATTAATTTATTATGTTTTTTTTTTTATAAATCTTGGATAAGGTTTAAATCAATGTATTTTTCTATTTTTTTCATGAAAAGTTGTGGACAGGTTTAAATGAATGTGTCTTGTTGTTTTAAAATTGATAAATCATGTTTGAGGTTATATCAATGTATTTTGCAGTTTTAAAGGCAATTCTTGGGTAAGGTTGTATCAACTCATTTTTCTCTTATCAACTTAGGGGTGAGGTTATATCAATGTGATTAGTCCTTATTATTTTTTGGGTGAATTTAAGGCTGAGATATGACAACAAAGGAAATGTATATCAATTCATAATGAGTCAAGCAAACTTTTACACAATTGTGATTGGCAATAGAAAATATTCCTGTCAATATGATCTATCTATAATACCATGGTTAATGTATATATAGTCGGGCAACATAGAAATGACACACTAATAATTATTATCCCAATGAGATTTTGAATCCATCTGATAAAATATTGTGCACATAGTAAGCATGGTAAATGTTTTCTTAAATGTCGAAGAGTGGAATAGTGATGGACAACCAAACAATGTTCATTGAGTGTTCATTGGAAAACATGATGGATGTGGTGATTGGTAAGTATGCTGGCATCTTTCCAAATTTTTTCTCTTTGCATATGCTGGAGATAACTCTTGATGCACACCAAATGTTTTAAAGAATTCCAAGTTATGAATGTCAGTGGTAGGAATCTTTAAGACAACCCATTGACGAACATAATACCCATTTAAAAGAAATCTTAAAATGTCTATCATGTGCAATTAGTAATAATAGACATGCATGCAAAATGTGAAAATATAAATAATTTTCTCCAGCTTCTTTAATAAGAGGTTGCAAAGGAATACCTCCTCAAAATTGTAGCTATTGTAAAATTTGTTGAAAGTCATTTTAAGGTAGAAAACTAAATCATTTTAAGGAGGAAAAGCCCCTTCGAGATGGAGGAAACATAGATCCAGGTGAAAAAAAGAATCATTTTTCAAAGATAAGTTAAAGATATTGTAGTAAGGAAAAAGAACTGGAATGTAAGTTTCTTTCCTTTATATGTTTTGGGTTTGTGTAGATTTTTAACCTGGTCTCAAAAATCAATAAATCCAAATTAATCAATAGGTGTTTAAAATCACCAAGGAAACAACTAGGGAACATCTATGCACATTGAAAATAGAAATCACATAAAGACTGTTAACACACCAGTCACATTTGTACACACACCAGTCTATCATACCCGTAAGATTTAAAAAACTCCAAAAACCCTAGCTAGTTAAGATTTAAAATGAAGATTTTATTGCTCACCGGTCCTCACTTCTGTGATATTCAACCACTGGTTCAAACTTACTCGCATATAGGCGTACGATGTTGACCTAGTGTAGCTTCCCACCTTATATCGCCTCCTTCAAAATAATAGGGTCTGCTGATGAACCCGGGAAGCAGTTGAGGTATATGCCTAGAAGGTGCAACTATATCCACCCACCCCAACTATTATTGTAGTGGGGCCGGAGCCGCTGGTTAAACTGAAACCTCTTTCATCGTTTCCCTTTTCCTTAAGAGCTACACTCCTTTACTCACAGACTATGCCAAAATGAAATAAAATGAAATGTGCCGGTAGGCGGGATATATGTATAAAATTTGACTTTTTTTTTTTTTACTTCTATTCTTGTGTTGGTCAGAATTACGACCCTAAAGAGTGGTCGTAATCCCGACCAACACGGGAATAGATTTAAAAAAAATCAAAATTTTCCTTCTATAACTGACCATGGAAAATCATTTTATAGCTTGGTCGGAAATGTTGGTCTAAAAAGTGGGTCAAATGTACTAGTGAATACTCAAAATATCATTGAAATAATTAACACACACATAAAAGTGGCCTAAAAGAGTTTGGCAAAGATAACAAAAAAACAAACTATGGAGGGGCACTACACTATCTATAGATATTCCTGTATACTTTTATTAACAATTAAATACTTTCAAATATTTTCTCAGTTTGAGTGTTCATGATGATGATTAAATATTTGTGTCCTACGCATATCAACAAAATTAGCAATCTTCATTATTGTGATAAAAAATATCCATTAAGTAACTAATTTTGGTGATCAGATTGTTAATGTTAGTTATTTTGTTTAAGAGATTATTTTATTTGTTTTGATTTGAAAAGTTGGAGTACTCTTTCAAGTTTTTGCATTGTTGCTTAAAGAGTGATTTTTTGATTGAGTTGTATATTGACCATGTATCAAAATTTATTGAAGAATATTTAATATTATTTAAAATTTATCTGAATTTAACTTTTAAAATAAATGTTAATTAAATATAGTTTTAACAAATGTTTAATAATTTTAACAATAAAATAAAATAATTCATTCTATTAAAATAATTAATTCATGTGAACTATAATTCATCATTTATGAGATAAATTTGATTTAGAAGTTACATAATAAATCTTGATATAAATATCTTAATTAAATACAAATTTAATAATTTAGAAATAATCTATTAAATATTTTATAGTAAAAATAAAACATGAAACATTAGATCACAATCATATAAATTAAAATAAAAAAAACTCTTTAATTAATAAACTAAATATAAAATAAATTTGAAGCTATGACTTTCACCGAAATGAGGTGCAATAATTTTATTAACAACTGAATATATATGTATATACCCCCCAAAAAATTAAGACATAAAGTCATTCTGAATTCTACTCTGATGCTTACCCCCATTGAGTAAGTGGAAGAGTTCTATATTTGCCCTCTAAATAAGTTGATGTTTTGGTTGTTACTTACCCTTTGAATAATTAGGAGTACCCACTAATCTTTTCCTTTGAATGTATCTGATATATATATGCCCCCTCTATCACTATATCTATCTCATACATCTCCTTGAAAATTAAATATTAGGATGCCAATGCTATTGCCACTGATGTAAATAAATTCAAGACTTGAAAGCTCTCCAACTTTTTATGTTTAAACATATTTGTCTTTTTGTTGTTTGGATCTGTTCATGATTCCCTCAACAATTAATTATGGAGAAGAATGTTTTGTCCAAGATGGACATGGCTTCACATGAAATGTTCATCACATTTTTGACAAATTTTGTTCAACCTCTTATGCCAAGTGTTAGTATTTTCCGGTTGCAATTTATTGTTCTTTCATTTGGTTTTGATATCAATTGCTTCAACTTGCCTTTCTAAATTTATTTGTTAATGATAGGCTCTCCTTGTTCTTATATACCAACGACAATGAGTTTAGTATTTACAAGAATTTAAGAAGGATTCTGAATTTTGTTGTCTTTCGTTATGTATTGGTATGCACCTATTCTGCTCTATTTTATAAATTATAGGAAAAGCATTAATTTGTGATTATTGTTTTTTGGTTGTTTAATTGGTATGGTATATTTGATTTTCTTGACGTGTCATAATAAATTGACTTATGAAATGTATCATTTGCTACTAGTTCTCAAACTAGGTCTCCTCTCAAGTCAACCACATAAAGTTTGGATGTAAATGGAAAGCCTATATTTGAGTTTTAGCACCAAATTTGTAAATTTTGTTACCAATCAGTGAAGTGGTTTGGAAATTTTTATACAATTCTTTAAGATAAAGAGATTGAAGAGGAAGCAAATAGATTAAATTGTTTCAAATGTGAATATGAAAACATTATTGTTCTATTGTTCTTGAGAGGTCTTGAAGACAACGAACACCAACAAATGTATTGTATATCACCATTGTATTAGACTAATGATTAACTTGTTTCGTAAGATTTAAATTAATTGTCATCTTATATTAGATTAAAATTACTCAAAACTTTCTCCCCACCCTTCAATATATTATCCAGATATATCTTCCCATCCTATAATCATTGCAGCATGTTGAGGTGCAATTGCTACTATTAGTTATAGAAGTTTTGTTTTAATCGAGAACTTAATCTAATGTACTAGAATGGCCTAGAGGGTCTAAAATTTCATGTATGGCATAATGTACGGGACGGTCTACATGCACGCCAGACTCTCTGGAATGAATCTACATCTTACACATTGGGAAATTTGAGCCACTTAGTGAATGCCTTTTGTGGAACAAATTAGTAAGGAATTCTGCCATGACGGCAGGTGACATGGCAATATAATCAACACGAGCCCCTAGTGGATAAGGGGGAGAGCGAGCCCCAAGGCATTCATTCATCTGCTACGACCATGGCCACGATTACACCCATCAATACAGCCAAACCCAGTTTCCCTTTCTCTTCATTTCTCCATTCTAAAATGTGCAGGTAGGGCAGAGGACCCAGTACTTGAACACATTCCAATGGTTGTGATAGCAGTTCTTAACTTAATACCTACAGTTGTTGATTTAATATCCAATATTTTTGACAACATTGTACCAATAGTTGTGACCTTAAAGTTGTTTTTGCTAATGATGACTACCCAAAATTGAATGAAATGTGCCATTTGTTCTAAAAAACAACCAATAGTGTGATGCCACATCAGCTACATAAGTATTGGGGTCCCTAATTCACTATGATTGGTCTCACTTTTTTGGGGGCTGTTTTGGACACCTTGGCAAAAAGCATGCTGAAGTGGCATCATATTTGATGATGTGGCTCTGAAACCTTAGTTATAAGTAGGAGACTCGCCAAGTAAGCTACTGTAAAAAAATGAGAGTGATTTGAAATTTCCACTTGAGATTTTGAGAAGCCCGAAGTTAGGGTGCCCAACTAGTAGGTCCTCTCCCCTACATCATATTTCTCGGCATTCAGAATTCCGACAAAATTTAAATGGTTCCTACTGCACGCCTTTCTAAATTTCAATAATGCAGGACACCCAACGGAAACAGGACTTCCTTTCAGCTTTTTACCAGTAGAACCTACGTTACAATCCGTGCAGCAAAGCTCCCGGCTGGGGTCAGTAAAACATAAAATACCAACTCTTCAATAATTATGTCAAAATACAAAAAAAATAATGTGTCGGTAATGTCTATACTGTAATTTATAATGCAGGTAGAGGCGCCTAAAGAGGAGCCAAAGCTTACTGCTCCCTTTTTAGGGTTTACAAGTACGGCCGAAATCTGGAATTCTAGAGCATGCATGATAGGCCTCATGGGTACATTCATTGTGGAGCTGGTAAAACCCAAATTATTAATTATTATTAAGAATACTCATCTTATTTATATGTGATGGATTTTCTGGATGAATTGTAATTCTAATCAATTAATTCATTTACTGCCATAATTCTGCAAATCATGTTCACCATTAGTCCAATTCTAACTTTTAAATGCTTTCAGTTTCGCTTCAAAAAAACGCTTTCAGTTTCTAGTACTCATTAACACTATGTTTTTTTTAATACTCTTGGCAAATGGTAGGGTTTTTCTCTTAATTCATTTACTGCCATAATTTTGCAAAACATGTTCACCATAAGTACGATTCCAACTTTTAAATGCTTTCTGTTTCTAGTACTCATAAACACTATGTTTTTTTGATACTCAGGGCAAATTGTAGGGTTTTTCTCTTCCTTTTGCTAGTTTGGTTTTTTCTATCACCCAGTTTTCAATAAAATCAACCAAAAAAAATGCCAAGGTATTATAAGAAGGTATGGATTAGAAACAAATTCAAAGACTTCCCTTGAATGGTAGCCCGTAATACCAATATTTCTTAGTTTTTAATGGAAAAGTTAGCTCTTTCTTATGCTTGTATAAATATTTTTTCTTTTTTAATATTTCCCTGCTTAGAATCATCGGTGTATTGCCTGATGTCTTGAAGCAAGTCAGAAGAAAGAAAGAAAGACACCATGTGAATGTCCAGTAATGACCAAATAGGTCAATGGGGCTCTGAAAATATGTCTACCTTCAAATAGACAAATGGAATGTTCCAAGGCGACTTCATGAACTATAAATCAGAAAGATAAATAGCTATGTTCCACAACATTTCCAGGACAGGGATGGCAGAATGTGCCTTAGGGACAACCTTCTTTCGGAGGCCATTTTTTGGGAATGACAGTATTCAGATTATATATATTTTAGGAAAATGTAAAGATTTAGGAGTTTAGCTCTACATGACATCAAGAGTCAAGTTTTGAGATTTAATGCCAAATGTGATTAATGTATAGCCATAATAAAAACAAAAATCTCATTGTTTTCATTTTGACTAAATGCAAATTGACTATTGTAATTGCAAGTTGAAAATGGCTGGGTGAGTTAGTTGAAGGGAGGTTTTAGGGTTTGATTAGACTGCCTCGCACCCTCTTTTTCTTTAAAAAAAATAAATTTGAACTTTTTTTTAGGCATGAAAGGCAGGGAGCATTTGGACATCCATAGGACAGTCAAGGGATGTCACAGATATCCTCAGCCATCTCAGATACAGCTAGATGTACACAAGATGACTCATCAGGAGGCATTTTGGGCACACATCGCCAAAATTGGTGCTCTAGTGAAAAACAAAAATCTCATTGTTTTCATTTGACTAAGTGCAAATTGATTATTGTAATTGCAAGGTGAAAATGGGTGGGTGAGTTAGTTGAAGGGAGGCTTTAGGGTTTGATTAGACTGCCTCGCACCCTCTTTTCCTTTTTTAAAAATAAATTTGAACTTTTTTTTTAGGCATGAAAGGCAGGGAGCATTTGGACATCCATAGGACAGTCAAGGGATGTCACAGATATCCTCAGCCATCTCAGATACAGCTAGATGTGCACAAGATGACTCATCAGGAGGCATTTTGGGCACACATCGCCAAAATTCGTGCTCTAGTGACACTACAGGGAACAAGGACACAGAGTTTGGCAGAGGAGGGATGCATCTCCAAATGGCCCTGGAAAATAGGGAATCGTTCACTTTCAATCATGGGAGAGCTGAGAAAGATAAATAAAAAACCACAGCTCATTGTTAACTATTCACCCATAGAATTAGAAGCATCATTCACACTACCTATATGAAGAGTGCCCTGTGAGAAATTCAAAGACTGTCATTATTAGGATGACTTGCGTTAAAGAGACCTAGTGATGCTCTCCTTGGGCATTGAATATTCCTTTACCTGACTTACAAAGTTGCAGTAGATGTAGCCTGTATGATGCATCTATTGGGAGTACCTCAATTTTTATACACCCAATTTGTACGCGTTCTGCCAGTTACCTCTACACACTGATGATTGGCTTGATGAATGTTGGTCAAGCTTGTAGCCCATACAATACATCTGTGTACTGTTCTAGTTGTATCTACTGTCTACAGAATATTTTGGTTGATATTTCGTACCACTTGAATCAAGTTGAGATAGAACTCAGACACGGTTTAGAGGATTGGCCTAGATGGTCCTTGAAGAGCCTGGGATTAAAGAGATATGATCTCTTGAAGAGTGCCATACATCTCTGATTAGGATGATGAATAAATGCAGACAAGTTACTTTGAGCATCACTGAAGAGACCATAAAAACTCACTTAAATATTATAGTATATAGAAGTCTTTTCGCTACAGTTGCATTTGAAATGACATTCTATTTTCCTTGGACAAGGAAGTATTTATATACAATTTCTAAAAATTAATGTGCGACTTTTGCAGTCCAAGAAATGAAAACAGAAATTCAGATCCGAAGTAGCAATGCAAAATCCAATACCATCTATAGATATCTCCTGACCACTACAGGAATATCATAGAGAATTTCCTTGACTTCAAATGGGCTCTTAACAAACCAATAATGAACTAATAACACCATGACTAGATAACAAAGAGTTAAGCAACATACCCAGATCTAGCAGATCATAGAGGTTAACCGTTTTAGCAGTTGACGTAATTGTACCAACATTTTTTTTGTAAGGAAAGCTTTACTTTCAGATCCCGAGACTTGCACCTGGCCTCTTTTCATTTTACCTTATCAGGGAATTCTATGTTGGAACAGCGGAACCTCTAAGGGCTATGCAACAACCAAGTAACCTCAAAAGTGGGCCAGAGGCAATTGATCACCGATCAAATTTTCAACATACAACTAGAAATTTAATGAAACTGACAATATAAACTCTGTGCTTCATCTCCTCAGAATCCACTCCCTAGGGTGCTTTTTGCAGTTTGCAACACTGACTCAGCAAGAAAGATCTTGAAACTAATCTTTTGCTGGATACACTTTGTTTATTCAAGCTTCATAAGTGCAAGCTTATTATTTTCCCAGGATATTGTCATACAATCATATAATTACTTGGTTTCATGTATCCATCTTGTGCATAGTACATGCTTGTGCCTTGCCTTATGCTAAGAATACCTATACATGTAGAAGTGGGCAGTTGTATATACTATATCCCAAAGATTGATCTCATTATTGTATTAGTCACACCTGAGAAACCCCTAGCTAGGATCTGTTTTGATGGTTGCAAGCGTTTTATTTACATTTTAGTATACCTTGTAGGAAACCACAACTTTTCTAGAAAATGTCAACAAAAGTGCCTTTTACACATAGACTGCTCCAATTGAAGATCTCTGGAAACTCTTGACGACTGATATCAAGATTAAAGAATAAACTGTGTTAATATTTACTGAGTAGGCTAGTTAATGTTAGACATAAAATAAGAATATCAAGGAGGTCTGCTATAATATTTTTATTTTACTAAAATTTGAGCTATTGATTTCTCAAAATCTGCAAAGGATTTGTAATGTCCCCAAACAGGATACATGCAATACTTTATTATATTTTTCTGATTTTATGAGACAAATCAAAACTGCAAGTACGCAGAATGATTACAAGTTTCAAACCTGTATTTTGCTGATTTCATCAAACAATAAACTTTAAGAGGATAAAATGTTCTGCTTGACCAATATAAAACCATTAAGGCTTTCTTCTATTTTAATTTTTATTGCAATGCTGATCAGAAAGTACAAAAGCGATAAACAGAAACAAAATAATTTATCACTCCACTGCCATATGGCCTGTGACAGAGTCACAGACACCTGCAAAAGGTCAAAATTGCTATAAGCCCCTGTTTGCTTCTGGAAACTGCCGCAAATAAATTTTTATGATTTTTCTTTGAAACCCTAGATGATATAGCTGCTGGCTGATGATTTATTGCTGGCTGGTGAAGTCTGATCTGCCCTCGAAATTGTTGCAAAATTGTCAAAATATGCAGGTAAAAATTAGATTTGTCTTGGAAAAATTGGCAACATATCAAACTACTGCTATAAGTATATCCCCATTTTGTTGATGAATGATGACTGAAATTATGTGAACAGCAGCTAATGACTGACCTAATACTCAAAACGACTGATTTTCTCCCTCCCAATGTGCAGCTCAGCTAGGTTTGACCGGAACAACTCAGATCCAGCTCTATATGGTGTTATAAAATTAACCAAAATTTTGAAGATCAATATATAAATCCTTAAATATGCATGAACAATGAACTGATGATATTTGTTTGCAGAAACTACTGTAACAACTTTGTAGCAAACTGTAAATATCAATGTTACCCGGGGACGCGATTCCAGCATATGTTGACCCGTCCTGGACACGGGAACCTCTCCCAAAAACTCGGAAATCTGTCCTCTGGCTGTCCCATAAAATCAATGTTTGAATTTTGATAATTTGTTTGATTACTCTCATGTTGACTCTCAATTTAAATTATTTAACACAAACGTTATATGCTGAGTTTCTATAATGTATATAAGCATGCTTTACCCATATTTTCATATAAATATTCAAAATTTCCCTGTATATTTTAAATTTTCCCTATTTTTTATATAACCATCCCCTACTCCATGAAAAAAAAGTCCATCCTGGAAACCCATTTCCCCATCCCACCGTCCTAGAAACCTGGGGTAACATAGGTAAATTGATTTCCTTGGTGGAATTACCAAAGACAGGAAGCGAGGGTTTTTGTCCTTGATCCGAAATGTGGAATTCAAGAGTGTTTTCATCCTTGGATGCCCTAGATTGAACAATCTAATGTAATATAGACATGCTAATTTTTATGCTTGAGCACCCAGTTTGGAAAAGGGGTCGTTTTAAGTAAAAACACCTATCCTCTGAAGAAGCTGAAGAACATGCTGGTGAACAAGATCAAGATCAAATCCATATTCATGTGGAAGGACCTTGAGCTGGCACCTGGCACTGCAATAACTGCATAAGGAAAAATCTTATCTTAATAGACATTGAATAACCTAAAATTAATGCATTACATAATCAAGCCTATAGGTGTGTACCATTTACTGACACAGATAACCAATTATTCAATATAGATTAGTTCAATATAGTTTTTATTTGATGTAGTAATGACACATGTAGCAAATGACCCTGATTTTAGATGGTGTTTGCTAAGCCTATTTAGGGTAAACTCATAGTCATCTAGAGATGTGCGGCAGTGTATGTGTATTGGGACAAGGATACCTTGTCAAAACATGGTGCCCAAGCATATGAATAAGGATATGCCTATGTTAAATTGATATATAAAAGTAATAGATATAGGAACATGTATTGTGACAGGGTCTTTGCCCATGAACTTGAGTTTTGTGATGATTGTTTGGTGTAGTCATGATTAGGCTATACAATTAAGAATTATCCAACCATGCAGTATAAAATAAATCTCCCTCAAAATTACACAACAAACTTCAAACACTCATACAATATTCATATCACAAGAGAAATATGTAGAACAATTCTTGATGCAGTCAAGACCAGTGAGACCTCCAAAGGAGACGTCTAGCCTCACAGCTAAAGACTACACAAGGAAGCAACAACACAATAGAGAGAAGATGCAAGATCCAAAGTATTATTCAGAGATCAAACACATACATGCCGAGCTGTCAGGCCTTCCTGGTTATGGCCATATATAAATAAATGAATCTCAAATCCTAATACCGATCTGTCAAAGACTCAGATCTAGATTTCATGAATCAACCACCAATCTAACAGCACTACTCCTAAAGATACATCGAGTTATTACATATAGGCTAAGTTACAATGGTTCGCCCCTGACCCCTCCGAACTGGACCAAGTTCGAACTGGTCCGTGGTTCGGGTCCAGTTCGCCTGTGGATCCGGGCAGGGTCCGGATTTTCGGACCTAGTTTGAACTTGTGGTCCAGCAGTTCGAACCCGGGCGGACCAGGAAGACAAACAGTGAACCCCGTACGAACTTCAGCGAACTTCGGGGCACAGACGTCACTTCAGTGACATTTTTTTGCAAATTCTATAAATTTTTGACATCCGGAACCCTAAAAGGTGGATAAAGGATAATTTTTTTTTTTGTTGATGGGCGGGAGGATTTATACAAATATAACATTTAAGTATAAGTTTGATTTATTTAATTTCTTATACTTTAAGTTATATTTGTATAAATTATAAAATATAATACTTCCAGGATGTTTGGGATAGGTTCCAACTTCATAAGAGTTAAGATGCAGATTCTAGATTTTAAAAATTCCAAACTTAGCCAAATTTCAGGATTCAGCAAGCCTTCAGCAGGGTTACCTCCCACAATCCATCATGGCTTTCTAAGGTCAAACTGAAGCTGGCAAAATGATTCTCAAAGGGTTTTAACTCGTTTCATCACAAATCAATTGGTTTTGACCCCATCTCTATGACAGACTTAGCTTAGCTCTCGCCCAAATCCCAGACAGACATGACTTCCCAACAGGCCAAAATCACTCAAATCTCATTTGCCAAACCCAGGGACTTGAAAACAGCCACCAACAAAGATATAAATGTTAGATATTGGTCCTTTTGTGTTGGATATATCATATACATGTTAGATATAACTTATATGAATATCTAACATTTATATCCAACACAAAAGGACCAATACTTCAACACAATACTTTTACATCTTTATGTCTTATATCCCCCCATCCCCCCATCCCCTAGGGTGGTGTAACTATGACTTGAAGTATATGATGGTATGATCACGATTCATGATGCTATGATTACAAGTTTATGGTGTTTTTGTTGTTTAAATATTGTTTTTATGATACTATGTGACATTCTTATTTTTACTCATGCTTCTAGGCTTCATAAATATGTATATATATATAATTTAAAAATTTTTACATGTATTTTCGAACCCGAACCCAAACCCCTTTTCAAAATTTTGTCGAACTTGCGAACCAATTCTTCGTACCCGAACTTCGAACCGAACTCGAACCGGTAACTTAGCATATAGGTAATGCCTCCAAAGTCGGCAAAGAATTATATTCCCCAAGAAAAGGAAACATGTACAATAAATAGGTCCAACCCAAAAAGGAATTAAAGATCCATGAAATGGAAACCACAAGGAGTGCGATAATAGGAAACGATCCATGGAAGATCCACAAACCACACGCTATGATCACAACGGTCGAAAATCAAAGATCGACAACCACACATCGAATCTCCAAATAGGTCCAAGCAAGCAACAAACATGTTACTCAAGGATAGGAAATGGATCGAATCTCGAGCATCCACGAACATCAAGAGGTGCGATCATAGGAAGATGATCCCAGATAGGTCTCAAATAAGACTGTACAACTGCACACGCTATCTTGAACAAATGAAAGATCGGTTAGCATAATCTCTCCAACCAGTAAACAAGAACAAATACAAAGAACTGTTTTTGGTTGATGCAAGATTGCAACGAACCCAAGATGCTCCTGCGTCAATTCTATATTAATCAATAGTCTAAAATTACATCAACAAGCTTTGCCACTAGGGCTGACAACTAGAAGCAGACCTCAATTTTGAATTACATTAAACCCTAGATACAAACAAGTGGATGGTTCCACAAATATGATATTATGAGTTGATCTTCTATATAATGCTCTCTATGATCTTCTAAGCTCTCGCTCTTCTTGTTGCCTTAATCAACTACTCATCTTATATGTAAAATGTCAACATTTATATAGAGAAGGATGATGTACTATCTTTGCACTGATAAAACATGTTGTACATTGTCCTAGGCATACAAGATAAGGATGAGAGGTCCAATATTAGATGAATTCTCTTGTAACTTTGCATTGGAACTGGATACCTTGTTATGAAATGTGTAAATGGCCCTTCTGATGAGTGTGGCAAGATGCATACTTTTGAAGTTCCTTGTGGACTTAACCACAAATGTCACTGGGATTTATAATCTCATTGTTAGCATTACTGTTTGGCATAAGATTCAAATGTGTGGCACACAACTCAAATAGGCTTTGTTAAGTAGGTCTTACAAGTCACACTGGTTTAAACCACAGTTAAAACTTGAACAAAGATATGGACTTGTTAAGGACACCCTTATGATGCTCTGATATCAATTTGAAGGCATTCTGACAAATTTGCAGTAGCATGCTTGCAATTACTGTCTGCTGGACTGTGTGCTCTGGATGAAGACTGCAGCAAGAAAATGTTGATGGAGCAAGAATAAAATGACTGTGGCAACTAAGTAAACCTGCGAAGGACAAACAAGAACTTATGGCTGATGTGAGTTTGCTCTTAACCTGGGATGCTCCTATATGACTGAGTTAAACTACAAATAAAGAACATCCCAAGGGGGTATACTAAGCATTCTTTTTCATAAACCTTCTTTATAGAGAGGTTATTCTATTCACAACACTTTCTGAATTCTATATCTATCCTCCATTGATATGCCGCTTTCCTGATCTGAAATATATATATTGAAATTTTTTGAACAATTTGAAGCCATTTCATTGCTATGCAATTAATTATCTTAGTGAAAAGATTGGACAAAAATATCCTATTTTTTTCTCAACTGAATAAAATCATCCCCCTCCCTGCCCTTCCCTGCCCCTCCCTGCCGCCCCTCCCCCCAAGTCCATAGGAAAAATTTCTTAGTCATATGTCAAAATAAGCCAGTTTCTTTTCTGGCAAGGCTTACTGATCAATGTAAGGTTGTGCAAGACACTGTATACTCTTGCTGTCTTTTGTAAATGTTAGCAAGAAGGAATTGGGTTGCATATCTTTGGCAGTCGCAAAGCTAGACCTTTTCCAAACAGTGGACCCAAGCAGAGCAGGTCAGAGATTTTATGGGCCCCTTACTGCTTACATAGGAAAGAATCAAGGAGAACCACTCATCTGTTGCAATTTCTTTTTTCTGGAGAAGGCAGTGGAGATAAATCTTCCAAGAAGATAACTCTCCTTTTTAGTAAGGACAATTTGAACAATGTAGAAAAGAGTTAACATGTCATATTTAGATTTTTGGGGCAGTGTATTTAAATGTAATATAGCTGCAGACAGTTTTATTATACTCCTGTGCCCTGTTTCAAAATGATGCCCCCATCCCCAGCCGTGAGCCATATCCATCGTATCTAGGTCAGTATGATATTTTATTAACATAAAATGCACAGTTTTCAAAAAAGGAAGGCAGATGTTGTATAGTTTTCTTCATGTCTTTGTCGTTTGCATCATTTCTGTTGTCAATTTTCGTATTTAATTTTAGGATGCCCGTCTACCTTTGCAACTTCATGTGTATTTTGCAATCCTTTTTATAAAGCTGGATCATTGCGTATTATTAATAAGTTGTAATTCTGTGATACAGATAGTTCGGAAGGGAATACTACAACTAATTGGTGTTGAGATTGGGAAAGGCCTCGATCTTCCTTTATGATCATTTGAGCACGATGATCTAGCAAATGATTTTTTTTATGGCATTTACATTGAGCTCTACTCTACTACATACATTATTTCTTATCTGCCAGAATGTCCCATCCACATCTGTTTACTAAAAGACAAAATGGACTCCACGTAAAAAATTACATGGCAATGCAGCTACTTGAATGATTTCTCCTTCCAGTCTTCCGCTCAATTTATGGTTCACAACTTTGGTATTCAATAATTTTCCATATGATCCAATTTTCAGACTGTAAAGAGAAAGTACTATGTCAAAGTCGAGGCAAATAAAGAAAAATGAAATTGAATCAGGATTTTAAAGAGTACCCAATGTTGAATACCCAGGATCAGCTGATCTCTCTAGCTTTTGAGAATGAAAAGGCAGGTATGATTTTCACTGCAATGGCAACTTTTAACTTGATTGACATGTCTAGTATATGAGCAAAGCATGTGTGCTTATTCATTGACACTAAGAAAAGGCTTCCCTGGTTGGGTCATTTGGTAAATATTCTGCACAAGGCAAAAGGTCCAGTTCCATACTAGGGAGGCTGGGAGCCACTCAATTTTTCTTTCTCAAAACAAATATCATTGGTCATAGGTTCGAATCCCACTAGCTACCCTTCAATAAATCTAGCATCACCTAAACAGCTCAGTAACAATTTTTTAATTTTACAATTAACAAACAAAGTTCCATACTAGGGAGGCCGGGAGCCACTCAATTTTGCTTTCTCAAAACAAATATCATTGGTCATAGGTTCGAATCCCACTAGCTACCCTTCAATAAATCTAGCATCACCTAAACAGCTCAATAACAATTTTTTAATTTTACAATTAACAAACAAAGATACGATGAGCCTCTACATGCAATACAAAATTGTATGACTGAATTCACTTTTAACAATTTTGAGTAAATCTTGAAATTTTCATCTTTGTAAATGTAGTAGCTCAAGGGTTTCACATTTTTTAAGCATAAGTGCACAAATAAATCTGAATGCAAGGGTTGTGTCATGAGACACTTTCCAAGTTTCTCACTTTCCAAATAGAGACCAGATTTCTTTCTTTTTTGTTAAGGTCATCTATGAAGGATGATGCTGCCGTTGGCAATTTACATGCAGATGACATATCATTTGCTTTCCAAAGCTTGCCCAAATAGCCTGCGTGGCAGTTTGGGGTCTAAAGTTAATACGGGCTACCTCACTGATAATCAAAGAAATGGGGATCTTTAATTAAAAAGTTTGTCATAGAAAAGTTTCAAAGTGTCATGTGGACTAATAACAATGGCCGTAAAAAGACTTACTACATGCATGTGTTCAACTCAACCGGGGAACATGGAGAGAAAACATATCTAGGGGCTGCTATTAAAGGGAAAGCAAGGCTGTTAATGACGCAATTGATGATAGGATCACATCACCTCAGGTGCGAGACGAGCAGATGGAAGAGGCCCAAAGAGGCTTGGGAGGAGAGAACTTGCATGTTTTGTGGGACGGGCGCAATTGAGACAGAATGACACTTTCTCATGGAATGCACTACCTATGATGATATTCGTGCTAGTTATGGAGCCATTCTGAAAGTGGACAACATGAATAGCTTATTTGAAGAGGATAAGGTAAACCAAACAGTGGGTTTGTTGGTCAAGATTCATAAAAGAAGATTGGAGTTGGAAAGGATTATGGAAATTGTTTCGGGGTGTGGGTTCCTCTGGTCCCTTAGGTTGCTTGGGCTCGTGGACGTCATTAAAACCATTCATTCATTCATTCATTCATTCAATGTGACTGTTTCACGTCCCTTGTATAATTTATTTTTGGTAGATCACGTCCCTTGTATATTAACTCAAAGCTAGTTTGGATCAAATATCCAATAAACTCAATGAACATATTCTTATATCAATGTCATTCACATTAGATTCAAATTACCCATTATGGATATGTGCAACCTTAATTTTTTAAATAGAACTTAAGCACAGGAAAGCTTGTGCACTTAGATCACATTATTTACTATTTTTTCAAATCTCACTTGTTCTGAAGGAGCGTTTTTAATTTTACCACTACTATTAATGAAGCCCACAATTGATAGTTTTGAAGTCAAAAGGAAATATTTTTGGCTCAACATATCTTGTTAACAATTATATGTGGTAACATACACCATTTAATAAAATATATAGGCTAATTAAATAATACAACTAATTACTCATTATGAAACTAAATGAATGAATTTGGACTCAAAACAATGAATGTTGAATTAAGTATGAAAATAAAACACATTAATTTAGATAAATTGAAAAATGATGTTGTCATGCCCAAAATAAACTATGCAAAAACATACTAATTTTTATTTTTTAACCCAAGGTTTACGACGATGGTTTGCACACAAGGTTGAGATAACAATGATGTCAACGAGGGGCATCATGGCCAACGAGGGTCATGTGGTGATCCCACTCACATAATTGAGTTGGCCAACCTTCGTCTAAGATACGGTTAGAGTTGGTTAACCCAAGCTGATCTAGAACAATTTCTGATGCAGTTTATGGAGAGTGTTTTGATAAAGTTCCAAGTTTAACTAAACAATCGCCTATGGTTTGCCCAACCGTAAGCTTGATCTAAGTTATCGAAGTATCAATTCATAACTTCATATTACACATATACATAATATGTACCGATTGATTAAACATCGTAGGTTTCCTATACCGAGAATGGATGACATCATGGATAGTTTGACTGGAGCAAAGTATTTTACCAAAATTGATTTGAAAAGTGGGTATCATCAGATCAGAATTAGAGAAGGTGATGAATGGAAGACTGCTTTCAAGACAAAAGAAGGTTTGTATGAGTGGTTGGTTATGCCTTTTGGTTTAACTAATGCACCGAGTACTTTTATAAGGTTGATGAATGAAGTTTTGAAGAAATTCTTGGGTAAATTTGTGATTGTATGTTAGAAATAGGAAATACTGAGAGGGGGGGGGTGAATCAGTATTTCACAAACTTTTTTTTTTGCCCACTTATAGATATAACAGATTACTTTAGTGCATACAAAGATTATCAAGTTGATTAACAAACATAACAATAAATAGAAAGAACTCATAACACATCATATGTTCTCGAGGAAACCCTGGCCAAGGGAAAACCCCGGTGGGGATGGTACCCACAAAGATCACTAATCAAAAGTATCCTATTAGGGATATTGGACCCTGTTAGGAGTCAATTTACAATATATAGTAGATTTGTCCTGGTTAAAGGACTTTAGGCCTTGTTAGAAGCCTTAACCTTGTTAGGAGTTAGATTACAAAACCTGATCACCAGCTGACCTCACTGCCCAAACAAGTAATACAAAATGTTTCTGACTGTAATATGGTATTGCTTACAACTTCGCATCAATAGCCTTTGCTGCTATCACAATATACAACTATCGCAAGTTATTTTTTCTTCCTTTTTACATATCACTTATATCTTTTATTACATTTCAAGTATGCCTAATATATGAGTTATTAAAGATAATAACTTTACATGGTTAGCTTCCAAAAACTTTATCCAAGAGTAAACATCTAGGATGTCGTCCCTTTATAATGTTAAGTCATTATTTTGACAAGCAAAAATAATCCCTTAACTCTTTCGCTAATATTGTATCCAAAACTGTTCTGTCTGCAAAAACTGTCTTCGGTAAACTTTGAATAACTTTGTCCGTACTGCTCCAAACTTTATGCGCACTGAGATGGAGTATCCTCATACTCTATAGAAGCTTCAGTTAACTGCGCAAACAAAAATATTGCTCCAGTGGACGTCGCCAACTAAATCTTCATCGGGTGCTCTGTCAGGATCACTGTATCCATACTTAGACAATTTCTTCCTTCAACTTGCCATACTTGCATTCCAGATTCTGCGCTCTCAATAGAGATCATATGTTGCCATAATGACAACATCTATGCATCCACATTAGCCAAATTGCCAACAATCTCCCCCTTTGTCATTGGTGGCAACATATGGGAAAATTGGCTAAGTGTGCAAACAAAACTTCAAAAACACTTATACAAAATTGTGGCCAAAAGTTATACAATATGTATACAATATCATACTCCATAGAATAGCTACCCCCATGAGTATCCTTCCTCAACATATATTCAATTTTCTACTATCTCTCCCCCTTTGACAACAATGACAAAGATAGGGTGTAAAAATTTGAAAAACTTTATACCTTAATATCAGTTATTGCAAAGCCAGTAGGCTTGCAACACAATCACCAAACTCTAACTTCCAAGATTCAAAATCTTTCTCCCATATCTTCTTGATGGATTCAACAACATTGAGTAGAGTACTCAATCCGTATGCTACTGTCTGACAAGCTTTCAGGGAATTGAAGCTAAACTTCTAAAATGATGTCTTTTCTGAAAGACACTGCTCAATTTGATCTTCAACAATTGATATCTTGATTGAGACATGCTCTCTCAAGATGTTAACCCTGATCATCTTTCTGTTCTTCTCCTCTGCTAACATTCTGATTTCATCTTTCAATTTCTTTATGTTCTTCTCTACAAAACTTATCTTGACATTAGGGCTTGTCAAGGTGTTTGTCTCAGCTGTAATAGCATCTAACTTCTCTCTGATCTTCTTATCCTCTTCAACTGTTAGGAGTTCTGATTTAGTGCATTGTATGTACAAATTCTTTCCTGTCTCAAAATGTCTCCTCAAATTCTTTATGCATACATCTAAACTACCAATATCATTTCGAATATTTACACTTAAAGTTTGTTGCATTTCTGCTTCAAAGTCTTCCTGAACTTTTATTTTAGCAATATCCTTCAAGTTAGAAAATTCAGAGTCAAAAGAATTCATTACCATTTTAGCTTTCTCAAGTGGATCCGATTCAGATACTTTAGTGTTGATCACACTCAAGTTTCTCTGTCAAAACTCTAACTTTGCCTTCAAGGTCTTTCACCTTCTTATTCTTTCCAATAATTTTATTCAGAGATGTGATGAACTCAAGCTGATCATCATCTTCAACTTCTTTTCCAAGGTCTTCAAATATTGAACCAATATGCCTCTTCTTACTGTCAGGTGCACTAATGTCTTCAACTGGTATAGAAGGTGCACTAGAGGTAGTGGCTTCTATCAAAATTTGTTTGCCTTTAATTGACTGCTCTGCTGGAACTAATTCTGATACAGTTGGTGCTTCCTCTGCCTCTGTATTCTTCTCTGATTCTGTGACCTTTTCTTGCTCTCCCAAAGCCAAATTGTCAACAATGTTTCCTAGATCATGAAATACTGCATCATCTGATTCTAGAGTCACTTTGGTGCCTTCACTATCCATTGATTCTTTGCCAATATTGATATGTGAAGAAGATGAAACTTCTTCAATACCAACTTCCTCTGTATGCAGTTCCTCCGATTGCTTCTGTTGAGGGTCTGATTCAACATGCTTTTTTGCAACTATATTTGCAAGAACTTGCATTATTGCTTGCTCTTTCTCTTTCTGTACTTCCTCCTTTTTGCCTCCCATTATAAGGATTGTTCTTCTCTTAGTTCTCGATAAAGTTCCAAGAGACTTCAAGAATCTCTTCAAATGATCTTCATCCTTAACTTCACAGAACTGTCTGATTACATGTTCTCTCATCTTTATGTCCTCTTCTTGTGCTCTTTGTTTTCTATTCACAAGTCTGTTATACAAATCTTCTGGGATCTTACTATGAATAGTGCTAAGTTTCTTATCTGCCACAATCATGTGTGTAACCATTGCATTTTCAAAGTTCAATCTATCAAATGATCCATATAGATCATAGAATTTATTCAACTTAGTGAAGTCTCCATGCTTCAATATATCTTCATTAACTCTTTCAATTCTTGGTTTCCAAGTTTTCTTCTTGATTGAAACTACATCATCATCTTTAATTACTGCTACATTTCTAGGTATAGGTGGTACAACCACTTTCTGTCTCTTGCCAGGTCCTATTGCACTCACTTTTACTCTTTTGCTAGGAATAGGAGAAAAAGATTTATCTCCTTCATCTTTTTCAGGTACTTCAACTTTTACCTTTACTGCAATAGGATCAACAAGATCTACACTTGATGTCTCAGGTGAAATTACAAGATTTTCACTTTGCTTCAAGACTTCTGCAGTCTTCTTAGCTATGTCAAACTCATGACTTGACATACCAGATTCTTTCAATATTTTCTTCATAGTAGATTCAACTCTCTTACTAGATTGCTTATTTTCTCTCAAACTTATTGTAGAGTAGAAATTTTCTTCATAGGTTCCAAACCTATTTGCATGACCATCCAACTCACACTTTAACAATCTATTCACATATCCTACTGTTTCTGCTTCAAATATTTCATAGCTAAGAGGGTCTATGAATTCCATTCTAGGCTCAACTGCTTCAATGTAGGTGAAATCAGTGTCAACCATAAAACAAATGTCATCTTTATGCTTTTCAACTAAGGATTGAGGAATCCTTGATTTGTTCTTAACAGTATTCTGAAAAGTCTTCAATACAAGCTTCACACTGTCATTAACTTTATCAAAAAGGTGCTTCATGTAGACTGAGTTTATTCTTTCCATTGTGTTCACATTGTCACTCCAATCAACTGTGTAAGGAAATCTTCTCAAAATATGGAAAAACATATAGGTTATCAGAGATGAAAACCTAAACTATGTGTACTTAGCCTTCTTAATCTTTTCTAAGTTCTCAAATAACTGAATTTTCAAAATTTCACATAGGTCTACTGGTTTCTTCTCAATACACATAAGATAAGCTACATGAATCATTCATGCAGCCATGTCATCTTCCCTTGAACTACCACATAATTTAATTGTTAGGATCTTGCAAAGGTACCTAACATCATCTTGCTTAATCTTACTTATCACAATTCCTCTACCATTATAACTAGATCCAGTGTTATCTAAAATAATCTTTCTCATGTTCTTTTCATTCAGTGGAATCTCTCCAACTTTTGATAATCCAGTAACTTCATGAATTAGGTCGGCAGTTATATCAATAACTCTATCCTCCACCCAAAATTTCCCATTGTGGATTCTACTTAAAATGATTTTGGTACATTCCTCATCATTGAATTCATACTTCATGGAATATTTGATAATTTCATTGTTCTCTAGGTGCCCATAAGCTGGTTTAACTAACATGTCTTGATTGTACAATTTCCTGTAATCATCACTAAAATCTGCATCTCCCAAAGTTTCAAACTTGCAACCTAAATATCCTTTAACATTCTCAATGTGCAATACTCTGTCTGGTACAGATGATAATGCTAGACTATCATCAATTTCAGTTGGTTCTACTGGTTCTTTCTTAATCTTTGGTCTATTCTTATCCTTAACATTATGAACCATAGAAATATCCATCTTATCAACTGATTAAAGATCAAAAAATACCTCAACTTTGCAAATCTAGGGTTTCGGTATGATCGTCGCTGCAAATTGCTTCCAAACTTCTTCAAATCATCCTCAACTCGTTTTTCTTCTTTCAAATCACTTTTCAATCACTTTGTAATCGTAATAACTTCGATTTCGACCTTATAACACTTCACATTAACTCAATCTGACATCGCATTCATTCATTTTGCCGCTAAAACCTCAAAAAGTTGATTCTGCAAACCTGCAACCATAAAACTTTTTTGCGACTTTGCAAAACACAATATTTTCTTTTGCGCACTTAACCATAGGATTAACACAACATAATAAACCTATATCTAATTGCGCAAAACTTAACTCATTCAAATTCCTAATCTACACTAATCCTAAGTCCTAAACTATAGAAACTTACATAATTTAAGTACTTAAAGAAGGGTCAGATAAAGATTCATCCTTACCATTGGTTACATTACCTTCTTGACTACTTTCAGTGCTGACTGTACCTCCTTGATCTGTGCCTTTGTCAAATTTTACTTCATCTTTATTCCTATAGCAACCTTTCTCTTTGTTTCCTGCATTTTCATTCCTTCTTGCATTGTTTCTAGGGTTAGGGTTATGATGATAACTTCCATTGTTCATCCTGCAAAATCTTGCCGAGTGTCCAAACTTGTTGCATATCTGACAAATGATTCCATTGTTTCCAAATCTCTGTCCTTGCTGGTTAATCTGTGACCTGCAATTTCTAGCAATATGTCCTACTTTGTTGCATCTAAAACATACTACCACTTTTCTTTGATTCATTTCTTCAATAGATTTCTTATCTGCATTGTTAGTATTCCCAATCATTCTATCATAATTATTCAAAATTACTTTAGGTCTTCTACATTCGTTAGCTCTATGTCCAAAACTATGAAAATTATAACAATGTCCATTAAAAGGTTTAAATTGCTTACCTGTGCAATCTCTCTTCATGTGCCCAATAGTATTACAAACAAAACATCTACCTTTGAATTCTCTTTACATACCTTTAGATAATTCTTCCTGTTTTGATTCTTCTTGCTTTGATTCTTCTTTCTCTCTAGGTGGTTCTTCTTTAGGTGGATCTTCCAATGTGTTCTCATCTAGCTTTATTTCCTCCACACTTTCATATGTCTTTAGATCTGACTTCTTACTTTCATGGTTTGTTCTAAACATACTATATCCAAATCCAGTCCTATCAAAGAATGGTTCTTAAAAAAAAAATTGTTTTTCAGTCTTATCACTTTTTGAATATAGCCTTTCAAGTTGTTGTTTAGATTGAGTTAATTCACCTTTCACAATTTTATTATACTTCTCAAGTTCCACATACTGCACTTTTACTTTTTCAGATTCAGATGTTTCCTTTTCAAGTCTTGACCTCAGATCTTTATTCTCAATTTTCAATTTTTCATTATCAAATCTCAAATTTCCATCTTTCATACTAAGCTTCAGATTTACTATCTTCAACTCATGCTTAAGGATCTCATTTTCTTTTTCTAATTCATCACAATCTTCAACAAGCATATCAGATTTCTTTTCAGATTTCAGATCTTCAATCTTACCTTTTAATTTGTCAATAGCATTCTTTGCATCTTCATATTTTCTTCTTAAGGAGTTTCTTTCATCAGTAAGCATATCAATCTGTTCAAGAGCTTCTTCAAGATTCTTTTGAAGTTGATTCATATCCATAGAGATCTTACTCAAGCTGCTAAGCTTTCCTTGAATGTTCCTTCTCCGAGTAACTGTGCTCTGATACCAATTGTTAGAAATAGGAAATACTAAGAGGGGGGGGGGGGTGAATCAGTATTTCACAAACTTTTTCTTTTGCCTATTTATGGATATAACAGATTCATTTAGTGCATACTAAGATTATCAAGCCGATTAACAAACATAGCAGTAAATAGAAAGAACTCATAACACATCATATGTTCTCGAGGAAACCCTGGCCAAAGGAAAACCCCGGTGGGGTGGTACCCACAAAGATCACTAATCAAAAGTATCTTGTTAGGGATATTGGACCCTGTTAGGAGTCAATTTACAATATATAGTAGACCTGTCCTGGTTAAAGGACTTTAGGCCTTGTTAGAAGCCTTAACCCTGTTAGGAGTAAGATTACAAAACCTGATCACCAGCTGACCTCACTACCCAAACAGATAATACAAAATGTTTCTGACTGTAATATGGTACTGCTTACAACTTCACATCAATAGTCTTTGCTGCTATCGCAATATACAACTATCGCAAGTTATTTTTTCTTCCTTTTTACATATCACTTATATCTTTCATTACATTTCAAGTATGCCTAATATATGAGTTATTAAAGCTAATAACTTTACATGGTCGGCTTCCAAAATCTTTATCCAAGAGTAAACATCTAGGATGTCATCCCTTCATAATGTTAAGTAATTATTTTGACAAGCAAAAATAATCCCTTAACTCTTTCGCTAATACTATCTCCAAAACTATTCTGTCTGCAAAAACTGTCTTTGGTAAACTTCGAATAATTTTGTCCGTACTGCTCCAAACTTTATGCGCACTGAGATGAGGTATCCTCATACTCTATAGAAGCTTCAGTTAACTACGTAAATAAAAATATTGCTCCAGTGGACGTCGCCAACTAAATCTTCATCAGGTGCTCTGTCAGGATCACTGTATCCATACTTAGACAATTTCTTCCTTCAACTTGCCATACTTGCATTCCAGATTATGCGCTCTCAATAGAGATCATATGTTGCCATAATGACAACATCTATGCATCCACATTAGCCAAATTGCCAACATTATATACCTAGATGATATTCTAATATTTAGTAAGACCAGAGAATAATATTTGTTGCATTTTAAACAAGTATTGCAGAGGTTGAAATAAAAGTTGCTGATAAATCTGAAAAAGTTTTCATTCATAAAAGAGGAGATTGTGTATTTGGGATTTGTGATTTCAGGTGATGGTTTGAAAATGGACCTTGAAAAAGTTGAAGCTATTTTGAATTGGCCTACACTTGAGAATGCTAGTGAGGTAAGATCATTTCATGGTTTGACAAGTTTTTACCAAAAGTTCATTAGGAATTTTAGTTCTATTTGTAATGCTATGAATGAGACTATGAGAGGAGATAAAAGAGAATTCAAGTGGACACATGGAGCTGATAAAAGTTTTGAGACTCTGAAGTAGAAGGTTTTTGAATTGCCTATTTTGGCATTGCTTGATTTCAATAAGGTATTTCAAGTGAAATGTGATGCAAGTGGAAGTGCAATTGGAGCTGTGTTGAGTCAAGAAGGTAAACCTGTTGCTTTCTTTAGTGAAAAGTTGAATGATGCAAAAAAGAAATACTCTGTGTATGATCAAGAATTCTATGTTATTGTTCAAACATTGAAGAAATGAAAACATTATTTGATACCAAGTAAATTTGTGTTGTATACCGATCATAAGACATTACAATATTTGGGTAGTCAGAATAAGTTGAATCAGAGACATATGAAATGGGTTGAGTATTTGCAGAGTTATACATTTGTGATAAAACATAAGAGTGGAGTCACTAACCGAGTTATACATTTGTGATAAAGCATAAGAGTGGAGTCACTAGTTGAATTGCCGATGCATTGAGTAGAAGGAGATCTTTGATGATCGAGATGAAAATTGAAGTTCTGGGCTTTGATGACATGAGGGATTCTTATGAATTTGATCCTGATTTTTCTGAGCCACGGAGAAAGTGTAGAGCACCTATTCAAGATCAACTGAGTACTAAATGAGAAGAATATTTTATTCAAGAAGGTATGTTGTTTAAATGTATTCATTTGTGTATACCGAGAGGACCAATGAGAACTAATTTGATAAAAGAGAAACATAGTAGTGGTTTGGCTGGACATTTTGGTGTTGATAAGATATTGAATTTGCTTAAGGAGAAATACTTTTGGCCACAGTTGCATAAAGATGTTCAGAAATTTGTGAAAAGTTGTGGAATTTGTCAAGTTGCAAAAGGAGTAAGTCAAAGTACTGGATTGTATACACCAATTTATGTTTCTGAGAAACTTTGGATTGATATCAGTATGAATTTTGTTCTTGGCTTACCGAAGACAACAAGAGGTAATGATTCCATATTTGTTGTTGTGGATAAATTTTCTAAAATGACACATTTTATACCTTGTAGAAAGACATCAAATGCAGTACATATAGATGATCTTTTCTTTAAAGAAATTATCAGATTGCATGGATTACCAAGGAGTATTATCTCTGACTGAGATAGTAAATTTGTTGGATACTTTTGGAAGACCTTTTGGAGAAAGTTTGGCACCGAGTTGAAATATAGTTCTACATTTCACCCACATACCGATGGATAGACAGAGGTTGTGAATAGAAGTTTGGGAAATCTTTTGAGATGTTTAGTTGGAGACACACTGAGTAATTGAGATTTTGTGTTGGCACAAGCAGAATTTGCATACAATAATTCAATGAATAGAAGTACTGGAAAAACACCTTTTGAGATTGTAAATGGCATACAACCGAGAGGTATATCAAATTTGAGGGATATTTTTGATGAAAGAAAGAGAAGTGCTGAAGGAGTAAAGTTTGCTAAGTACATGAATACATTGCATGAAGATGTGAAACATAAGCTAGAAATGCGTAATCAAAAGTACAAAGACAAAGCTATAGATCAAGAAGACAAGACTTTTGTAGTCGGTGATGAAGTAATGGTTCATTTGAAGAAAGATTGATTTCCTATTAGAACATATGGGAAGCTAAAAATGAAGAAGTTCGGACCTTGCAAGATACTGAAGAAATTTGACAATGGTAATGCTTATGAAATTAAGTTACCTAATGACATGGATATATCACCTATTTTTAACATTGCTGATTTATATGTGTATCATGAGTCAGATGAAGAAATGACAATACCAAAGGATTATCCTAAGAAAGAAACATAAGAAGTTGAGCATATTTTGGAACAAAGAATTGACAAAAGTACAAGAGGTAAATAGTGTTAGAATAACTAAGAGGGGGGTGAATCAGTTAATCACTGTCCCAAATCAAAATGTATAATCCAAAACAAATACTTCAACTTCTGCTACTCGGTAAACATAAAATACTTTCACTGTCTATGTTTTTACCGATTATCATTCTAAAACATATAGTAGTTACCAATCAAATCTAACATATAATATGCAAAGTATGATAACAAAAAAATATCACAATCAATACATAACACAAGAGATTTAACGTGGAAACCCTGTGAAGGGAAAAACCACAGGACCGACAACCCAAAAATATTCACTCTTCTGAAGTGAGGTCGGTGAAGACCCAACCCTGTTAAAAGTTTACAAACACACTGTTAGGTGTGACTTTGTTAAACGATTTTAGACCAACCATTATCGTCCAACCAGCATTCACTATGGGGTTGATAGGATAACAATGTTAATTCTATGAATGATACATAATAAGACTTTCTTAGTCCACTTAGTTAAGAGATTTGACTGTGTACAATGGTTAAATATGTAACAATAGGTGATCTGATCTATTACAACTTCAATTGCAGATATACAGATCAATATTCAGCTCATACAAATATTTTTGATCAATGTAACACTTCTGATTTAACAATATATCAACTTGCTGTCCATTGGTAATTACTCTTTGTCGCTCGGTAATGCTTTGCAGTTGGGTTCTCCTTAACAAGTATGATCAGAATGCATGAAAAATTGTTCACATGATAATTCTGTAGTTTTCTTTTTCTTCCAGCATTTTTCATCTTGAAATCATCAGTCTTTTATATAGACATGTAAACCATTTTCTTCTTGTCCATCAGATTTTGCCGCTTAATCTCATCCACTGATTTTTCCACTTTAACTTTTTTTGGCTGATGTGTCAATAACACATTTCAATCTGCTCCATTAGATCTTCCTTGAATTTTGTTAGTCGTCGATCAACATAACAAACATTATCTGTTACCTTGAGGTTATACACTTTCCAGCTCATCAATTCTTATCGGCTAAACTGATCATTTAATTCATTCTGTTATGCTTGGTTAACAAAGAAATGCATCGGTTTACACTATGCTCGATTTACACTATGCTCGGTGTACACTACACTTCATCGATGTCTACTGAAATGCTTCTTTAACTGACAACACTACTTTGTGTCTTTAGGCTCTTTTTCTCATCATAGATGAATGCAACATAATCAAGTCAATATCATAAGGTCATAGACTCATCAACAAGTTACTCAATGTATTCCTTATCCTCATCTGTCATATCTGTTGGAATCATTTGCCGTTGCACCAAAAGCTTGAACTGTCAATGCCCGATACAAATGCCAGATTTAACCCGATCCACGGGAGGCAGTTAAGCCATGTCACGAATCTCCAAGGAGGTGCTGACCACCAAGTCAACAATCTCCCCCTTAGCACCGACTGAGCCTTTAGCCCCCACTGAAGGGAGACTCAAACCCGTGACCTAAGGCTCTGATACCACTTGTTGGAATCATTTGCCATTGCAACAAAAGCTCGAACTGTCAATGCCTGATACAAATGCCAGATTTAACCTGATCCACGGGGGGCGATTAAGGCATGTCACGAATCTCCAAGGAGGTGCTGACCACCAAATCAACAATATCCATTTTTCTCATGTAGATATTTCTATTCTTCATCTCTTTCACTCCTTTCTTCTAATGTTTCAGTATAGTAATTTACAAGATAAGTGCTATCAAACTAGTTGACATTAATGACAACATAATACTAATTTAATCATCTTACACATCTAATCAGCTCAGTGATATTTAATAACAGATTCATCAATTAGGTTATAAATCAGTTGTAGTTCATCAATCTCTCCCGTTGGCATTGATGACAACTCAAGTAATATGAAATATACCATATACATACCAAACATGTATTCTACAACTCTGTGAACAAATGTTGTACAAGCTCTCCCTAGCTTAATATGTTTAATCACTATGTTACAAAAAGTATTTGCAAGTGCAGACTCAGTTCTGCAGATGTGATCTTTTCAGCTCTCTTGTTCCTGCTTCTATTTTCCCTAACTGATCTTCAATGCTCTCCCTTTCTTTCAGATTATCTCTCCCTCAGATAGTTCTCATTGGTGCATATTGTTTCATATTGTTTATCTCTCCCATTGACAACAATGCCAAAGAAACAAATAAACAAACAACTATGTCTATAGCCAAGTAACTCTCTGTTGTCCATTGCATTCTTTGTATCTCTGTATACTGATATGCCAATCTATTCCAATACTTTTCACAACTTTAGACATGATCCAAAGTGTGAACTATGCTGCATCAACATGTGTGATCTTCTGATAAGATTAGGCTGATGCAACATCCAAATCACATTAGTGACTGGTAGACAGGGGATGGACCCCAAGTCTAGTCCTCAAGTATTCAAATGTATCCTTCAGTAGAGACTTTGTAAATATATCTGCAAGTTGTTCTTTAGATGTAAAAAATTCTAACTTCACTTGCTTCTCCTGTACTTGTTCTCTTAAGTAGTGATACTTAATAGATATATGCTTTGTCTTAGAGTGCATCACTAGATTCTTTGAAATGTTAATGGCACTAGTGTTGTCACAGTATATAATCATTGGGTCAGTGATTA
Organism: Chamaecyparis obtusa; assembly: GCA_027943335.1. NCBI lineage: Eukaryota > Viridiplantae > Streptophyta > Pinopsida > Cupressales > Cupressaceae > Chamaecyparis > Chamaecyparis obtusa. The sequence goes on from BSBK01006414.1 coordinate 117,689, forward strand.
CCTCATTCATTCCTTCCAACACTTGCTTAATATATGCAATGTTTGAACAATTAGTAGCAGGAGTAACATACTCTGCTTCAGCTATAAACTGAGAAATACAGGCCTGCTTTTTATTTGTCCAAATTACAAGTCTTTCACCAAAAAAAATGCTCCTCTGATGGTGCTTTTTCTGTCATCCACATTTCTAGTCCAACCAACATTAGTGTATACCTTCAATTCAAACTTGCCTTTCTTAGGATACCATAATCCATAATCCTTTGTCTTTTTCAGGTATCTTAAGATTCTTTTAGTAGCAATCATGTGTGATTCTCTAGGGTTAGCAGAAAATCTAGCAACAATTCTCACAACATGTGCTATATCTGGTCTACTGTGAACTACATATATTAACTTATCAATCATGGATCGGTAAAGTGTCTGATTTACCTCTGTAGTTTCATCTTCCTTTGTCAATTTACATCTAGTAGCCATCGGTGTTGTCACAGGTTTAGCATCTTCCATGCCAAATATTTTCAGTACTTCCTTTATGTATTTAGATTGTGTGATGAATATCCCATCACTTTGCTGAATCACTTGTAAGCCTAGAAAGAACTTAATCTTTCCAAACATAGACATTTCAAATTCTTGTCTCATCTCATCAGCAAAGGCTTTACATATGTGATCTTGTCCTCCAAACATAATATCATCTACGAATATCTGAACAATAAGAATAGTATCATCAGTATCTCCTTTCATATACAAATTGCTATTCTCACTAGTTCTAACAAATCCAATACTTAACAAGTAAGTATGCAACCTTTCATACCAGGCTCTCGATGCTTGCTTCAAACCATATAAAACTTTATGTAGTCTACATACCATGTCTTTGTTGTTTGGATTAACGAACCCTTTGGGTTGTTCTATGTAGACCTCTTCTTCAAGTATACCATTCAAAAATACTGAATTCACATCCATTTGATAGACTTTGAATTTCATGTGTGCAACATATGCAAGTAGCATTCTAACACCTTCTAATCTAGCAAAAAGTGCAAATGTTTCACCATAATCAATGTCTTCCTCCTATGCATATCTCTTGCATACCAATCTAGCTTTATTTCTTGTAACCTCACCATTTTCATTAAGCTTGTTCTTGAAAATCCATTTAGTCTGATAACATTCTTGTCCTTAGGTCTAGGTACTAAACTCCAGGTTGTGTTCTTCTCTATTTTCTCTATTTCCTCTTTCATTACATTAATCCATTCATCATTCTCCAATGCAACTTTTACATTCTTCGGTTCAAATTCACAAACTAGACATGTACCTTGTCTTGCTTTGCTCCTTGTATGCATGCCAGCTTGTTTGTCTCCAATAATTTTGTCTCAGGATGATGTCTCATGACAAATCTTGTCAGAACTCGGTCTCTTCTTTCTTGTTCATCATGTTCAGGTTCATTTGCTTGCTCAGTAGCTCCATCCTGCTCGCCAGTTTCTCTTTCCTGTTGTTCTGTATTATTTTGTTGTTGACCAGTTATCACAGGTTGTGGCTTCGGTAGATACTCTAGTTGTTCAATGCAAGTAAATTTACTGTAGTCTTTTGGTTCCTTTCTACTTTCCTCTATGTTCTTGTCATCAAACTCATCAACTCAGACATTAGTACTTTCAATCATTTTATTTGTAACCTTATTCAGACATTTATATGCTTTACTTTTAGAGGAATATCCCAGAAATATCCCTTCACCTTTTGAATCAAATTTACCATTTCTCTCATCTTTCAAAATAAAGTATTTACTTCCAAAAATCTTGAAATAACTTACAACAGGTTTGTGTCCAAACCACAATTCATAGGGTGTCCGGTTGGTGTCCTTCTTCAGTTGTACTCGATTAAGAACGTAGACTACAGTGCTGATAGCTTCTCTCCAATATGTTTGAGCAACATTCTTTTGCAATATCAGTGTCCTAGCACAGTCAACTACCTGTTCCTTCTTTCAGAAATGCCATTTTGCTAGGGTGTCCTCGGTGTAGAGACTTGTCTTTTGATACCATGCTCATTACAAAAATTAGTAAATTCATCAGAGATAAATTTACCTCCTCTATCAAATCTTAAGCATTTTAATTCCTTACAAGTCTCTTTTTCTACTTTTTCCTTATACCACTTAAACATCTTGAATGCTTCATATTTTTCTTTTAGAAACATAACAGTCATCAATCTAGTATAGTCATCAACAAAAAGAATAAATTATCTATCACCATTATAACTCTGAGATTTCATAGGACCACATAGGTCGGTATGAACCAACTCAAGTATCTTTTTTGTTGAATAATCCTTTCTTTTGAAACTAGATTTAGTTATTTTTCCTTTTTAACATTCATGACACATAACATGATCAGGTTTTGACAAGTTAGGAAAACCTCTAACTTTTTTCTTTTTACTGATCTTAATCATATTATCAAAATTCACATGACATAACCTTTTATGCCACAACCAAGCATCTTCATTTTTCATCATCAAGAAAGAAGACTCATCAGTATCAAGATAAAATAGATTATCTCTTGATTGTGCACCAGTTCGAACTAGTCTTCCTCCATCATCAAAGATTTTCACTTTCTTGCTCTCAAAAGCAACTTGGTGACTAGAATTATTCAGCTGTGCCACACTTAACAAGTTATAGTTCAGTCCATCTACCCAATAAGAATTATCACATTTTATCCTATCATTTATCATCAGGGATCCTTTACCTCTTACCATATAGGGTGTATCATTACCCATTTTAACTGATCCTCTATTGTATTTTTCAAGTTGATCAAATTTATCTTCACCACCTATCATGTGATGTGTACAGCCACTGTCTATGATCCTTGTATTATTTTTGTTAACTTTAGAGATCAGTGTTGTTTCAACATATTTTTATTCTTCCTCAGAGTCATATTTCATAGCAACAAATACAACTTCTACATCATCATCAAAATCAGATTCAGATTCATTATTTTCAGCTATGTAACATACCTTTTTCCCTTTGTCATTATTGTCTTAGTTGTCTTTATTGTTGTATTAGTAGCTCTTGTTGACTCTCCTGTCATAGCTTCCTTCAGATCGGTCTTTGGATTTGTCATCATCTTTCTTATGTGGACATCTAGCAGCAATGTGGCCAACCTCTTTACAGTTAAAGCATGCTAAAGGTAGCTTACCTCTATATCTTCCTTTTCCTTTAGGTAACCTTTTAGCCATAAGTGCTTCAAGTTCATCAAGCTCATCATCGGTATTGCTATCACTATCATCATTCTTATTATTTCTGCTACTAGACTTACCAATGTTCAGAGAAGACATGAAAGTAGACTCAACAGTTGGTACAACACTGTTATCAAAGTTATTCAATTCAAAGGTTGTGAGCTTACCAATCATAGTGTCAAGAGTAAGGTTGGATGCAACCCTTGTTTCATGAATTGCAGAGATCCTGATTGCATAAACTGCCAGTAAAGTTTTGAGAATCTTGTTTATCACTGTTTCATCATCAATAACTCCATTTGATTCTATAATAGCATGTACTACCTCTTTTAGTCTATTTGAGTACTACATAATGTTCTCACCTTCCTTCATCTTCATATTATCAAATCTGCCTCTTAGGCTTTCAGCTCGGGCTCTTTTAACATTCAAATCACCACTATATATTAGAGTTAGTTTGTCCCACATGGCTTTGGCAGTAGTACATCCCTTAATATCTTCAAATTCGGCATTGATACATGCAGCAGCAAGTTACATCATAGTAATATTGTGTTCATGCATGTCTCTCAGTTGATCAAGGGTCAAGGGACCAGTGGTCGGTTGTATATAGCCATTCTCCATTAGTTTTAGTGTAGAATTTCCAACTCTAGATATGTGCAACTCCATTCGACTTTGCCATACTACGAAGTTCTTTTTGTTCAGTCTTGACACTTCCCTCTTATACATCTTGAGACCTTTGTCCTGAAGTCCTTAAAACTCTGTTCTAAGAAACCACAACTCTGATACCAATTGTTAGAATAACTGAGAGGGGGGTTAATCAGTTAATCACTATCCCAAATCAAAATGTATAATTCAAAACAAATACTTCAACTTTTGCTACTTGGTAAACATAAAATACTTTCACTATCTGCACTTTTACCGATTATTAGTCTAAAACATATAGTAGTTACCGATCAAATCTAACAGGTAATGTGCAAAGTATGATAACAAACAAATATCACAATCAACACATAACACAAGAGATTTAACGTGGAAACCCTGTGAATGGAAAAACCACCTGGGACCGGCAACCCAAAAATATTCACTCTTTTGAAGTGAGGTCGGTGAAGACCCAACCCTGTTAAAGGTTTACAAACACACTGTTAGGTGTGACCTTGTTAGAGGATTTTAGACCAATCGTTATCATCCAACCAGCATTCACTATGGGGTTGATAGGATAACAATGTTCATTCTATGAATGATACATAATAAGACTTTCTTAGTCCACTCAGTTAAGAGATTTGACTATGTACAATGGTTAAATATGTAACAATAGGTGATTTGATCTATTGCAACTTCAATTGCAGATATACAGATCAATATTCAGTTCATACAAATCTTTTTGATCAATGTAACACTTCTAATTTAACAATATATCAACTTACTATCTGTCGGTAATTACTCTGTGTCACTTGGTAATGCTTTGCAGTTGGGTTCTCCTTAACCAGTATGATCAAAATGCATGAAAAATTGTTCACGCGATAATTTTGCAGTTTTCTTTTTCTTCCGGCGTCTTTCATCATGAAATCATCAGTCTCTTATATAGACACATAAATCATTTTCTTCTTGTCCATCATATTTTGCTGCTTAATCTCATCCACTAATTTTGCCGCTTTAACCTTCTTTGGTTGATGTGTCAATAACATGTTTCAATATGCTCCATTAGATCTTCCTTGAATTTTGTTAGTCATTGATCAACATAAAAAACATTATCTATTACCTCGAGGTTATGCACTTTCCAGCTCATCAATTTTTATCGGCTAAACTGATCATTTAATTCATTCTGTTATGCTCAGTTAACAAAGAAATGCGTCGATGAAGACAAGCTCGGTTTACACTATGCTCGGTATACACTACACTCTGTCGGTGTATATTGAAATGCTTCATTAACTGACAACACTGCTTTGTGTCTTTAGGCTCTTTTCCTCATTATAGATGAATGCAACATAATCAAGTCAATATCATAAGGTCATAGACTCATCAACAAGTTACTCAATATATTCCTTATCCTCATCTATCATATCCATCTTCCTCATGTAGATATTTATGTTCTTCATCTCTTTCACTCATTTTTTAGATGTTTCGGTATAGTAACTTACAAGATAAGTGCTGTCAAACTAGTTGACATCAATGACAACATAATACTGATTTAATCATTTTACACATCTAATTAGCTCGGTGATCTTTAATCACAGATTCATCAATTAGGTTCTAAATCGGTTGTAGTTCATCAAATAGTATATGAAATATTTGGTAAAGTGGAAGAATAGACCGATTGAAGACAATTCATGGATTTCACAATTTGAGTTTGATGCAACTCGAATCGTACCTCTTTCATGATTCAGAGAATAATTTCAAATAACCCCAGGTGTTTGATGCAGGAGCATCTTGGGTCCTTGGCAATCTTGTGTCACAAAAAAATATGTTTGTGTTTTCTCTATGTTGCTTGGTTCCTTCGTTGACCGAGTTGGTTCGGTGTTGCTCGGTTTCCTTTTTTACCTATGTTGGTCAGTTATCTCTCTAGCACTTGATGAATTTTCCTGGTGCTCGGTGATGCTTGTCTGGTGCTTGATTACCCTTGTTTACTGAGTTGTTTATTTTAGATTCCTGTTGAGGCCGACTCTTGTAATTAATTTTGGTCACAGATTTAATGATGTTATCTATCATTGGGAAGCATGTGGACCTAGATCTGTTGTTCCTTCCATTGATGGTGGATTTGAAGGCCAACTTGACTTAGGATCCTCTTGTATATATTTAGTTGTTTGGTTAGAATTTAGGGGGTTAGTTTAGTAGGAAGATAGAAACTAGAAGTTTAGAGATTATTGACAAATCTTCGCATGTTGGAGGACTTATGTGCTTGATTGTAATATCTGGCCTAAACTAGGAAGGCCTTACAACCCAACATGTATGAATCAATTTGAAGTTAATATATGAAAGTGTTCTACATTCTCTCTGTCACTTGTGTGTTTGTGGCTTTCGCGTGTGATCTCTGCAAGGTGGATCTGGTTAGGGTGTGCCATTGGCCCCTCTCCCCATCCTCCTTGCATTAGGTAGTCACATGGATCATGGATCAAGCTTGGATGCATCTCAACCACTCCTCAGAGATGCATCTCAACCATCCAAAACCTCAAAAGTCTATAAATTAAACTTCTCAAATCTTCAATTGATCCCAATTGGGTGAACCCACAATAGTGGGTTACACTTTTTAGCCCGAATGGACACTAAACTCTACATTTTTAGAAAAATTTTTAGATTCGGATGCATATTGTCGTTGAACCGCTCAAAATCGGAGGATGAAGTAAATTAGAGTCTTTTAAAATTTTCTGTTTAGATTCTAAATATATATATATATATATATATATATATATATATATATATATATATATATATATATATATATATATTTATTTATTTTTTTTAAAATTTTTTTGAATACTTTTTTCTTTTTCTCATGAAAACTTGTATGGTGCTGAAAATCTCATTTTCAAATAGTAACACTATTTTTATAGAGCATAACTTTTTTTGTAAAATATCTATAAATGTAATTCTTTCAAATTTAGTTTTGTAACATCCATACGGAGGGCATGCAATTGGTTTGACGACATTATCACTATTATTGCATATTTTATTAACGTTTGAAGTTGACTAAACTAAAATTTTGACATACCTTGACTACATAGCTTATAACTTATTGTGTATTTATCGAATTTTAATTATTATTTTTTAATAGAAAATAGACTCAAATACGGAGGCACTATTATTTTTCAATTTTTTTTTCCTTGTTTTACTATTTTTCATTGAATGTCAATCTCAAAGGTCTATATTTGATAAAAAACCTACATTCATTTAATGTCAAAAATCATACACATAATAAATTTAAAAATAGTCAAATGTATAATCGTTAGAAAGCTAGTTTTGAGTACTTCTTGTATGCAAAAGGATGTCTTCTTATTCATCCATTTGATCAGTGTGCTTGAGGCCCGAAGCCATGAAATTCTTAGAATTTCTTCAAAACTTGAAACCATGCCCCAAATCAGGGACTTTCGATTGAAAGTACTTTGCCAAAAATAAAAAATTTAGTCATCACTAAGATAGTTTCGATCGAAAGTCATTTAGTTTCGATCAAAAGTCAAGTTTGAGTTTCGATCGAAACCTATGTCGGCCTTTTTGGTGACATTTTCAGTTTATAAGAATCAGGTATAAATAAATGTATATTTTTTTCATTTCATAAATCCGAAAGCTGTAAAATAATTCACATTTAGGAGAAGGAAGACATTTTGGCACGGAATAATTTTCTAAGTTGTGATGAGAAATAAAAAGAAAAGGCTAAACAAAAGTACATGACATTATTCATAAGAGACTGAACAAAGACTACATGAAGAATCACGAGAAAGATATCATCATCGGAAACAAGGTATGTCTAAGATGTCTCTAGATAGATATTTTAAGTTGATGGTCAAGACTTGTCTTAATGTTCATGTAAATGTGATATTGTACAGGTCTATTAGACTTAACTAGACCTAATTGTAGACCTATTTGGACTAATAGGACTTATTAGGACTCATTAGGACCTATTCTAGGACTATTAGGACCCAATTATAATCAATGAGAACCAATTAGCACCTAATTAGACTCAATTAGAACCAATTATGAACTATTAAAACCCAATTAGACTCAATTATAATAAATTAGCACCTAATTAGACTCAATTATGACCAATTATACCCAATTAGGACCATTTAGAACTAATTACAACCAAATAGTACCTAATAGGACCTATTAAGACTAATTAGGACATAATAGGACCTATTAGAACTAATTAAGAACTAATAGGACCTATTAGGACTAATTAGACTCAATTAGGACCTAATATGACCTATTAGACTCAATTATGACTAATTAGACTCAATTGGGACCAATTAGGACCTAATATGGACTAGTTATGACCTAACATGACATATTAGACTCAATTAGGACTAATTTGACTCAATTAGGACCAACTAGGACCAATTAGGACATAATATGAACCAACTAGACTCAATTAGGAGGTCAACTAGACTCAATTATGACCAATTAGGAACAATTAATACCTAATTAGGACCTATTAGATTCAATTATGGCCTATTAGATCCAATTATACTCAATTAGGACCAATTAGGACCTAATATGACCTATTAGACTCAATTAGGACCAATTAGGACTTAATATGGACCAATTAGGACCTAACATGACGTATTAGACTCAATTAGGACTAATTAGACACAATTAGGACCAATTAGGACCTAATATGGACCAATTAGACTCAATTAGGACCACCTAGACTCAATTATGACCAATTAGGACTTAATTAGGACCTATTAGATCCAATTATATACTCAATTAGGACCAATTAGGACCTAATATGACCTATTAGACTCAATTAGGACTAAGTAGACTCAATTAAGACCAATTAGGACCTAATATGGACCAATTAGGACCTAACATGACCTATTAGACTCAATTAGGACTAATTAGACTCAATTAGGACCAATTAGGACCTAATACGGACCCACTAGACTCAATTAGGACCAACTAGACTCAATTATGACCAATTAGGACCTAATTAGGACCTATTAGATTCAATTATGACCTATTAGATCTAATTATACTCAATTAGGACCAATTAGGACCTAATATGGACTAATTAAGACCTAATATGACCTCTTAGGCTCAATTAGGACCAATTAGACTCAATTGGGACCAATTAGGAACTAATATGGACCAATTAGGACCTAATATGGACTAATTAGGACCTAATATGACCTATTAGACTCAATTAAGACCAATTAGACTCAATTGAGACCAATTAGGACCTAACATGACCTATTAGACTCAATTAGGACCAATTATGACCTATTAGATCTAATTATATACTCAATTAAGACCAATTAGGACCTAATATGACCTATTAGACTGCATTAGGACCAATTAGGACCTAATATGGACCAATTAAGACCTAACATGACCTATTAGACTCAATTAGGACTAATTATACTCAATTAGGACCAATTAGGACTAATTAGGACCTAAATGGACCAATTAGGACCTAATATGACCCATTAGACTCAATTAGGGCCAAGTAGATTCAATTATGACCTATTAGATCTAATTAGACTCAATTAGGACCAATTAGGACCTAATATGGACCAATTAGGACCTAATATGACCTATTAGACTCAATTAGGGCCAATTAGATTCAATTATGACCTATTAGATCTAATTAGACTCAATTATGACCAATTAGGACCTAATATGGACTACCTAGACTCAATTAGGACTGACTAGACTCAATTAGGACCAATTAGGACTTAATTAGGACCTATTAGATTCAATTATGACCTATTAGATCTAATTAGACTCAATTAGGACCTAATATGGACCAATTAGGACCTAATATGACCTATTAGACTCGATTAGGACTAATTAGACTCAATTCTAGGACCAATTAGGACCAATTAGGACCTAATTACGACCTATTAGGTTCAATTATGACCTATTAGATCTAATTAGACTCAATTAGGACCTAATATGGACCAATTATGACCTAATATGATGTATTAGATTCAATTAGGGCCAATTAGATTCAATTATGACCTATTAGATGTAGTTAGACTCAATTAGGACCAATTAAGACCTAACATGGACTAACTAGATTCAATTAGGACCAACTAGACTCAATTAGGACCAATTAGGACATAATTAGGACCTATTAGATTCAATTATGACCTATTAGATCTAATTAGACTCAATTAGGACCTAATATGGACCAATTAGGACCTAACATGACCTATTAGACTCAATTAGGACTAATTAGACTCAATTAGGACCAATTAGATTCAATTATGACCTATTAGATCTAATTAGACTCAATTCAGACCAATTAGGACCTAATATGGACCAATTAGGACCTAATATGACCTATTAGACTCAATTAGGGCCAATTAGATTCAATTATGACCTATTAGATCTAATTAGACTCAATCAAGACCAATTAGGACCAATTAGATTCAAACCTATTAGATCTAATTAGACTCAATTAGGACCAATTAGTCCCCTAATATGGACCAATTAGGACCTAACATGACCTATTAGACTCAATTAGGACTAATTGGACTCAATTCTAGGACTAATTTATACTTCATACATGTGTAGGAAATGCTCAAGAATCACAAGCTCAACAAGCTACCCAACCTTCAGAAGTTGGAGAAGGGTCATCACAAGCTCAACAAGCCCAACCTTCAAAAGTTGGAGAAGGGTCATCACAAGCTCAACAAGCCCAACCTTCAAAAGTTGGAGAAGGGTCATCACAAGCTCAACAAGCCCAACCTTCAAAAGTTGGAGAAGGGTCATCACAAGCTCAATAAGCACAAGTCTCAGAATATCAAATAAGTACACATCTCTCTCTTTCTCTCATAGACTCTCTCGATTTAGTCACTGTCTCGATTTAGTCTCTTATTGGTGAATATATATTTTGGGTCTTTCCCCTAAGAAGAAGTTATTATTTTTGTTGTGTACAACAACCTTTGATGATGAAAATGTTGGACAAGGGGCATCCCAAGTTGAGACAACCCAAGGTCAAACAAGTATGTGTTTCTCTCATTAATGTATAAATTATTATAGGTAGAACATGTTCAAGAGCTTGTAAATACTTATTTGATGAAGGTCCCCTTAAGATGAGATATTAAGATTTTTTATTTTATTTTATTTGCAGTGGAAGTGCAAGAAACATATGTGAATGATAGTATACTCCAATAGTTGAAGAGAAAAATTAATCGTAAAAGCATAGATCATTTAATTGAAATGGATGTGGAAAAATTGAGAGATTATGCTAAACAATCCATAAATATTACGAAGAGGGCATTGAATAAAAAGTCTAAGAAAATAATGAAACAATTTGAGAATCTTGGTACACTTGAAAAAACTCAACTATTATCAATTACACTTCTTAAAGATGAGTTAAAAGAGCCATTAAAATTATTGGGTGTAGATGCAAGTTTGAAAAAGTTAAAATCAAGTAATGTACAAAAAAATATTGTTGACAGTGTTAAGGAAGGTTTTCATTCCATTGGCAAAACAACTAGATGTACAAATAGGTCCATTTCAAGAAGAGTGATACTGACATCTATTTTAAATAAAAACATGTCCCAAAGAAGACAAATTTCTTCACTTTCATCTCAGATCGGGTACAGTAGGAAGACAATGACACACTATTTGAAAAGAAGAAGCAATTTGGATGATACTACATTGGAAGGTAATTGGGCACTAATGTGTAGAGCTCCTCGGTCTGCTAGAATTAATGAAACAGTTAGGAACTTAGTTACATCAATTTGGACTGATCATACTCATCCTTCACCAAATACAAGAGATATTATAAAGAAGAGGACTGGGCCTAAGGAATATTTCTAGCACACAAAACATTGGTTGGACACCACACAGCATGAATTGTATCTCTCATTTCGTAACTCAAATCCTAACATTAAGATTGGACAAACAATGTTTGAAAGATTAAAGCCATATTTTTTGTAAAGACAAATAAATCTTTTGAAACTTGTTGTCGATATCACATTGAATTTGATCTCTACTACCAAGGGTTTAGAAAGATGATAGAAGAAAGTGGTGGTTCTCAAAATGATTTTCCTAAACATCCAAGTCAATTCACAACATCAATCTTATATAACAAATCAATTGATCATGAAATACTTGAAATAGATTGCATAAGAGGAACTTGTCAAACATGCGGGGATTTGGCTAAATTTCCTTTAAGACTTGAAGATACTGACATGACGAGGATGATAAAATGTAAGAGATACAAGTACATAAAGTTTGAAACAAAAGTCGGGAAAGAATCAACAAGGGTGGAATATGTAGAAGACGAGATACCTGTTGCAACATTTATGGAGAATTTTTGTAAATTGATTCAACCATACATACGACATGTTTTTTTTACTAAATGCAGGTAGAACAATTCCAAATACAAAAAGAATCTTTCCCAGTTGGAACGATTTTATTGGTTGTTGATTTTGCAGAGAACTACTCCTTTGTATCTCAAAAATAAGTTCAAGTAGAATACTACTATACAGAGTAGGTGACTATCATGGTACATGTGTCTTATCGACATGCACAATTAGATTTGGATGGTCTTGAAAGTACATATGAAGCACGAGTCATAAAGAGAGAATATCACTTTTACATTAGTGATGATAAAGAGCATGACATACATTTTGTCAAGCATTGCTTTAAGACATTTTTTGGATATTTGGAAAACAAAGGCATCAAAATTGAAAAGCATTTTGTTTGGTCGGATGGATGTGCAACACAATTTAAATCAGCAAGGCCATTTTACGCACTATGTAGATATCATCAATACCAAAAGATACCACATATTTGGAGTTTCTTTGAGAGTGGACATAGAAAGAGAGAGCAAGACGGTGTAGGAGCTTGTATCAAACGTGCTTTAAGAAAGTATCAATTGGACTATTAGGGATATCATATAAATAATGCTCATGATGTAGTTGAGTGGTGCAAGATGCATTTTATGGTGCCAAATCATGATAACACATCATCACGATCAGATTGAGTCATATCCTTCTAAGTATTCTGGGAGATAACAGGTACTAATTTTTTAAATTTATTGATCATTGTTTGAGTTAACTTATATATATGTCTTTAATTTTTACATGTGACCTCTCTATTGTTCAGGTGTTGACAGAAGATCAATCCATGGATGCAAGAGAGTAGACAAAACAAGATCCCTACATTCAGTTATGAGTACAGATAGTAGTGCGTGGTCATTGTACACTAGAGATTATTCATGCTTTTGTTATGACTGCATTTCTGAAAACTATGACGAATGTATCAACCAAAAATGTGGATATGTTAGTGAATGGAATTTGGTTCCACTAGATGTTACAAACACAAATGACGTTCAGGATGAAAGCTTTGATGACATTCCATTGATTTCTACAGAATATGACCATATTTCAAGTTTGATCAAAATTGGTACGTGTGTGTTTATGTACATGTTTTTAAAAAGGACTCATAAACTCAATTCATTTAAATAAAGTTTGTTTAATTTATATTTACAAGTTCCTAAAATTAAAAGTTCACTTTAAATGCAGGACATATTTTTGTAGTAGTAGCAGAGCCTGGAAATGTGGAAGGTGTTAGTTACTATTTATTATGTTGCTGCAAGGAGAGGATGAAGGTAACACAGAATGAAACAAGTGATGGAATTATGTTTTCCACAGGTTCTAGTACTGTATTTAAGTTTGTTTATATGGTTAGTATTTATCACATCTATATATTTAACATTGAGAAACACAATGTGCAGGCTCAGTTGTCGTGCAAGGAACATATTTGAAGCAAATCAAAATACTTAAACAAGGGATTCATTTTATTGATTATCAACCTAACAATAAGGTTTATCAATATAGTCATCTTGTAATTTCCACCATCCTATCTCTTGTTCCTATGATGGGATGTGGCATTCGTAAGTGGAGACTTGATACTGACGACCATGAGAGAATATTATATGTTATTCAAGAGAGAGATGAACCACTTGATGTGGACTAAATCACGCATGAAATATGATTTGAACTAAATTTTTCATGGGTGAGACCAGAGGTTTTCTTAGCTCCATTCTTTCCTACTGGTGCCCATAGTGAATGGAGCTTGAATTAAATTAAAAATTAAGAATATATAGATCTCAAATTTATGTCTTACAATTGGATATGATATATTAATTATCTACTTGAATATGAAGTACTCTAACTTTGGAATATGAATGTGTGTATGTATTGAATTTGCATGTGTTACATTAGGACATGCATGTTTTAAATATAAAATCTACTTGAAGTACAACAACATTAAATTAAAAGTATGTGCACAACTATTATCGAATGTACATTTAAATCAAACATGTGTACAATCAAATGTACAACTTTCATTATAAACATGTGTACAATCAAACATCATTCATGTATGTAATCTATTGAATTCAAACATTATTCATGTATGTAATCTATTGAAATCAAGTTCATCAAATTTAAATTAAACATGTGTACATGTGTATGTAATCTATTGAAAGTATTGAAAATTTACAAGTTCATCACACATGCACATGTATCTAGCTTGAAAGTATATATATAACATGCATGAAACATCAATCATGTGTGTAGATCAAGTACTATAAATATGAAACATATAAATCAATCATGCACGTCAAACATTCTATCAAAAGTCTGTCTAGAAATGAAATATAACATCAAACACATCAATTAGTCATGTAGAGTCTAGAAATGAAATATGTCTCTGATCAAATATGAATGTGCCTAGGACTCATCATGTTGACTCCTCACTAAGCGGTCAGACCTAGAGTGACTATCATGTTGTGAAGGATGTGCAGATCCCTACAAAGAAAGATATATATAAATTAAAACATATAAACATTGTACAAAGAAACATTGTAAAACATATAAATATTATATTAAATATTGTACAAGAAAACATGTTATAAAGTGTGTACATAGATAATAAATTAAAAACTCACCTATCCATTACTGATGTCATCATCGAGTGAGTCCCGACGACGTACACAATCAATACCCAAAGAAGGAGTAACAAGAGGCATAGCCTGGTAGACAATATATATATTTATATATATATATATATATATATATATATATATATATATATATATATATATATATATATATATCTGTGTGTGTACATATATATATAAATCATTTGATTAAAATTTTGAAAATAAATTTAAGTTTAATTGTAACATTAAATACATGTATATAATCTGATTTATACTTGTGTAGGTGGTGGAAACTGATAGTTCTCGGATTCCCTAGCCTCAATCCTATCAACCAAGGTATCAAGATTTTGTTGTATCTGGTCCAAGCTCAAATCTGCATCTGCAATATGAGTAGACTAGACACGCCTCTCTAATGATGAATGCAATGGAATAACCAGATGAGATGGCATGAAAGTTGTATCATCACGTGTCAACAAATCTAGATAACCTATAGTGGTCATGCTAAACTCAACATCGTCAAGACCAACATCAGATAATTGATGCCCTGCACTGATTGAAGGGTCTGTACACTATGCCTCTCCCTATGCAGCAATAGAGTGGTCAGTAGGTGGATCCTCATGAGCACTACCACTATGGCCATGGTCTCGGTGAGAAGGATGTGACTAAGCATATCTGACAGTACCCACATGAGATCTAACCTCTGATATGGGGATATCATGCTCTGCTGTTATAAATGGATATGCTTCCAATAGATCCTCAGCCAAGCTAGTCAGTGTCACACGTGACATCTCCCATGTAAGTCCCTCTAGGCTAGAAAGTGAAGGAATGTCTGCTGCAGTGTACATGTCATCTGCGGTCCTGCTAGCGGATGCTCCACCTGATGATCTGGAGTGTCATCGAGACATTAGGTATTGACCAACCTGATCACTAGATATGGATGTGGCAACTGCTGCAATGTCTCCCACACTATCAATCACAGCTTGAAGCTAGGTGCTACAAATAACATCACCTTCAAGAAGGCCCAATGAAGGAGCTATAGCAGGTGCCTTCTAACCAACAATGGCCCTGTGTACTGGTCTTTGTTGATCAGCTCGATGATAAGCATCTCTAGTCTATCCTAGATGTGCTGACAAATTAGTGTAATTAACAACATGACCTAAATGAACCTTAGAAAAAATTTACTGTGCAAAGTACAGTGGAATTTGGTCGTTATTCGAATAACGACCATGGGCAACTAGAAATTTAGGGTATATCAATGTTGATATAGCAGGATCCTCACACCTGGTAACCTGATATCTCTTCACATAATTTTTATCTACATAAGATGGAAAAATTCCCCTTTCAAGGTCGCTTTAGGCACTAAAGCCTATACCTCCTTAAGAGAAAGACCAGAGCCAACCTCTTGTCTCTTCCTCTCAAGTATGGCCTCTATAATATCTAGGGCATAGGGAGTGGTACCATGAATATCATCCCTAATGCTAATCAAGCTGTTAAGGATGGACTGACACATGCTCTTATAGACAGTAGAGCTAGATAGATTATTTATAGATTCTTGCAATCATTGAATCTCTCTATTAGTGTGTGAAAATAGTTCTGCAAGGGGAATCGGTGCATCTGCCATGATGTGTGATGTGCAATAATATGTCTGATAGATCTAGAATATGTATGTACCTGAAAGATTTTATTTACTATCAAATAAAGTCTACATATATACATGTACATTTTCCTAATTTATATAAAAATAAAATTAAATACTATGCACATTTCACTACATTATTTGAAAGTAAAATCAATTACATAAATTACATTTTAATAGGTCCAATGGGGTCTTGAAGGGTCATATAACCTATCATAGGTCCTAATAGGTCCAATTAGGTCATGTAATAGGTTAAATTAGGTATAAATAGGTTTAATTGGGTGTGATTAGGTCCTAATTGGTCTAATTGGGTCTAATTATGACAAAATTGATCTAATTGGGTGTAATTAGGTGCTAATAA
Organism: Chamaecyparis obtusa; assembly: GCA_027943335.1. Taxonomy (NCBI): domain Eukaryota; kingdom Viridiplantae; phylum Streptophyta; class Pinopsida; order Cupressales; family Cupressaceae; genus Chamaecyparis; species Chamaecyparis obtusa. The sequence goes on from BSBK01006414.1 coordinate 134,501, forward strand.
GTCTTAAGGGGTCATATTACTCATAGTGGGTCTAATTTGGTATTAAAGGGGTCATATAATAGGTATTATAGGTCCTAATAGGTCATAACAACTAATTGGGTCTAATTAGGTACTAATAGATCTAATTAGGTGCTTTAATATAAGTCTTAAGGGGTCATGTTACTCATAGTGGGTCTAATGGGGTCTTATGGGGTCATATAACTTGTCATAGGTCCTAATAGGTTTAATTAGGACATAATTGTTTTAATTGGGTATTAAATTGTTGGCAATTTGGCTGAGTTGAATACATAGATGTTGTCATTATGGAAACATATGATCCACATGAAAAGCGCAAAGGTCGGAGAGCAAGTATAGCAGAGCGCATTGCAAATTTGTTTAAGTGTGAGACAATGTTTTCACTAGTGAACCAGGAAACAATTTTTGTTTGTGACATTGAATGGAGTAAGTTCAGTGCTTGCGCACTTGAACATAAACTCTATGGTGACTAATGATGACCCATCTTAGAGCGCAAGTCAGTATGAAATGTACGAAAAGAGTTATGACAGTTTTCTAAAGACAGTGTGAAGCCGACAGGACAAAATATGTAGACATGATTGGTAAAGAGTTAAGGGATTATTTTGTTTATCAAAATAATGTCTTAACAATATGAAGGGATGAAATCCTAGATGTTGACCCTTAGATAAATTTATTTTATAATATGGAAGCCGACCATGTAAAGTTATTAGCCTTAATAACTTGTATAAAGGTAATTATGAAGAAGTAAAGAAACAATAGTATTTTGTAATGATATGATGCGAAGTATGAAAGAAGCGAAGTGATATTGATGAAAGCAGTATAAGGTTATGTACCTTGACCTATTCTGTAATAAATGTATATTGTACATTACTTGTTTGGGTAGTGGGCTCAGCTGGTAATCACATTTTTGTACTACCAACCTCTAATAGGGTTGAGGCTTCTAATAAGGCCTATAGTCCCTTAATCAGGACTGATACACTATATGCTTGTAATAGACTCTTAATAGGGTCAACATCCTTAACATGATACTTTTGATTAGTGGATCTTTGTGGCTACCATCCCCACCAGGGTTTTCCCTTGGCCATGGTTTCCTCAAGAATAAATCATGTGATATGAGTTCTTTATTCGTATTGCTATGCATGTTGTTTAGTTTCTTATGTTATGCATGTGTAAAGATAATCTGTTATATCCATAATTGGGCAAAAGTTAAAGTTTTTGGAATACTGATTCACCCCCCCTCTTAGTATTCGCTATTTCTAACAATTGGTATCAAAGCTTAGTTACTTAGAGAAGAATCATTCAAGGAAAGCCTAGCAGCTTGAGTAAGATCTATATGGATATGGATCAACTACAGAAGAATCTTGAAGAAGCTCTTGAATAGATTGATATGTTTACTGATGAAAGAGACACTCTAAAAGGGAAATATGATGATGCAAAGAACCTCATTGAGAAATTGAAAAAGAAGTTGGAAGATTTGAAATCTGAAAAGGAATCTGAAATTCTTATTGAAGATTGTAATGACAATTTAGAAAAAGAAAACTAGATCCTTAAGCATGAACTTAAGATAGCAAATTTGAAGCTTAGATTGAAAGATGGAAATAGAAAGAATGAAGTGAATCTAAAATTTGAGAATGAAAGTCTAAAGATTGAAAATGAAGGACTAAAATCTAAACTTGGAAATGTAACATCTGAACTTGAGAAAGTCAATTTGCAGTATGCTGAACTTGAGAAATACAACAAAATTGTGAAAGGTGAATTGACTCAATCCAAGCAACAACTTGAAAGGCTATATTCAACTAGTGAGAAGATTGATGAACAAGCATCTTTTCAGAAACCATTCTATGATAAGATTGGTCTTGTATTTAACACTCTTAAAACAAATGATGAAAGTAAGGAACCAGATCTAAAACTATCTGAAAGCATAGATGAGAAGAAGTCTGATGAGATCAACAAATCTGAAGATACACCTAAAGAAGAAGAATCACTAAAGCAAGAGGAATCACCCAAAGGTATGCAAAGAGAATTCAAAGTTAGATGTTTTTCTTGTAACACTATTGGTCATATGAAGAGAGATTGCACAAGTAAGCAATTTAAACCTCTTAATGGTTATTGTCAAAATTGTCATGGTTTTGGACATAGAGCTATTGAATGTAGAAAACCTAAATTTATTGAGAATAACAATAATAGTATAATGTTTAGGAATACTAAAAATGCTGATAAGAAACCTACTAAAGATATGAACAAAAGAAATGGAGTAGTATGTTATAGATGCAACAAGATTGGACACATTGCTAGAAAATGCAGATCATAGATTAATCCACCTGGACCAAGATATGGAAACAATGGAATTGTTTGTCAGATATGCAACAAGATTGGACATATAAAAAGATTTTACAAAATGAACAATGGAGTTTTTCATCCTAACCCTAACGCTAGAAGTCATGAAAGAAGAAATGAAGATGCAGGAAATAGATAGAAAGGTTGCTATAGCAATACAGATGAAGTGAAGTTTGTTAAAGGCATAGATCAAGGAGACATATTCAACATTGAAGGTAATTAGAAAGGTGAAGTATCAAGTGGTAAGAATGAATCCTTACCTAACCTATCTCAAAGCACTTAATTTATGTAAATTTCAGTAGATTAGGAACTTAGAATTAGTGTACAAGTAGATTTATGATGAATTAAGTCTTGCGCAGTTAATGCAAGGTAGTTTATGATGTACTAATGCTATGGTTAAGAGTGCAAAGAAAAATATTATGTTTTGCAAGATCGCAAGAAGTTTTTGAGTTTTGCAGGTTAGCAGAAACAACTTTTTGAAAAGAAGCGGCAAAAGAATTGAATGCGATGTCAGAACTAAGTGAGATTGAATTAATATAAGGTTATGATCAGTATTATTTGATCATCAAAGTGAATTGAAGTGTTAAGGAGATCAAAGAGCAGTGATTGGAAGCATTTTGCAATGATTTGGTGAAGGATTTGACCATCGAATCTACGCAAGCCCTAAATCATGAAGTTGAGGTATTTTTCTTGATAGATCTTTGAATTGGTATAACGGATTAGAAGTAAAAATAGATCTTTAATTCATAATGTTAGAGATAAAAATAGACCTAGAATGAAGAGGGAACCAATAGAACCCTTGGAAGATGATCCTAGGTTAGCATTATCATCCATACCAGATAGAGTTTTGCATTTGGAGAATGTGAGAAGTTATCTAGGATGCAAGTTAGAAACCATCAGTGATAGTGATTTTACAAATGAGTATCAGAAGATTTACAATTAGGATATGTCATTGAAAGAAGGATATGATCATTTGAAAGACAATGAGATTGTTAACTATGCATTACAATATGAGTTTGACAATGAAGAATGCACTAAGATAATCCTTAGCAAAATTCATAATGGAAAGTTTTGGCTAGAAGATAGAGTGATAGACATTACAATTAATTTGATTCATGAAGTCACTGGTTTTTCTAAAACTGGTGCTATTCCTTTAAATGAGAAGAATATGAGAAAAATAGTCATGGAAAACACAGGCTCATCCTATAATGGTAGAGGAATTATGATTAGTAAGATCAAACAAGATGATGTGAGATACCTATGCAAGATCATAACCACTAAGTTTTGTGCAAATTCAAGAGAAGATGACATGGCAGCTGGAATGGTACACATAGCCTATTTGATGTGTGTTGACAAGGTACTAGTTGATATGTGTGAAATTTTGAGAATACAACTGTTTGAAAATTTGGAAAAGATCAAGAAGACAACGTATGCATAATTTAGATTTTCAACTTTGGTCACATACATATTTTTCCACCTATTGAGAAGATTTCCTTACACCATTGCAAATGATTGGAATGATGAAAAATCTACTATGGAAAGGATAAATAAAGTATATATGAGACATGTTATTGACAAAGTGAATGAGAGTGCTATGATAGTGATGAAGACATTTCAAAAATTGGTAACTAGAAGATCAAGGATCCCACAATCTATTGTGGAGAAGTATAAAGATGTTATATGTTTCATGGTTGACACTGAATTTACCTATATTGAAGTAGTGGAGCCTAGAACGGAGTTCATAGACCCTCTTGGCTATGAGATATCTGAGGTAGAAACAGAAGAATATGCTGGAAAGTTACTTAAGTGTAAGTTGGACACCCAGTGCAACAAATTTGGAACTTTTGAAGAGAATTTTAGCTCTGCTAAAGCTATAATTGAAGAGAAGTAGTCTAAGAAGAGAGTTGACAGCACTATAAAGAAAATATTGAAAGATTCAGGGATGACAGAACATGAGTTTGAAATAGCAAAGAAGACAGTAGCAACAATCAAAGGTATTGGACAGAAAGAGATCTTGTCTGTACCACCCTTGTCATCAAGTTCAGTAAAGCATGAAGCTACACAAGTCAAGGTGAAAGTAGAGGAACCAGAGATGGAACAAGAAGCAAGCAGACCTACTAGGTCTACCTCCTCCACACCTAGCAAGAGAATGAAAGAAATTGCCATTGGACCTGGTAAGAGGTATAAAAATTTGGTGCCTAGGAAAGTTGTAGTAATTAAAGATGATGACACTACTTTGGTTAAGAAGAAAGCATGGAAACCTAGAATTGAGAGAGTGAATGAGAAGATTATAAAAGATGGAGACTTTACAAGAATGAACAAGTACTATAATCTTTATCATTATTCAGATAGACTTAATCTGGAGAATGCTATTGTGAAGCATATAATTTTGGCAGATAAGAAGTTTGATACTATTTAGGGTCAGATACCTGATGATTTATATAACAAACTTGTAAACAAAAAGAAGAGAGCACAAGAAGAAGACACTACTATCAGAGAAAATCTTGTGAGAAAGCTTTGTGATGTGAGAGATGTACACTTGAGGCAGATATTGAAGGCCTTAAGCACCCATCTGAGAACCAAAAGGAGAACCATTCTAATTATGTGAGGCAGATATGAAGAAGTTAATTCTGATATAGAGTAGGCAATAATCAAGGTTATGGCAGAAGTTGTTAAAGAGCCATCAGTTGCAGCAGAGAAAGCAGGTGAAGCAAAACAAGAGGATATTCCCTCTCCTCTAGCCATAAACATTGAAGATTAAACCATGAATATAGAAGGAACAAAGGTCACATTGGATACTGATGACAATGTATTCAAGAATTTAGAGAACATTGTTGACAATTCAGCTCTTGATGAACTGGATAAAGAAGTAGAGTAGACCTAAACTGTCAGTGAAGAACCTAAAGAGACTGAGATTCAAGAACCCCTTCCTACCAAAGAAGACATCAGTTTTACTCCTGAGACTGGAAAGAAGAAGGAATTTGGATCTTTGTTTGAAGATTTAGGAAAAGAAGTTGATGATGATGATCAGTTAGAATTGATCACCATATTGAATAAAATTATTGGCAAGAACAAGAAAGTAAAGAATCTTGAAGGGAGTTTGAAGGAACTAACTGAGAAGTTACAAAGCATTGTAACTACACAGATTGAAGAGGTAGACCATCTAGAGAAATCAAAGAAGGTAATGAGCACTTTTGACAATGAATTTACAAATCTATCTGATATTGCAAAAGTGAGAGCTCGAGCAGCTTATGAAGCAGGAATGCTTTTGAACATGATTCAGAATATCAAAAATGATATTAATAGTCTTGATATATGTATCAAGGATTTGAGGAAGCATTTGGGAATAGGAAAATCTTTGTACATACAGTGTACAAAATCAGAGACTTTGACAACCAAAGAAGATCAGAAGATCAAGTTGAAGGAAGTAGAGATTCATAATGAATCTAACCTTCTTTCTAGCCCTAATGTGAAGGTTTGTGATATTGAGAAGAATGTTCGGAAGCTTTATGATGAAATAAGAGTTTTGCAAGATGAGAGGAACATAAAAATGAGAAGACTAACTCTTTTGAGAGAACATACTTCTATGAAGTTAAGCGTCATTGAAGAACAATTGGAAGAATGTCTTTCAGCGAAGACATCTTTTCAGAAGTTTTACTTTGGAAACCTTCAAGCATGCCAGATAGCAGCTTATGGACTGAGCACACTACTCAATGTGGTAGATTCCATTAAGAAATCATGGGAGAAGGAAATAGAAGCTATGAAGATTAATTTTGCAGATTGTGTTGCAAGCCTACTAGCTTTGCAATAATGAAATTAAGGTATAATCTTTTTGAGATACAGTTTTGTAGCCCTCCCTACTTTATTTTGTCATTGTTGTCAAAGGGGGAGAGATATAGTAGAAAATTGATAGTATATATAAGGATTGATACTCTTAGGGGGAGTATTATATTAGAGATAAATATTTTTGGGGAGTTATAAGGATAGTATATGTATCTTATACTATGGCCACAATTTTGAAACAATTTTGAGATTTTGAACTTGTACACTTAGCCAATTTTCTCATATGTTGCCACCAATGACAAAGAGGGATATTGTTGGAAATTTGGCTAACTTGAATACATAGATGTTGTCATTATGGAAACATATGATCCACATGAAGACCGCAAAGGTCAAAGAGAAAGTATAGCAAAGCGCATTGCAAATTTGTTTAAGTGTGAGACAGTGTTTTCACCAGTGAACCAGGAAACTATTTTTGTTTGTGACATTGACAAGAGTAAGTTCAATGCTTGCACACTTGAACATAGACTCTATGGTGACTAATGATGACCCATCACAGAGTGCAAGTCAGTATGGAATGTACAGAAAGAGTTATGACAGTTTTACCGAAGACAATGTGAAGTCGATAGGACAAAATATGAAGATTATCAAAATAATGTCTTAACAATATAAAGGGATGACATCCTAGATTTTTACCCTTAGATAAAGTTATTTTTTAATATGGAAGCCGACCATGTAAAGTTATTAGACTTAATAACTTGTATAAATGTAATTATGAAGAAGTAAAGTAACAACAATATTTTGTAATGATATGATGCGAAGTATGAAAGCAGCAAAGTGATATTGATGCAAGCAGTATAAGGTTATGTACCTTGACCTATTATGTAATCAATGTATATTGTACATTAATTTTTTGGGCAGTGGGCTCAACTGGTAATCACATTTTTGTACTACCAACTCCTAATAGGGTTGAGGCTTCTGACAAGGTCTATAGTCCCTTAATTAGGACTGATACACTATATGCTTGTAATAGACTCCTAACAGGGTGAACATCCTTAAGAGGATACTTTTTATTAGTGGATCTTTGTGGGTACCATCCCCACCAGGGTTTTCCCTTGGCTAGGGTTTCCTCGAGAACAAATCATGTGTTATGAGTTCTTTATTCTTATTGCTATGCATGTTGTTTAGTTTCTTATGTTATGCATGTGTAAAGATAATCTGCTATATCCATAATTAGGAAAAAGTTAAAGTTTGTGGAATATTGATTCACCCCCCCTCTCAGTATTCCCTATTTCTAACATAAATTATGTCCTAATAGGTCTAATTTGGTCGAATTAGGTCCTAATAGGTCTAATTGGGTCTATTTAGGTACTAATTAGGTCTAATTCCATTGTAATAGGTCTTATCTAGGTCTAATTAGGTCGTAATACATCTAATTGGATCTAATTAGGTCCTAAAAGGTTTTAAGGGGTCATATAACCTATCATAGACCTCTTAAAATAGACCTAGATAACTAGGAATTATGATGTCCTAATAGGTCTAATTGCATCTAAGCAGGTCTAATTAGGTGAACTAATAGGTCTACTTTGGTCTTAAGAGCTCATATTAAGCATATTGAGTCTAATTAGGTCTTAAAGGGTCATGTAGTATGAGTATATTAGGTGTTAATTAGTCTTTAAATTTGATCTAATTATAAGGTTAGAAGGGGTCCTATTACTCATATTACATAGATAATTAGGGCAAGCTATTATGACTAATTTGGTCTAAGGGGTCCTATTAAGTTCATAAATATGTCCCTAAGTAGGCATTATTACTATTCAATATTAGTTCCTATTACTTATATTGGGTATGTATTAAGTTCACATGTATTTAAAGGTAAATTAAATAGTATAAAATTATGTATAATTTAAAGGTCTTGTTATGGGTTAATTAGTCTAATTATTCCTAAGGGATCCTATTGCTCATATTAGGTGTACTAGCAGGTCCTATTACTCATGATATTAGGTGTTAATTAGTCTTAATTAAAGGTCTAATTCGGTCTAATTAAATGTCTAATTAGGTCTTAAGGGGTCCTCTTACTCATATTAGGTATATGTGAGACCAGTTACACATGTCTTATTAGGTGTTAATTGGTAGATTATTAGGTCTAATTACGTCTTTAAGGCCCATCTTATTAATGATATTAAAGGTCCTAATTTGGGTCTTATTACTCATATTAGGTCAGGTAATAGGTTAAAAATTAGGTCTTAATGGGTCACAATTTACTCAAGGGATATTTTAGGTATATTTAATTATGTCTTCTTAGTCAAGTATTAGGTCTAATTAGTCTTAATTAGTCTTATCTAGGTCTTATTATGTGTAATTAGTCTTATCTAGGTCTTATGTACATACACATGGTATACTTGAAAAATCTATCTATACACATGTAAATGTATGTATACATACATATATACACGCGCACACACACACACACACATATACACATGCATACATGCACACATACATGGACATGTATATATATATACACATATATATGTATGTATATATATATACACATATATATGTATATATATATATACACACATATATATGTATATATATATATATATATATATATATACATACATATATATATATATGTGTGTGTGTGTGTGTGTGTGTACATATATGGACATGTATATATATATATACATATACATATACATGTATATATATATGTATATATATACATATATATATATATATGTATATGTATATGTATATATATATATATATATACATGTCCATATATATATACACACACACACACACACACACATATATATATATATGTATATATATATATATATACATATATATGTATATATATATATATACATGTCCATGTATGTGTGCATGTATATATATATATATATATATATATATATATATATGTGCACATACATACATACATACATACATACATAGGTATGTATGTATGTATGTATATATACATGTGCATGTATGCATAGGGTAAGTGCACAAAGATGAGGGACCAAAAAGGGGTATAAGTTGCTACTTTTTTTCAGAAATCAGTAAACTCTGAACTTCAACAAGAAATTGAAGATAGTTAGACTCAAAATTTTAAGATGCGACAAAAATAAGAGTTGTAATACTCTGAATCTAGTTCCTAAACTACTAACTTATTTTGAAAATGGTGTAGATTAAGGCCCTCAAAAAGGGGGAGCACAAAAAGTGGTCCTATTTTTTGTCCAAAAACATAACATAATGTCTGGTGTGCTCCCTCTAAAATGTTAACTTTTTTTAAAAATTTTTTTAATTTCTCCTGTGAGAAGTTAGCTAACACCACGTAGTTTATCCCAAATTTTTTTGGTAATTTTTTGATCAACGTATAATTTTTTATGAATTTACGAAGTGCACACATCTTGAAAACATGAAATTTATGTGTGCTCCCCCTAGAAATCATTTAAAACTAATCAAAAATTAAATTTTCTTTTTTTTAAAGTGTGTAGAATGGAGTCTAGTTTCTAAAAATGTAACTTATTACAAAATTCGATGAATGAGCCAAAATCTATGCCCAAAATACTGCATGTTGGTTTTTTACAAAAAATAGACATACACAAAAGAAATTATAGCTGAAAAACTTAACATAATCAAAATTCAAAATAAATTATATGCTTAGATAGCTAACAGAGAGATCTGCAATATCACATTGTCTAATTTTTATGTTCTTGAGCCATGAGTAAACCTGATGAGGAGCACACAAAAAAATATGTCATTTTTTTTTGTATGTCTACTGAAAAACACATCTCAGACCTATTTCAATCGTCCAAGCCTTTCAGTTGGATCTCCAAGGCAAATCCAAGCTTTAGGATTGGTAAATTCAAATCCTTTACAAAACATGCATGCCCTATAGGGCGTGCACCCTATATAAAAAATCATAAATTTACATAGGACGTGCGCCCGTGCGCCCTATAGGTGTGTGCCATATAGGGTGTGCGCCCTATGTAAGATATAGATTTATATAGTGAGAGAGAGGGGGGGGTAATTTATACAAATATAACATTGAAGTATAAGTTTGATAATTTTAATTTCTTATACTTTAAGTTATATTTGTATAAATTATAAAATATAATGCTTTTAGGATGTTTGGGATAGGTTCTAGCCTCATAGGAGTTAACATGCAGATTCTAAATTTGAAAAATTCCAGACTTAGCCAAATTTTAGGATTCAGCAAGCCTTCAATAGGGTTACCTCCCACAATCTATCATGGATTTCTAAGGTCAAATTGAAGTTGGCAAAAGGATTCCCAAAGGGTTTTAACTCATTTTTATCACAAATCACTTGGTTTTGACCCCATCTCTACGACAGACTTAGCTTAGCTCTCACCCAAATCTCTCTTTCTCTCTCTCTCTCTCTCAAACACACACACACATCACCCTCTCTCTCCCCCCTTATCTAATCTCTCTCTTTCATTACCATCTCTCTCTCTCTCTCTCTCTCTCTCTCTCTCTCTCTCTCTCTCTCTTCTCACATCACCCTCTCTCTCCCCCTACCCACTCTCTCTCTTTCATTACCCTCTCTCTCTCTCTCTCTCTCTCACACACACACACACACACACATCACCCTCTATCTCCCTCTTATCTACTATCTCTCTTTCATTACCCTCTCTCTCTCTCTCTCTCACACACACACACACACATAACCCTCTCTCTCCCCCTTATCTACTCTCTCTCTCTCTCTCTCTCTCTCTCTCCATCCCCTCTCTCTCTCTCTCTCTCTCCTGCTCTCTCTCTCTCTTTTCTCATGTCACCCTCTCTCTCCCCTTACCTACTCTCTCTCTTTCATTACTCTCTCTCTGTCTCTTTCCCTTATCTCACTCTCTCTCTCTAGAGTGAGAGAGTGAGAGAGAGAGAGAGATAAGAGAGAGAGAGAGAGAAGAGAAAGAGAGGGTGATGTGAGAAGAGAGAGAGAGAGGGAAATGAAAGAGAGAGAGTAGATAAGGGGGAGAGAGAGGGTAATTACTCTCTCTCTCTCTCTTCTCACATCATCCTATCTCTCCCCCTTATCTACTCTTTCTCTTTCATTACCCTCTGTCTCTCTCTCACCATCTCTCTCTCACTCTAGAGAGAGAGAGTAGATAAGGAGGAGAGAGAGGGTGATGAGAGAGAGAGAGGAGAGGGTGATGCTTTTGTGTGTGTGTGTGTGTGTGTGTGTGAGAGAGAGAGAGAGAGAGAGAGAGTAGATAAGGGGGAGAGAGAGGGTGATGAGAGAGAAAGGAGAGGGTGATGTTTGTGTGTGTGTGTGTGTGTGTGTGGTGTGAGAGAGAGAGAGAGAGAGAGAGAGAGAGAGAGAGAGAGAGATAGAGAGATTTGGGTGAGAGATAAGCTAAGTCTGTCATAGAGATGGGGTCGAAACTGAGTGATTTGTGATAAAATGAGTTAAAACCCTTTGGGAATCCTTTTGCCAACTTCAGTTTGACCTTAAAAATCCATGATGGATTTTGGGAGGTAACCCTACTGAAGGCTTGCTGAATCTTGAAATTTGGCTAAGTCTAGAATTTTTCAAATCTAGAATTTGCATGTTAACTCCTATGAAGTTGGAACCTATCCCAAACATCTTGAAAACATTATATTTTATAATTTATACAAATATAACTTAAAGTATAAGAAATTAAAATTATCAAACTTATACTTAAATGTTATATTTGTATAAATTACCCCCCCCTCTCTTTGTATAAATTACCCCCCCCCTCTCTCTCTCTCACTATGTAAATCTATATCTTACATAGGGCGTATGCCCTATAGGGCACACACCCTATGTAAATTTATGATTTTCATAGCGCATGAGGGTGAAAATTTTGGCATTTTACAAAGCGCGTGCACCCTATTTAGTGCACGCCCTATTTGGCGCACACACTTTGTTTTGCATTGCCCAAGCCTAAGGCTTGGACAATCCAAGCCATAGGGCATGCACCCTATAGGGTGCACGCCCTTTAGTGTGTGCACACTATGTGCAATGGGGGGCCAAAAAAAAGAGTGGCAACTTTTTGGTCCCCCATCTTTGTGCACTTACCCCATATATATATATATATATATATATATATATATATATATATATATATATATATATATATATATATATATATATATATATATATATATAAAATGAAAAATCTATATATTTAATCAATACATACATGTATATCACAAATTTCAAATAAAGAAAAATCTATATACAATATACACATATACATGCATGTATACATGTGTATATATATGCATATATACACATGTATACATGCATATATACATGTGTATATATACATATATATACACATGTATGTGTATATATACATATATATACACATGTATGTGTATATATATGCATATATACACATGTATATGCATATGCATATATACATGTGTATATATGCATATATATACACATGTATATATGCATATGCATATACATGTGTATATATGCATATATATACACATGTATACATATATATATGCACATATATACATGTATATATATATATATATATATATGTATGTATATATATATGTATATATATATATATATATGTATATATATATGTATATATATATATATATATATATATATATATGTATATGTATATATATGTATATATATATGTATATATATATCTATATATATATATGTATATATATATGCACACACACACGTATATATGCATATATACTATTTATGCATCTATCAAAAACTAACAATAAGAAAAACAAAATATGAAAATACCTCAAAACCGTGTTTGCAAATTCAAAAGCCATCCCCACTGTCACTGTCGAGTTTCACCGTCACTGAAAGTGACAGTGAAAGTCACTTTCAGCGGTTTTATTTCCGCTAAAACAAACATGAATTAGTGACTTTCGATTGAAAGTCACTAAATAGAAACTTTCGATCAAAAGTTCATAAGTAACTTTTGATTGAAAGTTACTTACGATCGAAAGTCCTATGTCTAAGGACTTTTGATCATAAGTTTACTACTTATGATCGAAAGTTTGTTAGAGTTTCTATCGAAAGTTGATATATAATATTTTGCTGAAAATGCTTTTTCAGGATGAATTCCTTCCTCCAAAAAATTGTAACCCACTATTGTGGGTTCACCCAATTTCTTTGATTTTAGCACTAAATCTTTGATTTTGATAGTTAATTCATGCATTCATGCTTTCATTTTGATCTCATATGCTCTTAGATAATTAGAAAACATCTCAATTGGGTTGATAGTAAATGAATTCATGATCTAATGCCTAATTGTGATGCATTTTCTAGTTTTAGCTTCATTCTTGCATAATCAATCTTGAATCTCTCATTTTAGCATTCCATTATCATTGTTTAGGGTTAGATTTGAGAGCAATCTCTAATCTTTTCCATACTTGTGCTAACTAGAGATCAATAGGATGCCTTCAATTGTTTATTTCTTTAAATTTGGTTTAAATCTCTCTAACAATTGATACAATGTCCTATTGAAATGTTGTGTTGTAGATTTGTAGGTCCATAACTCACACACACATTTCTGGCATCCACCGTGAGGCCTAGCCTTAGATTTCCTATTTTTCTAGCTTTTTCTATTGATTTTCGCCATGTCTTTTTCTGCTAGAGATCGCATACAGGAAATTAGATGGCATCCAAGAAGAATTGTTGCATCCTGCATTTCCTGGATCACATCTAGGATTTCCTAGATCGCATCTGGTCAGGTATCATTTCTGGTTTATTTCACGATTACATTTGGTGATTAGGGTCGCATTTGGATAATGGGGTCTCATTTGGATAATGGCGTCACATTTGGTTAGATCTAGGATCACATCTTGGGAAATTTCTTGAATTCTTAGTTTTGCTAACCCCTAATGATTTGGTTTGATGTTTATGTGGTTTTAAAATAGCCTAGCTATGGTTTGCATGATGAATGATAGAGACCCAAATGTCTCAAATTACTAACTATCACTTGTAGGTTGCCTTAGAACATCAACAAGACTTCATGCTTTGATTTCTAGGAACTAAATGCAATTTAAATTCATTTTGCAAATCAATTAGAGGATTATGCTCTTTTCCCTTTGGGAAAATAAAAAACTCAAAAGTTGAATTGCATTTTAAAGTTAATTTGGGAAATGAATGATAAAACTTGCATTGATATGTCTTGGATTTGCAATTTCAATTAGGAGATTATGCTCTTCTCCTTCAAGGAGAATCATAAATCTAGATTTTAAGTTTCTTATCTACTTTCTTTTAAAGCATTACCTTTAGAGGACTTGCAAATTTGAGATTTCTAATAGCTAATGGGTGAATGTTGTGATTTTATTTGATATTCACAACTTAATAGTGGTTTGCAGGTCGGTTGTCCAAGATAAACATTAAGAAAGACTATTAATGCTTATTTTGTAGGTTGCCTAAAAGAAATCAACCAAACTTCATGCTTACTTTTCCAGGAACTTAATATAATTTGAGGTCAATTTGCAAACTAATCAGAGGACTATGCTCTTTTCCCTTTGGGAAAATTATAAACTCAAAAGTTAGGTTGTAATTTGGGGTCAAATTGGAGTAATTTGGTTAAATTTACATGATGTGTTTAGGATCTTTGATATGAGTTAGGAGATTATGCTCTTCTCCTTCATGGAGAATTAGGAATCCATAGCTGATTATCACTTATCCAATTTCTTTATTGTACACTTTTAGAGGGCCTGTCAGTTGAGGAAAAATGCTCCCAAGAATGACCCAAGTGGGGACAAGTCTTAAGTTGACTCTTCCACCCACTATAAAATTTGACGCTTCCTTAAGGTGAAAGCCTTGGAAGACATAATCTATCTTGTCTTGGGAGATTGATGATCAATCTCAATGAAAAACTTGGATCTCATGTAGAGTAGAGCTGCTTAAATCTTGCTTGTGAGACTACACATTTTCAGGTTCCTATAGTGAAGTAGGAGCATCCTAGGATTCTTGGCAATCTTGTATCACCCAAAATATGTTTGATTTGATCTTAGTTAGTGAAGTATTTTTCTCAGTTTTGGAGTTTGGTTTCTCGGTCTTTGGAGAACACTCAATAACTGAAGGTGTCAGTTATTCCTAGCACTTGATGATAATTGCATTTCTCGGTGATTCTTGGTGTGGTTGGTTCACTGGTGCTCAGTTATTTCTTTGCTGCTCAGTAATCAGTCTTACCAACTAGTTTTCTTGTTTGGCCAACTAGTGCATTTAATTTGGGTTGCGTTCCTTGAGTTATGGATTGACTATTGGGTGTGAGAGGACCTAGATATGGTGTGTTGTATTCTTCTATGCAGATCTGATGACCATTTGGGGCCATCTTAGAGAATGTAATTTATTGTAAGGCTATTTGTAAGCCGACTAATGTTTTGGCATTTAATAATTATTGTAGGAGTTAATTGTTTCATCTAAGCCAAATTGTGGCTGGAGATGAGTATTTATAGGATGTTTGGGTAGTTGTTTAGGGAGAGGGATCTAGTAGGGGGAGTTAGTAGCCTACGAGCTTAGACATAGGAAGATTGCTCAAAAGTTGTGAGTACATGTTTAGATCCTTCCTGGGGTTCCTACTAGTGTCCTATCATGTTGTAGACCTGGGCTAGCTGAGTGGTGAAGTTGTGGAAAAGATTTGGATGCTATGAGATCTTGTAGACTATTACTTTCTTTGTAGTTGGTCATAACTAGGAAGGCCTTACAACCTGACACATTGCATATAATTAGTGAATTTATGAATAAAGATTCCAATATTATATTAGATCTTGTGTTTAAGTTGTGTAAGTTCGCTGTGTTGGGGTTTGGCTGCAAGGTCAGACAGTCCTTAATTGGATTCTCCAACCCTGATTGCATCAGGTGGTATTAGAGAAAAGTTTGTTCCTATTGGAGCTGAGTGGATCTTGTATGTTTGCAATTGGATCTTGATTTGAAGATGCCTCCGAGGAGAAATCGTGAGATCTCAGAGGAAGAAGCTATTGGAGAATTTAGTCTTGATGATTTTAGGGCTTTGCAGAAACAAGTGCAAGACCTACAAGAAGAATTGAGAAAGCATAAGACTACCTTGAAAGAGGATAGTGATGATGAATTTAAGGAAGATCATTTTGAAGAAGCTGTAGAAGAAGATCAAGATCTAGAGGAAAATAGAATCCTGAAAGCTATGTCTAAGATTGGGAAAAGAATAAGGATTGAAGTTTCTGCATATTTTGGAAGCCTTAGGCTAGAAGAATTGATTGACTGGATCAATGAGATAGATGAATACTTTGAATGTGAAGAAATAGAAGATCGTGATAGAGTTAGATTTGAAAAGACTAAACTGAAGGGTCATGCAAATATTTGGTGGAGAGAAGTTTAGTTGGAAAGAAGTAGGAGAGAAAAAGAAAAGATCACTAGATGGAACCGAATGGTTGACAAGTTGAAGAAGTAATTCATTCTGGTGGATTATGAATTGGACATGTTTAAGAAGATGCAAGCTTTGAGTCAGACTAAAAAATCAGTGCAGGAGTATACTGAGGAGTTTTACAAAATCCTGATTAGGACTGGTCATTCTGAAGTTGATAAAGAGAAGGTTGCTAGGTATGTTTATGGTTTGAGACCTAGTATTCAATAAGAGTTACTTACTATTCAGATGACAACAATAGGAGATGCTTATCAGATGACATTAAAGATTGAAGAGAAGCTAAATAAGAAGTTTGAAGGGAGACAAAACAATAGGAACAAGGGTGGTAAAACTAGTGAAATAGTTGCTAAAGAGAATCCTACAAAGATTGATGTGGGATCTAGCAGTGGTTAAGATACTAAGAACTTCAACAGTGGACAAAGAGGAAGGTGGAAAAATGAGTTCACTAGTACTTGTTATATTTGTGGTGAAGCACGTCATAGAAGTTTTCATTGTCCTACGAAAATAGTTGCATTAGCTGCTAAAGAAGACATTGTGAATGTTGCAGAAAAAGGCGAGTCTCTTATTACTAGGAGGTTAGTTGCATGTGTCTATGAAATGATACAAAGAAGAAATTTGTCTAAAACCAGATGTAAGTGCAAGAATAAGGTATGTAATGTCATAGTTGATGGTGGCAGTTCTGAAAACTTTGTTTCAGAAGAGATGGTTAGTAAATTAAGTTTGGAAAGAAGGAAACACCCTAACCCTTATCAGGTTAGTTGGATACAAGATGTTTCTAAGGTTAGAGTTGAAGAACAATTCTTGGTTAATTTTCAGATTGGATCTTACCAGAATGAGATACTGTGTGATGTGTTGCCTATGGATTCTTGTCATCTATTGCTCGGTGGACCTTGGCAATTTGATAGAAATTTTTTGTTTGATGTTCGTGCAAACACCTATGTGGTTAGTCATGAAGGAGCTCGACATAAGCTAATACCTTTACAAGAAACATGGACTAAGGAATGTAGAGTCATTAGGTGTTGTCCATGTGATAGTGACAAATCTCAGAAGCCCAAGGTTGATGAACCTATTCCTGTAAAGTCTAGTTTGAAAGAGAAGGAGAATGATATATCTGATGAGTTTGTTGAGATTAAGAGGTAGATGGTCTTTCTGATAGAGATAGTACAACAGATGGTGACATTTATGACATAAAGAGATGTAGATGATACTAAGTTTATTATGGACCCTGAAGAGGATGAAATTTATTGAGGTACTAATGTGATCGGTAGTAAAAGGAATGGTCAAAGTCAGTTGTTATCAGCTACAGATAGGAAAGATAAGAGGCAAGAAAGCTTGCTGTAGGAAACATCAAATGAAGTACATGTAAATTGGAATGAAGGACAAGAAGAGATATGGGTTAAGAATAGATTTAGCATACCTATTTTGATTCCCTTGAGATGTTCCTGATTTCCTTCGAGAAAATCTTCCTTACCTGGGGTGTCTAATGCAGGAGCATCCTAGGATTCTTGGCAAACATGTATCACCCAAAATATGTTTGATTTGATCTTAGTGAAGTATTTTTCTCAGTTTTGGAGTTTGGTTGCTCGGTCTCAATGTTTACCAGGTTGCTTGATCTCTGAAGAATGCTCGGTAACTGAAGGTGTTGGTTATTCCTGGTGCTCAGTGATAACTGTGTTGCTCGGTGATGCTTGGTGTGGTCGGTTCACTAGCGCTTAGTTATTTCTTTGCTCCTCGGTAATCGGTCTTGCTGACTAGTGTTCTTATTTGGCTGATTGGTGCATTTAATTTTGGTCACATTTCTTGAGTTATGGATTGACTGTTGGGTGTGAGAGGACCTAGATCTAGTGTTTTGCATTCTTATATGTGGATCTGATGACTGTTTGGGGCCATCTTGGAGAATGTAATTTATTATAAGGCTATTTGTAAGCCGACTAATGTTTTGGCATTTAATAATTATTGTAGGAGTTAATTGTTTCATCTAAGCTGACTTGTGGTTGGAGATGAGTATTTATAGGATGTTTGGGTAGTTGTTTAGGGAGAGGGATCCAATAGGGGGAGTTAGTAGCCTATGAGCTTAGGCATAGGAAGATTGCTTGGAAGTTGTTAGTACAAGTTTAGATCTTTCCTGGGCTTACTAGTAGTGTCCTGTTATTTTGCATACTTGGGCTAGCTGAGTGGTGAAGTTGTGGAAAAGATTTGGATCCCATGAAATCTTGTAGATTGTTACTTGCTTTATAGTTGGCTGTAATCGAGAAGGCCTTATAGCTTGTCACATTGCATATAATCAATGAATTTATGAATAAAGATTCTAGTATTATATTAGATCTTGTGTTTAAGTTGTGTAATTATATTGTGTTAGGGTTTGGCTACAAGGTCAGATAGTCCTTAATTGGATTCTCCAACCCTGACTGCATCATATAGGGTTTATGGTCTAAATCCTACTTGTGGGACTATTTGAGATGGTTATGAATAGATGCCTTTATTAGAGACCTTATGTTAGATGCTACCTAGATCACCCCCGAAAGATTTTTATCACTTGTGCAAGGAAAATAGTAATTGCCCCAAGACATTCACCATATTGAGCCCTCATTGACGTTACTACTTGGCTAATATGGGCTCCAATATCCATTTCATGTTATTGGACTGCCATATTCTGAGGAGTCTTTTAGTGTGTTACTAAGTTAGTGAACAAGTGGTACTAATCTCTACCTAGCATAGGGAAGGATAGGTGTGTCTTCTTAAAAATGATTTCTTGATGTGTTTTTATTGAAAATTTAGATAATTCCCCTCAAATGAACAAACAAAGATCATTTACAAGTACCTACAAACAACTGAAAGTCACTGAAATCTGACAAAGATGACCCATTTTCCAAGAATTCACTAAAACTGAAAACCTCGTGACAACATAAAATCACATCCAGGATTCCTAGATCGCATCCCGTATTCTAGATCACATATGTTCAAATTTGGATCACATTTAGTAAATACACCATTTCCCAGATCACATCCGGTAACCACTATATTTCTTGAGTCATATCCTGGATTTCCTAGATTGCATTTGGGGTCCAAAAAGTTTGCCAATCACATGTAAAAGATCGCATCTAAAATAGTGAGTATTTTTTTACTTTCTAGAACCAAAATTTTTGCATTTCTAGATACCCATTTGGCCCAATAGTAAGATTCTATTGTCAAAACACATCCATTTGATAATCTGAAAGAGCTATTTTTGAGAATGTCTTGATACCTTGCATGGTCTTTTCTACATTGTCCAAATTGTGGAGTCATTATATCCTATCAGTTACAATCAAGTTCATAGCTCAGAAACTAGGCACTTTGACACCCCTTGATGCTAGAACTTCCACATTATCAGACCCACTTACATTTTTGGTTCCCAACTCACTATTAGGGCACTTTGACACCCTTTGACATTGGATCCATAAAAAAAATTTCACACCCACTCTTGCATCCTTGGATTTACAATCAAATATTGCAAACATTTAGATCCACTTTAAATTCAAGACACTCATTGACCCCTTAATCATATTTTCTTGGTTAATACAAGACACAAAGCTTACCATTTTAGAAAAAACCCATTCTCGGACGAAGTACCATTGCTCACACTTGAAACAAGAGAAACTTCAAGACTTAATCCTTTATTTGGAACTACACCTAGCACGACCTATACAATGCCACCTGAACAAACAAACATGAATAACCAGGAAGATTTCTATTGGGATGAAAGACATGACGAACAAGACAACCAAGATGAACAAGATAACCAAGTAAGAAACAACCAAGAAGGAGCATGATATTGTGAAAGACACTATAATTTTGATGAGAATGAAGATCCTATAGATCAAGAATACCAAAGAGCTTTGAGAAGGAAACAATTTAACAAAATGCTTGAGAGAACCTTGGAAGAAAAGAAAGAGAAATACTTCCTAGAACTCACCTCTCAAGGTGTGAAATTACCAAAGGACTATGATGTAAACCAACTTAAACAAAAAGATCTTAGTCCTATGTTTATTTTAACAACACAATTACTTGCCATGCAAGGAAAGATCTAAGAACTTAAGAAAGAAAAGGGCAAACCAATGAAACAATACTCTTTGAAACACATTTGTCCTTTCCCTTTTGAAAAGGGACTAAAGATGATTCCATTTCCTAAAAATGTCACAATTCCAAAATATGACAAATACATGGGAAATTCTGATCCTCAAGATGATGTGAGGGATTTTTGCACAACCAGTATGCAATTCATGTATGAAAAAACTTAGCTAATGAGATTATTTCCATGAAGCTTAGGTGGACAAGCTATGGATTGGTTATCAAAATTACCTACGAGAATCAAGACATTTGATGAACTAGTGCAAAAATTCATACAATAATACTCCTACAACATCCAACACATAGTAACAATGTTGGACCTATGCAATACCACACAGAAAATAGGAGAATCATTCTTGAATTTCTTAGAGCGATGGAGAAAAATCTTTGCATGATATGCTAGGCAGATACTTGAAAATGAGAAAATGGACATCTTCATTAACAAATTGGTTCCTGGAATCAATTTTCCAATACAATCACAAGGACCACCAAGTTTTGATTGTTAGGAATGAATGCTTGGTAGTCATTCTGTAGCAGTTGTTGTTGCATTCATGACTGTGATTGTCATTGATGTCAACACAATGATCTTCTGGAGACTCGTAGAGAAGCAGACAGTGTTTTGATTAGCACACATGGGATATTGCAGTTGGAGATATGTGATGTTGAGGTTATACTCTTTGATATGTTATATGTCTATGGTTAAGAGCGCAGACATTAATTCATTCATTCATGAAAGTTATGATCATTTTGGTGGAAGCAGTATTCAGGTAGTGTTCCTAAGTAGTGGTTTGTGGAAATTGGATGATATCTCCTAATCAGGATGTAATCTAATTTTGTGTAGTTAAAGGGAAGTTAGAGACACATTGATAGTGACATGGTTCATAGCACAAACTTTGAGGTCACACGAGTGAAGAGTTATTGTATTTGGAAGCTAACAGTTTTTGAGTAATTTTGATGTAGCGTGTGGAAAATTTTATTTTGTAATTGTATGCCGACTCATTTGTAATTATTTGTGTGTGGTATAAATGGAAGGAATGTTTTTACTTGTTTTAATGTATGTCTATGTATGAAGAGTAAATAGAAAGAGAATGTATGCATGAAGTGAAGAAAAGAGCCAATTCAATTGTGAAGGAGGACATGTGAAGTACAGAGATCTGGAATTGAGATCTAGTATAGTAGTGATTGTAGTTTTGCACAGTGAAGTAGGTAACATATTTGATATTATTCTATTGAATAATCTTAAGGTCATTTAGATAGTGTGTTCAGTGATCTTACCTTGAAGCTGTTTGGGCAGTGGGTCCTTCTGTCTTCCATAACTCTTAACAGGGTTAGAATCTTTTAGCAAGGATTCAAAATCTCCTAATAGGGATTCATATGTACTAAATATAATTCATAAGACTTCTAGCAGAGTCCATCCTTTCACAAGGAATATTCATATTAGTGCATCTTTTGTGGGCATCATTCCCACCAGGGTTTACTCTTTGATCAAGAGGTTCCCTATTCAACATATCGTGTGTCATTATGTTATTGTGTATGAATATCTTTCTATGGTTGGTAAATATATTACTTACATGGTTAAATGCTGTAAAAATTGATAAAAGTTATAATTATCAGATAACTGATTCACCCCCCCTCTTAATTATCTTGGTGGACTTTACTTTCGAACAATTGGTATTAGAGCAGCAGGTCCTTGAAGGAAAAGTTTAACAACTTAAGGAGATCCATGGCAAATTTCAGGAAAGAAAGCCCTAAGTTTGATGGAGTAAATTTTGAAAGCTGGAAAGAAAAGATGAAGACACATCTACTATGTTTAGGACTAGGTTATTGGTTGATTATGAAGAATGATAAGACTATCATTGAAGAAGATAATCTTGAAACAAGTTCTAAAGATGAGGTAGATCTATTCATGTGTAACATACTTGCAAGAGAAGCACTTTTGACAGCACTTCTAGAGAATGAGTATAGTCAGATAAAATGTTTGAAAAAATCTCATGAAATTTGGAAAGCTTTACATTCTACTTTTGAAGGTGATGAACATGAAAAGAAAGCTAGGTTACATAATTGGATATGTGCATTTGAAGATATACAAATGATGGAAGATGAATCTGTTAGAAGCTATATTGGCAGAATGTCAGAAATTGTTGCAGGGATAAAATCTTGTGGAGGAGAAAAGACATAGAATGAAGTGATATGGAAAATTTTGAGGATATTGAATTTTGTATTTAAGCAGATAACACAAATGATTGAACAATTTATACCTTGTACAACAAACTTTACAAGAGAGACTCTTCTTGGAAGATTGGAAGCAGCAGAGATGAACCTGAGATTATCAGGAGACTTACCTAGAATGGAGACAACATTCAATGCTCTTAGTATTTTCCCTACTTTGTCAAGAAGCATTAGCATGATTGGAGATTATGCCATCAACAACAGATCTAGAAATGAAGAAGACAAGAAGATTGAAGAAGGTATTGCCTTGCTTGTGAAAAGAGAACCAGACGGTAAGGAAAATTTTAAATGTTGGACTTTTCAAGAATATGGTCATTTTGCATCTAAATGTCCTAAGAGAGTAAAGAAGCATAGGAAAAATTTCAAACCTAGAAGATGTACGGAATGTTATTATCCTAATGATGAAGATCTTGAAGCTAGTATTGAAAGAACTCTAAGTGAAAGTGATACTGAAAATAGTGATGAAATAGGATTTGTAGCAATTAAAGAAGAGAATCTTGAATCTGATGTTAAGGAAGAAAAAGCCTTAGTTTCCCAAGTTGAAAAGAAAGATGATTGGATTATAGATAGTGGTTGTTCACATCATATGATTGGAGATAAGCAAAAGTTCATAAAGTTTAACAATTATGATGGAGGAGTTGTTAGAGTTGGTAACAATGTACCTTGTTTGATTAAAGGTATATGATCTATTACTCTTGATGGAGAGACTAATAATGATGATGTTTACTCTATGGATGGATTGAAACATAATATTTTGAGTGTTGGATAATTAGTTGATAAGGGATATCAAGTTTGGTTTACTCAGAAAACTTGTGTGATAAAGGATAAAGATGGAAATCTGATTGGAACTGGATCTAGAACTAGAGGTAATGTATTTCAATTGAATCCTACTGAGATGACATGTGTGATTACTAAGATTGATGATAGTTGGTTATGGCATAGAAAGTTTTGTCATATAAACTTTGATAATATTGTGAAAGTGAGTACTACACTTGCGGTAAGGGATTTGCCTAAGATTATGAAGCCTACTAACATGATTTGCAAAGAATGTGCGATGGCTAAATAGAAGAGAAGTTCATTTTCTAGTAAGAACTTCACATCTGCAGAGAAGTTGGAGATTGTTCATACAAACTTGAGTGGTCCTACCAGGACTAGAGGATTCTATGGAGAAAGGTATTTTATGATTCTTGTTGATGATTTTACAAAAATGATGTGGATTGCATTTCTTGAAGAAAAAATCTGAAGCATTTGACAAGTTTAAGATCATTAAGAATAAAGTTGAGAATGAATCTAGAATGAAGATTAAATGTTTGAGATCAGATAGAGGTGGTGAATTTACTTCTAGAGAATTTAACACTTTTTGTGAAGTAAATGGTACTAAGAGACAGTTTTTAGCCCCTAGAACACCTCAACAAAATGGTATTGCAGAAAGAAGAAACAGAATAGTGACTGAAGCAGCAAGAGCTATGTTATTTGAGAATGATTTGGCAAAGACATTTTGGAGAGAAGCAATGAACACAACATTATATACAATGAATAGAGTACAGATCAGAGCTGACATAGACAAGACACCTTATGAATTATGGTTTGGACATGCACCCTCAGTTAAGTATTTTAGAATTTTTGGAAGCAAATGTTATATAAAGAGAGATGATGATATTGGAAAGTTTGATCCTAGAAGTGATGAAGGTATTTTTCTTGGATATTCTTTGAAGAGAAAAGCATATAGATGTTACAATTAGAGAACTAAAACTATTGTTGAGAGTGCAAATGTTAAAGTTGATGAAAAGTTCAAAATTCAGGAAAGAATGCTTGATTATGAATCTGATGAAGGAACTCATCCTCAACCTAACACTAAAACTACTGAATTATTCTATGAGACTGATAGTGAATTGTTATATTAGAGTCATGTTGAAGAAACTGGAGAAGAAGCTACAGTTGAAACATGATCTATGACCATGACACCGAACAGGTATATATCAAGACATCATCCTATTGAGCAAGTTATTAGAAGTTTGGATAGAAGAGTTTTGACTCGAAAAAAGGTACATTTATGTTTGATTTCTCAAATTGAACCTAAATCTACTAATGAAGCTTGTGAAGATGAACATTAGATTAAAGCTATGAGAGAAGAACTAGATCAGATTGAAAAGAACAAGACATGGGAATTGGTTCCTAGACATAAGGACAAGAATGTGATTGGAACTAAATGGGTATTCATAAACAAGATGAATGAACAAGGAGAAGTTGTAAGAAGCAAAGCAAGATTGGTATCTAAGGGATACTCATAGTAAGAAGGAATTGACTATGAAGAAACTTTTGCACCTATAGCAAGAATTGAAGTAGTAAGAATGTTTTTGGCTTATGCAACTTTTAAGAAATTTAAAGTATATTAGATGGATGTGAAGTCCGTATTTCTGAATGGGTAATTGGAAGAAGTCTACATTGAGTAGCCTGAAGGTTTTCCTTTAACTCAAGAAGGAGACATGGTATGTAAATTGAAGAAAGAACTATATGGACTAAAGCAAGCACCTAGAACTTGGTATGGAAGACTAGATAAGTATTTGTTAAAGTTGGGATTTACAAAAGGAACAGCTGACAACAATTTGTACACAAAAGAAATTGAAAATGGATTGTTAGTTGTAGTTATTTTTGTTGATGACATTATTTTTGGAGGAGAAGATGAAGCTAGTGACAAATTTGTTGATGAAATGAAAACTGAATTTGAAATGAGTATGATTGGTGAGATGAAATACTTTTTGGGATTATAGATAACACAGAACAGTGATGGCATCTTTGTAAGTCAGACAAAGTACGTGAATGATCTATTGAAAAGATTCAGAATGGAGAACTGTAAACCAGTTGGAACACCTATGGTTATAGGACATAAATTATCTAGCATAGATGAAACACCGACAGTTGAACATAAGAAATATAGATCCATAATTGGAGGATTGCAATACTTGACACATGCTAGACCTGATATAGCACATTCAGTTGGAATTATAGAAAGATTTCAAGCTAAACCTAGAGAATCACATTATGCAACAGTAAAGAGGATACTGAGATATTTAAGAGGCACAATGGATTATAGATTGTGGTATGAAAAATCTGATGATTTTACCCTATGTGCATATACAAATGCTGATTGGGGAGGTAGTGTTGATGAAAAGAAAAGCACCAGTGGTGGAGAATTTTTCCTTGGAGGAAGATTAGTTTCTTGGCTAAGCAAGAAACATAATTTTATTTCACAGAGCACAGTAGAAGTAGAATATGTAGCAACAGAAAATAATTGTAACCAAATAATTTGGATGAAGCAAATGCTGAAGGACATTGGAATAAAGTTTATTGAGCCTATTGTCATACACTGTGACAACACCAATATAGTTAGTATGTCTAAGAATCCTATATTAAATTATAAGACAAAACATATAGAGATCAAGTATCATGTTGTAAGAGAGAAAGTTGCCAAAAAAGAAGTCAAACTGGAGTACATAAGCACAAAGGAGTAGATTATAGACATATTCACTAAACCTTTGCCTAAGGATACATTTGAGTATCTGAGAGGTATGCCCCAGCCTACTTTTGAGTAATGATGTAGTTGGTTGCATCTGTCTAGTGGTATATGAGCCTTATTTTTTCTTCTAGACTAGATGTTGGTACTTCCTCTATGGGGGAATATGTGTGTTTGAGCTGAGTCATGAGGACTCTTGTGAATGTATTTTTTGAACAGTGTCTTTTGACATTGAGTTGTTGACATAATGATAAAATTTTTATCATTGATGTCAATAGGGGAGAAGTGTACATGAAAAACTATTTGTACCAATTGTACCATCTATTAGAGAGAACTAAATAGGAAAATGAAGCAAGATTTGATTGATGAAGAGGAGTTGAAGTATTTTTAGAGCAACAGTGTTGCAGTATTGGATTTTTGGAACATTGAATGTTTTTCATCTATGTTTCCATCAATTCCAATGGGGGAGATTGTTAGGAATGAATGCTTGGTAGTCATTCTATAGCAGTTGTTGTTGCATTCATGACTATGTTTGTCATTGATGTCAACACAATGATCTTTTGGAGACTCGCAGAGAAGCAAATAGTGTTTTGATTAGCGCACATGGGATATTGCAGTTAAAGATATGTGATGTTGAGGTTATAATATTTGATATGTAATATGTCTATGGTTAAGAGTGTAGGCATTAATTCATTCATTCATGAAAGTT
Source organism: Chamaecyparis obtusa (assembly GCA_027943335.1). NCBI lineage: Eukaryota > Viridiplantae > Streptophyta > Pinopsida > Cupressales > Cupressaceae > Chamaecyparis > Chamaecyparis obtusa. The sequence goes on from BSBK01006414.1 coordinate 161,603, forward strand.
ATGAGCATTTTGGTGGAAGTAGTATTTAGGTAGTGTTCTTGAGTAGCGGTTTGTGGAAATTGGATGATATCTCCTAATTAGGATGTAATCTAGTTTTGCGCAGTTAAAGGGAAGTTAGAGATACATTGATAGTGATGTGGTTCATAGCACAAAATTTGAGGTCACACAAGTGAAGAGTTATTGTATTTGGAAGTTGACAGTTTTTGAGTAATTTTGATGTAGCGTGTGGAAAATTTTATTTTTGTAATTGTATGCCAACTCATTTGTAATTATTTGAGTGTGGTATAAAGGAAGGAATGTTTTTCCTTGTTGTAATGTATGTATATGTATGAAGAGTAAATAGAGGGTGAATGTATGCATGAAGTGAAGAAAAGAGCCAATTCAGTTGTGAAGGAAGACATGCAAAGTACAAAGATCTGGAATTGAGAACTGGTATAGGAGTGAGTGAAGTTTGGCACAGTGAAGGAGGTAACATATTTGATATTATTCTATTGAATAATCACAAGGTCATTTGGATAGTGTGGTCAGTGATCTTACCTTGAAGCTGTTTGGGCAGTGGGTCCTTCTGTCTTCCATAACTCTTAATAGGGTTAGAATCTTTTAGCAGGGATTCAAAATCTCCTAATAGGGATTCAGATGTACTGAATGTATTTCATAAGAATCCTAACAAAGTCCATCCTTTCACAAGGAATATTCATATTCATGCATCTTTTGTGGGAATCATTCCCAACGGGGTTTACTCTTTGATCAAGAGGTTCTCTAGTCAACATATCGTGTGTCATTGTGTTATTGTGTATGAATATCTTTTTATGGTTGGTAATTATATTGCTTACATGGTTAAATACTGTTGAAATTGATAAAATTTATAATTATCAGATAAATAATTCTGTTAATATGATTTAGAACAATAGAGAGGGGGGGTGAATCAATTGTTCTCAGGTCCTGATGTATAAAATAACTTCAAATTTTTTTTCTTAAATCAGATCAAGCAACCAAACAAACTCGGTCATCACTGATTCAGTAATAGAAACATATAACAATGCAGTCCACTACCTAGATGTATCTAACTTGTAAAACATAGAAATGCTCAAACCAAATCATTCACACAAGCATTGTCACTAGGATTTATAGTGGAAACCCAATATGGGAAAAACCATTTTGTAACATGCTACTATTATTTTCACTCTTCTAAAGTGAGCTTGGTTAAAATCCAACCTTGTCAAAGGTTACAATACACACTGTTAGGTGTGGCCTAGTTAAAGGATTTCAATCACCCTATTAAAGGTGAGCCTTATCAAAGGACTTACATACACTCCATTAGAATGCAACCTTGTTCAAAGGATTTAACATATGACTGTTAGGTCAACCTCTGTTAAAAGGATTTTGATTGTTACAATGGTTAGAAAGTAGCAGTAGTATTGATCTGAAAAACATACAACTCACTTTGCAAATATCAGATCCAATTCCGTACACAAATGTTAGTTTACCGAATTTGAAACTTTTCCATCTCTATCTCTGATCTACTCAGAACTTTTCTTCAAGTGATCACTACACTTCTCCTTCAGCCTTTTCACTTATATAGTCAATAAAACTTACTAATCTTCTAGCATCTACTTCACCCATGCAGCATCCCCTTGCCTTGTTCATCCAATGCTTAGGTTCCCTTAATACTTTCCTCAATTAGGTTAGCTCATCTTTTGTCACTTAATTTCCTTCATAGATCTTAGGATTAGGTTAGATTCAATGAATCTACCCACTTTATGTTCTTCCGCTCCTCTTCTAGAATCATCTCAAATCTTAAAAAGATTTACAATAAAATATTTTACAAAGCATTAAATGATTCCATACAATCAATAAATAAAGTCAACACATTTTACATAATCCAAGAATTCAACAATGTCGGCTCCAAATCTAAATTCTCTTCAAATATAAAATTGCTGATGCTCAGTCGATACTATGATTGTCCACTCGGTCTTCATTAGACAGCTTGGTCAATACTAAAACTATTTCCTTGGCATATACTGTCTTCCTTGGCAATTTACTGTCGCTCGACAATTTACTGATGCTCGGTCAACACTAGAATTTTTCTTGGCATATACTAACTCGGTTGACATAGCATCACTTGGCTTAAACATGAATTTTTCATTCTTTGCTTAGTTAAGCCTACTAGTTTAGTCTTCAATCTTAGTAAGATAAACACTAAATTGTCTCATCATTGTGCAACATAGTCAAGTACACTTTGTAGTATCAAGATAACTCAACCTCTCCCTAGGTGCTATTGTTACCAAACTTGCCCCAATCCTTCACAACAATATAATAGATATAGTACTTTACTAAGTAGCAACAGTCTTATCAGTTAAGGTTTTGACATCAATGACAATACAACAATTGTTTCAATTGTAGTTTCCAACAATATCCCTCTTTGGCATTGATGGAAACATCATATAATATCACCTGAATAACACATGGATTACCAACCAATCCAAAAACTTATCTATTCATCAGAGAAAATTTGTAATATCATTAGCTTCATTTTGATTCAGAATCTCACTTCTGTGATCATCAGAAGTATCTGAATCTCCCTCTATCCTGATCTTTCATTTCTGTTCATCATCTCCCTTTCTTTCAATGTCATGTGTTATAGTATCATTTTAGTTCATCTCCCTCTTTGACAAAAATGCCAAAGCAGCAACAATACATCCAATAGATGTAGATAGTATGTATGCAACTCAGTGTTTCTCCCTCTGTCATCATGCTTATGACTGATTCGTTGTCTTTGCCTCATCTTCACAACTCTAGGCTAGTCCTAAAGTGTGACAATCTTCTGCATCAATTTGTCAAATATTCTATTGTAGCATATTTGATGTAGTGTTCCTAGCTTGTCTAGGTAGCCTCAGTTAGGGGAAGAACCCCTAATTGACTTCTCAAATACTCATGAGCTTCTCTAGGTAAAGATTTAGTGAATATGTTAGCCAATTGTTTTTTTGTATTCACATATTCCATTCGGACTTCCTTGTCTTGTATCAATTCCCTCAAATAGTGATACTTGATTGCTATATGCTTGGTCTTAGTATGCATCACTGGATTCTTAGAAATATTTATAGCACTTGTGTTGTCATGGAAAATAACAATAGGTTCAGTGATCTCTTCTTTCATGCCTATCGACAATTGTTTTATCCATACCAAATTTGAATAGTTTACTACAACAGCAACATACTTGCCCTCGACAGTAGATTCAGAAATGCAATTTTGTTTCTTGCTTGTCTAGGAGACTAATCTTTGTCCAAGAAAGAAAGCTCCACCACTAGTACTCTTCATGTCATCTACATTTCCTACCCAATCAGCATCAGTGTATACTCTAAGTTCAAATTTGTCATTCTTCTTGTAATATAGCCTATAATCAACAGTTCCTTTCAAGTATCTCATAATTCTTTTCACAGCCATCATGTGTGTTTCCTTAGGATTGGTAGAGAATCTTGCCACAATCCCAATAGATAGTGCAATATCTAGTCTACTATGTACAACATACTATAATTTTCCAATCATGGATCTATATAATGTCTAATTCACTTTTGCAGCATCATCATTCTTAGATAACTTTTGTCTATTAACCATAGGAGTTCCTACTAGTTTAGCATCTTCCATCCCAAAAGTTTTCAGTATTTCATTAACATATTTAGACTATGTAATGAAGATTCCTTTCTTCATCTGATATACTTGTAAACCAACAAAGAATTTCATTTCACCAAACATACTCATCTCAAATTCAGTTTGCATTTCATTTGAAAATCTCTTACACAAATCTTCTTGTCCACCAAAAATAATGTCATCAACAAAATTTTTTTCTAGCAAGATACCTTTACCTTCCTCATCTTTCATATATAGATTGCTTGTTTCATTTGTTCTTGAAAATCCAATCTACATCAGGTAGTTATACAACCTCTCATACCATGCTCTAGGAGCTTGTTTTAATCCATATAGAGCTTTGTTCAATTTGCATACCATGTGTCTTTTGTGTGGATCAATAAAACCTTCTGGTTATTCAATGTAAACTTCTTCTTCTAGTATACCATTCAAAAATGCATACTTGACATCCATTTGATATACCTTGAAATCTTTATAAGCAGCATATGCAAGTAGAGTTCTTACTCCTTCCAATCTAGCTATAGGGGCAAATGCCCCCCCATAATCAATTCCTTCTTCTTGTGCATAGCCTTTGCATACCAGCCTAGCTTTGTTCTTACTGATTTCACCTTTTTCATTCAACTTGTTTCGAAATACCCACTTTGTTCCTATAACATTCTTATCTGCAGGTCTCAGCACCAGAGTCTAGGTATCATTCTTCTCAATCTAGTCAATCTCTTCATTCATTGCTTGTATCCAGTCTTCATTTTCTAATGCCTCTTTAGTTGACTTGGGCTCAAATTCACATAGTAAACATGTTGGATCTTTTGTCTTACTTCTCGTCTGGATACTAGTATCTTTGTCCCCAATTATTTGTTTAGGCTTGTGATGTCTTCTTACATATTTTCCCAAAATAGGTTCAGCATTTCTTTCCTCTATTTCATTAGGTTCTCCAACAAGATTGTCAGATTCAGCTTCTAAATGCTCAACAACCTCTTCCTAATACTTGGTAGCATTATCTTGTAGCTCAGCATGTTCTTGTTCTCTCTCGGTAGTGTTTTCCTGATGCTCGACATCCTCTATCTATTGCTCGGCATTGCTTATCTGAGACTCGACATCAAGTGCAAGTTTGTTACTTGCCTCTTTTATTTCTTCAATGTACACAAAAGATCTGTAATCTTCTAGTTCTTTTTTGCTATCTGCTTGATTTCTTTCTGCATGCTCATCAATTTTGACATTCACACTTTCCACAATTTTGTTAGTGTTAGAGTTCAAACACTTATAAGCTTTATTTTTTGTGAAGTACTCTAGGAATATGCCTTCATCAATTTTGGCATCGAACTTTCCATTCCTATTGTCTTTCAATATGTAGCAGTTTCTTCCAAAAATTCTAAAGTATTTAACACTTGGTGCATATCCATACCATAATTCATAGGGTGTCAAATTTGTACCTTTCTTGATCTGTACTCGATTAAGAGTGTAGACAGTAGTGCTAAAAATCCAGTATTTCTGTGCCACATTATTTTCAATCAACAGTGTCCTTGCACAATCCAAGATAGATATGTTTCTTCTTTCTGCTATACCATTCTAAGGAGGTGTTCTAGGTGTAGACATCTGTCTTATGATTTCTCTATCATTGCAAAATAAATTAAATTTATTTGATGTAAATTCTCCACCTCGGTCAAATCTAAGACATTTTAGGTTCCTACCTGTCTCCTTCTCAACCTTAGCCAAATACCACTTAAAGAATTGAAAAGCATCATATTTTTCTTTTAGAAACATTATATGCATCATCCTGGTATGATCATCAACAAACAAGATAAAGTATCTAGCACCATAGTAGCTTTGTACACCCATAGGTCCACAAAAGTCAGTATGAACCAAATCTAAAATGTTTTTAGAAGTAAAGGATTTGCTCTTGAAACTTGACTTTGTCATTTTTCCTAATTGACATTCCTTGCACATTACATTATCAAGTTTCTTCAATCTAGGTATCCCTCTTACTTTCTTCTTCTTACTTATCTCTACCAGATTATCAAAGTTAACATGACATAGCCTCTTATGCCATAACAAAATGTCATCAAGTTGTGTAATCATACATACTTCTTCAGATAGGTCAAGATAGAACAAATTACCTCTAGTCTATTCTCCACTTCTGATCAGTTCACCAGTAGCATCAAATATCTTAGCTTTCTTGTGATGAAATTTCACTTGGTAACCAATTTTGTTGAGCTGAGCAACACTTAACAAGTTATAATTCAAACCTTCAACCCAATAAGCATTTTCACAAGATATCTTATCAGTTAGTTTAATCAAACCTTTTCCTCTAATAGGACATGGTGCATCATTACCAAATGTTACACATTTACCTCTGTAATGATGTAAAGTCTCAAACTTATTCTTGTCACCAGTCATGTGATGTGAACAACCACTATCAATAATCCATTTGTCATTCTTGTTCACATAGGAAATCAATGCATTTTTCTCATCCTCATCAGATTCATCTTTCATTGCAACATAGACTACTTCAATTTCAAATTCATCACTATCAGTGTCAGACTCTTCTTCAACAATGTAACAAGATTTCTTACCTTTTCCCTTGTAGTCTTTGTACCTTCAGTAGCTTTTGTCATCTTTTCTATCTCTGTATTTTCTTTTTCCTTCATCATCTTTATCCTTCCTGTCAGGACATCTAGCAGCTATATGACTGACTTTATTACATGCAAAATATATGATAGGGAGTTTACCTTTATATTTTCCTTTCCCTCTTCGTAGTCTTCTAGCCATAAGAGCATCTAGATCTTCAAGATCTTCATCAGAAGTGTCACTGTCATCTTCACTTTCACTTTCACTTTTGCATCTTTCTTTTTCCTTTTTAGGCTTATTCAAAACTAACTATGACTTAAAAGCAATTTCAACATTAGCAATACCACCAATAGTGAAATTATCATAGTTAGAGAGTTCAAAAGCAGTCAGCTTGCCAATCAAACCTTCCAAGGTAAGCACATTAGTAGAGTTACATCTAGATTCCTGAATAGCTGAGATCTTAATATCATATATAGGATGCAGAGTTCTTAGCACTTTTCCAATAATGGTTTCTTCATCAATAATTCCATTTGCTCCTCTAATAGCATTTACAACTTCTTTTATTCTACCACAATATTGTGCAATGTTTTCATCTTTCATTCTCATTTCATCAAACTTACCTCTGAGACTCTCGGCCTTAGCTTTCAACACATATAAATCACCACCATAGATCTTTGCAAGAGTGTCCCACATATCCTTAGTAGTTGTGCAGTACTTAACATCTTTAAATTTTGGATAGCTTAGGGCAGATGCAATTTCCAACATAGCATGGTTATGTTCTTGTTTAGCTCTCATTTCCTTGGTAGTCAAAGTGTAACAAGTGTAACGTAGTCATGCTCAATGTAGTACTTTGCAAAATCACCAATACCAGCCAGATGTAGCTTCATCAGGCTTTGCCATGTAGGGAAGTTTTCCTTATTCAGCTTTGGTACCTCCTTCTTATACATCTTGATCATTAGCTTCAAGTCCTTTTAAACTTATTTTCTATAAACACCAATAAGCAACACAGCTCTGATACCAATTGTTAATATGATTTAGAACAACAAAGAGGGGGGGTGAATCAGTTGTTCTCAAGTCCTGATGTATAAAATAACTTCAAATTTTTTTCCTTAAATCAGATCAAGCAACCAAAACAAACTCGGTCATCACTGATTTAGTAATAGAAACATATAACAATGTAGTCCACTACCCAACTGTATCTAACTTGTAAAACATAGAAATGTTCAAACCAAAATATTCACACAAGCATTGACACCATGATTTATAGTGGAAACCCAATATGGGAAAAACCACTTTGTAACATGCTACTATTATTTTCACTCTTCTAAAGTGAGCTCAGTTAAAAGCCAACCCTGTCAAAGGTTACAATACACACTATTAGGTGTGACCCGGTTAAAGGATTTCAATCACCCTGTTAAAAGTGAGCCTTGTCAAAGGACTTACATACACTCCATTAGAATGCAACCTTGTTCAAAGGATTTAACATATGATTGTTAGGTCAACCTTTGTTAAAAGGATTTTGACTGTTACAATGGTTAGAAAGTAGCAGTAGTATTGATCTGAAAAACATACAACTCACTTTGCAAATATCAGATCCAATTCCGTACACAAATGCTGGTTTACTGACTTTGAAACTTTGCCATCTCTATCTCTGATGTGCTCAGAACTTTTCTTCAAGCAATCACTACACTTCTCCTTCAGCCTTTTCACTTATACAATCAATAAAACTTACTGATCTTCCAGCATCTACTTCACCCATGCAACATCCCCTTGCTTTGTTCATCCAATGCTCAGGTTCCCTTAATAATTTCCTCAATTAGGTTAACTCATCTTTTGTTGCTTAATCTCCTTTGTAGATCTTAGGATTAGGTCAGATTCAATGAATCTACTTGCTTTATGTTCTTTGGCTCCTCTTCTAGAATCATCTCAAATCTTAAAAATATTTACAATAAAATGTTTTACAAAGCATTAAATGATTCCATACAATCAATAAATATATTCAACACATTTTACATAATCCAAGAATTCAACAATGTCAGCTCCAAATCTGAATTCTCTTCAAATATAAAATTGTTGATGCTCGGTCAATACTAAAACTATTTCCTCAGCAATTTACTGATGCTCGGTCGACACTAGAATTTTTCTCGACATATATTAACTCGATCAACATAGCATCACTTGGCTTAAACATGATTTTTCCATTCTTTGCTCAGTTAAGCCTAGCAGTTTAGTCTTCAATCTTAGTAAGATAAACAATACATTGTCTCATCATTGTGCAACATAGTCAAGTACACTTTGTAGTATCAAGATAACTCAACCTCTCCCTAGGTGCTATTGTTACCAACCTTTCCCCAATCCTTCACAACAATATAATAGATATAGTACTTTCCTAAGTAGCAACAGTCTTACCAGTTAAGGTTTTGACATCAATGACAATACAACAATTGTTTCAATTATAGTTTCCAATAGATTCCCCCCCCCCTCTTAGTTATCTTGGTGGACTTTACTTTCTAACATTGATAAGATGATAGATAGTGCCATCAAGATTGAAGAGGTCTTGATCAAGAAAGGAGAACTCACTATCAACAAGGAAAAAAAAGATAAGTACTATCCCACAAAAGATAAGTACAAATATGGAAACAAAAACAAGAATGTCATCAATGATGGAGTGGTCGATACTCCTAAGGAAAAACCAAAATCAGATGTTTTCAATCTTACAAAAAGTTTTTCGGTGAACAAAAATTTGAATTCTACAGTGACACCAATGGATAACAAGACTTTCAATAAACCTCCTACTCAAACAAAGCCTTGGGTGACAAGACCTAAAAGAACATTTACACCAATTGGAGATACATTGGAAGTGATCTTGAAGTCACTATTTGACAATAAAATCATTACGATTCTTGATTCCAAACCTTGGGAACTAGAAGTAAAACCCAAGTGGTGGAACAATAATGATTACTGCGATTTTCATCGCAATAAAGGACACAAAACCAACAACTATATGAAGTTAAGACATGTTATTCAAGACCTAATTGAGGATGGTAAAGTCAAGGTTGATGGACACCACACAAACAATGATCACAAGACATTTCAAACTTTATTACCTAGCTATGAAAAAGGGGACTCTTCCAAAAGTAACAAGACTAACTATACATACACTGATGATGACAATATAATTCATATGGTGGAACCATGTGAACACTCCATCAATATGATCACTCTAAAAGGAGTCAAAAACAAAATTGAGTCTTCTAATGCTATAAAAAGAAGTCAAGCTAAGCTCACTCTCAAAGGATCTTCAACATCTAACTCACTAGCTACTACAACAATAACGTCTAAGCAAGTGGCATTACCTCCAAAGTTTAATCTTGTGGATCATTTGCAAAGGACACTCACTCAAATATCTATTCTAGAGTTTTTGAAAATTTCTCCTAGTCATAGGGAAGTTCTTGATCCGGCCCTACTTAGCACTAATGTACCAAAAGATCTAGATGTGGATAGATTCCAAGCTATGGTTGATCACTTGAATTCCCCACAGTACCTATCTTTTTCTGAAGAGGATGATAAATCATTGAACTAGCCACATAGCCAACCTCTACATTTAGAAGTCCTTATTTATAAACACTGAGTCAAATGTGTCTTGATAGATGGAGGCACTGGTTTGAACATCTACACATACAACTTGGTAAAACAACTGAGATTCTCATAACATGCAATTGATGCTAGAAGAAAGATAATCGTCAAGGCTTATGATGAAGAAGAAAGATCCTCCAAAGGATTGGTTGTCTTACCTATCAGAGTGGGACCAGTAGAGAAAGATGTCCTATGTCAAGTTCTTGATTTACCACTCACATACAAAATTCTTCTTGGAAGACCATGGATACACTCAATGAAAGTTGTGCCTTGTACTTACCATCAATGCCTAAAGTTTCCTCATAATGGAGTGGAGGTGAATATTCTAGCGAATACTACATATTCTTGCAATAATCTCAAAAAAATAGAAAGCATGGTTCCTCATAACAAGGAAAGCTCTAATAAGGCAAAAAAATCCAAAGAAATGGTTTTGAAAAGGTTTTCTAAAAAGATCAACATCCAAGAAACAAGTATGGGTGAATACAAAATAGATCCTGCAATATCTTTAATAGATCTTCCCATATCTCCTAGAACACAAGGAAGACCTTCATCAACATTTACACCATCCAATGGTAGTGCTCTAACTATACATGAAGGAACTGGAATCGTCAAAGAAAAAGTGTCCCTTAAAGAAGAAAATGAAGAAAAAGATGTCTTATAGTGGCTTTATAAAGAAAAGGAAGAAGATGGAAATATCAAACATGTTGAGATAGCTCCAAAAAAATATGGAAAGGGGTATAAGATCATGAAATAGATGGGGTACAAAGGAAAAAGACCCTTGGGAAAAAATATACAAGGACTTGTGGAACCTCTACATATGGATTTTAGAAATCCTAAAGACAAGACTAGATTAGGCTTTAGGGAAGCAATACTTCATCCTATAGCAGAAAGTGGTCCTGTATTTGATAGATCAGGAGAATCAAATGATGAAGAAGAGGTAGAAGGACAACCTATTTACTATGAAAGGTTGTTGCTCTTACAAGGAGACACACTATCAAAAATTGGTACCAATCTTGAACAAGAACCAGAAGAAGAACAAGTAGAAGAACCAGAAGATGAGCATGAATAAGAGCTTCCTATTTTGATACGCCTCACTCCAATGAGGAACCAGACATGATAAATTCACAAGAACTATTGCAATAAGAAGAAAACTATGCTCCTAAAGGAGTACCCATGACTATTTCCCACATTTTTGGGGTTTCAGATGATAGTCAAGTAGACTCACATGAATATGAATGGGATATCCTTTCTGATGCTACCATGGACATAGAGATAGATGTGATACACAAATTTTCTTCTAGAGTCTTGATTGAAGAAGGAGAGAGTTATAATGCTAGAACACTAGACCAGTTAAACTTGCATAACACTAACATGAACTCTAATAATAACGAACATGACTCTAATAATCCTAACATCTATTTAGAAGAAAACTTAATAGAAGACATCTTGTGAGTTAATAACATTGGTAATATCATAGTGCTATATCTTGAACCTACTGAATCTTTATCCTTAAAATACCCTAAATTGATAGACTAAGATGAGCCTACAACCACAAGCCTATTATCTTTTGACAATGACTATTCTATAGCCTGTTATCTAAATGCTTGTGAATCCTTCCTTTCTTCCACCAGTGTAAAGAGCGAAACCATGACTAAGGAGGATATCAAGTTTCTCATTCTCAAAATGGAAAACAAAAAGAACAAGAGATTTGATGGTGAAAACCACTTAGTGGCAGTATTAGATCCTAAAAGAGAAAAATAAAAAGACATATCCGATGGTGAAAACCTCCTAAAGGTGCCAAAGGATGGGATTCTTGATATCCTCCCAGATCACTTTCAAGAAGGGTCCTCAGTTCTGATTGAACCTACACAACCCATTAACTCGGGAACAACAGAAGCTCCTTAGCTAGTTCACATTGCCCTATCATTGACAGAAGATGAAAAGATCCAATTCATAAATTTCTTCAAAGAAAAGAAGATCAATGTTGCTTGGTCGTATTTAGATATGTCTGGATTGGAACAGATTTGATCATGCATCACTTGTCTATTTCACTTGATATAAAACTAGTAAAGAAAAAACCTAGAAAGATGAATCCACATGTGGCATTGCTAGTAAAAGCTTAATTGGAAAAACTATTGAAGGTTGCATTCATTAGAGCTATTGATTATGCAGGATGGATCTCAAACATAGTTCCTATTTCTAAGGTGGACAAATCCATCAGAGTTTGCATAGACTTTAGGGATCTAAATAAAGCTTGTCCAAAAGATGACTTTCCACTTCCCAACATAGATATTATTGTAGATTTGACAGCAGGATATGAGATGTATTCACTAATGGATGGATTTTTAGGATATAATCAAATCAAAATTGCTCCTGAAGATCAAGAAAAGACTGCATTCACATGCACATGGGGAACATACTGTTGGAATGTAATGTCATTCGGTCTTAAAAATGTAGGTGCAACTTATCAAAGAGCAATGACCAAAATATTCCATGACATGATGCATAAGAACATGGAAGCCTATGTAGATGACACATTGGATAAGTCAAAGATAAGGACTACATATATAGAAGATCTAAGGAAAATCTTTGACAGGATGGAACAGTTCCAAATGAGACTTAATCCTAAGAAGTGCGCATTTGGCGTATCATCTAGGAAATTAATAGGATTCATAGTCTCAGCAAAAGGAATCGAGGTGGATCCAACAAAGGTGAAATCTATTCTTGAAATGCAACCACCTAGAAACATTAGTCAAATGAGGACACTACAAGGCAAGCTATAATCCATAACAAGATTCATATCTCAATTGGTGGATAAAGCACAACCTTTCACAAAGTTGATGTGTAAGGGAAATACATTTACTTGGGATGAGCAATGTGAAGAAATTTTTTCCCAAGTCAAGAAATATTTGATGAATCCTCCAATCCTAATGGCACCAATTTATGGAAAGCCTCTATTTCTCTACATATGTTCTATAGATACATCATTGGGAGTATTGCTTTCACAAGATGAGACTAAGAAGGAAAGAGCTATATACTATATCAGTAGAACTTTGGTCACATATGAGTTGAACTATTCAATGATTGAGAAAGCATGCCTAGCAATGGTGTTCGCATCCCAAAAACTTAGGCACTACATGTTGGCACACAAGGTGAAATTAATAGCTAAGATTGATCCAATCAAATACTTGTTGAATAAAGCAAATGCTGACAGGGAGACTAGAAAAGTGGGTCCTAATTCTAAGTGAATTTGACATTGAGTATGTCGACAAAAAAGTGATTAAAGGACAAGTGATTTATGATCAACTTGCAGAAACACTATCAATAGATGACAAGCCATTACATGTGGATTTTCTTGATGAATATATTATGATCTTGATAGAGCATCCATAGAAGATGTATTTTGATGGCTCCTTCACACAACAAGAATTAGGAGTTGGATGCTTATTCATTACACCACAAGGATACAAGATTCCAAAAGCTTATAAAATGAATTTTCCATGCACCAACAATATAGCAGAGTATGAAGCTCTTGTTAATGGGCTCAAAATTGCAATAGAATGGAAAATTGTTGAGTTACACATCTAAGGAGATTCACAACTCATTATCAATCAAGTGAATGGTGAATATCAAACAAAAGATGATAAGCTCATGCCTTAAAAAAGAATGGTGGATGACCTAAAGAAATACTATCTTCATCACATTTCAACCAATTCCAAGGTTAGAAAATAGAGCAGTTGATGTGATGGCTACTTTAGCATCCATGTTACAAGTGGAAGAACATCAATTTCACTATGATTTCCTAGTGGAAGAACTCCCATTTCCTGATTATGACTCACTTGAATCCCAATTTGTTTGTGCCCTTGAAACCCAAGTATGTCTCAATATGCCCATATCTATTCTTATCTAAAAGACCAAACAATCCCTGAAGGCTATTCCAAAAATGAAAAGAGATCCCTCATAAGAGCGACATCGCGTTATATAATCATCGCTAATGACTTGTTTAGATGTAGTCTAGATGATACGATTCTTAGGTGTTTAGAACATGAAGAGTCTAATCATGCATTAAAGGAAGTTCATGAAGGTGTGTGTGGATCACACTCAAATAGTTTTTCATTAGCCAAGAAACTTTTAAGAGTTGGATACTATTGGCCCATGATGGAAAAAGATGCTATCCATTTTTCAAAAACATGCAAGAAATGCCAAATCCATGGTAACCTGATACATGCTCCAGCTAGGGAGCTAATTCCTTTCATAACACATTAGCCATTTCAGCAATGGGCCTTTGATTTAGTTGGTCAGATTTACCCTAATTCATCAAGTGGACACAAATACATCATTACTGCAACTGAGTATTTCACAAAATGGGTGGAAGCTATCCCACTGTCCAATGCAACTTGAAAACAAGTTTCCATGTTTATCCTGAATTACATCATCTATCATTATGGCATACCCTTGTCAATTGTGATTGATAATGGGGGTTAATTAAAAAACAAAGACATAGATGAGTTGTGTCTTCAATTCAAAATAATCAACACTATTCCTCGATCTATTACCCTCAAGGTAATGGACAGGCTGAAGCATCAAACAAAACTATTCTGAAGATCTTGCATAGGGCAGTCAACAAATTAGGAAGGGATTGGCATTTACAAATCAATCCAGCATTGTGGGCTTATAGAACTAGTATTAGAACACCAACTGGTGCAACTCCTTTTGCACTAGTTTATGGATCAAAAGTAGTATTACCAGTTGAGGTAGAGATTCCATCACTGAGGGTATCATTGAAACATCTAGTCATTGATGAGGACTACATAATTTCTAGACTACAAGAGCTAGAGTTTCTAGATGAGTGCATGCAATAGGTGTTTGATCATCTTAAAGCCTATCAAAAGAGAATGTCAAGAGGATACAACAAGAAAGTAAAACCAAGAAGTTTTTAGATAAGAGATCTAGTCCTAAGAGAAAATCCTAAGAATCAATAGAATTGAGAACAAAAGGGAAAATTCAAACCCAATTGGCTGGGTCCCTTTGTCATTACAACAACATTTGGATCAGGAGCCTATTAGTTGGTTGCACTTGAAGGAAATGTTTTACTAGATCCAATCAACACCCTACTTTTGAAAAGGTTTTATGCATGACATTCTTGAGATGGCTCCTATACAGTGAAAAGAGTTCCTGAAAAAAAGTTCAAAAACAACAAATATGGGTCCTAAAAAAAGTAAAAAATAATCGAAAAAGTTCTGAAAAAAATGACCATCTTGATGAAAACCTAGCAAATACCTTGGTGGGTCCAAAAAAAAAAGAAAAAAAAGTACAAAAAAATTGGAAAAGAGAAAAAGTGTCTTGGTGAAAACCTGGTAAATAGGTGCTACTTGTAATTAATGCTCTATCTATCAAGACAATGCTTGCACATTTGGCCAGTGTAAATCTTAGCTTGTATATATCTTCCAGTCACTTTTGTGATGTGCCAAATCCTAATGTGCACTATTAGAAAAATGTGTCTTCCTAAGGTTGGAATCCATCCACATTAGGATCCTAGGTAAAATGTTCTCCCTAGGAGACATTGATCAAGATCACATATGTTTCTAGGATGTTGAGTCAACAATATTCATTAAACTACGAACAACAATATTTTTCAATACCACCCTAGTCTGCAATTGATGATAAACTATGAAAACAATGATATTTCTAAATGCCAAACAAATAATATTTCTTAATACTTGGACCAAAAAGGTGTTCCTAAACACGACATGATGAAAAGAGTGTTTCTAAACACTAAACAAGTAAAAAAATTATGGATGAAAGAAAAATTGATGATTGATAATAGTTTCTATGCATGTGTTTGCAAGATTAATCAAAGTGTTTTTAAACACTATAATCACAACTGTCTGTTTTGAAGGAAATACAATGATCATTTTAAAAGAAAAACAAACTTTTCTTTTTATCAATTTTTGATTGTTATACTTCCTTGAGTGACTTGATGATGTCTACAGACTAGAGAAACAAGGACTAGGGGCATAACGTTTTCTTTATCTTCTATTTGTGGTAATAAATCCAATGATCTAAGGTGATCATGGGGAATGGGTGTCTACTATAAGTGCCTCCATCATGATTGGAATGCCATGTATACCTCAATATGTTTCCTATGAAAGATTTAGTGAGGTTGGATTTATTTTCTTGCCTCTTTAAACAACAATAAAAAAAGTACTTCCTATTAAGGTACATAGTAAATCAGACATATACCCAAGGATATGAATATAAAATGAAAGGTCATTGCGGGTATATGTTTACACATTATGCACCAAAAAAGAAAATTTTTATATCAAATAGGAAGTAACTAACAAGACATTCTAGCTATATGCTTTAATGTTTAGGTTATCTTTCAACATGATGAATAAGAGGAAGTATTCATATTTTCAGGATTGCTAAATGTATCAGTGAAAATTGTACTATCCTAATGAGGTCCCGTTACAAGCGCTCTATGATGACAATGAACCCATATTGAATAAATGGTGACTATCCTAGGTGTCTTAGTCTAGGTGCATTTCATTTGGTTAATTGCATTAAGGTTCATTTTTAGCTGCATATCATATTAATTTGCATTAGGTTCATTTAGATGCATTTCATGTCTTTAGTTTCATTAAAGTTCATTTTAAAATTGCATTCATTTTAAATTGCATAAGCATGAATGTGTGGATTCAATTATCTAAGACATTAAGGTGAGATGAGGATTCTAAAAACATTAATCAATTTCCATGTTTGACCAAGTACTTCATGAAATCATAAACAACTAAAATGAAATGACTGAGTATGAATCACAGATATTCATTTACATTCATCTATTTTATATCATATAACCATTTGCATAGTGCATCCATAATCATCCATACATAAATAAAACTGAGATGTCCATACATCACATCACAATACATCTCATACATCCATATCCATACATGAAATAAAGTTTACATCCATACATTCATAAAAGCTTTGAAAAACACAAAAACATAAGCATGTATCACTGAAATATATCATGATGTCATTTTATCACCATTTAATATAATCATGACCAAGGATGACCATCACATCAATATCCAAAGCATAAGACAAATATCAAATATCCAACATGTGCAGAGATCAAAAGCATCAGATGAGATAAGACAAATTAGATAAGACATCCATATTAGAATCAACTGAGGCATCAAAATATCAACATTATGCGAGTATCAGAATGTTAGAATAGTATATTTGAGCATGAATAAAAAAAGTATCAAAGTATCAGCATCACATGAAACAATGTATCAACAATAAATAGTCCAAGGACATAAGAGAGTATATCAATAAAAAATGGTACAAATACATGATGTCATCAATAAAGTACAGTATATTAGAGATACAAATATGAAAGTACAAAATATCTAAGCCTCACTTGCTCCCTCATCCTCTCATGGAGGATCAGGAGGGGGTGTATCTTCTCTGCCAAGTGGAAGTGAAGGGGGAGGCATCACACCCTCTGACTGCTACACTATAACAAAAAATAGTGGAGTCACAGGGAGAGCGACAAAATATAAGGAAAAATAATAAGTCACTCTAGCCCCGGTGACTGGCTGTATGAGTGTATATGTCCCACTCTACTCTTAGCTGAGACAACTAGGTGTCTCGCTCTGGTAACTGCATTCAGAGTGTGGCCACCTCTACTTGTAATGCGGCTCTATCCTGCTTGCACTATGAAAATGGGTCTTTGTCACCACTTGCATGGGGATCTTTATGTACTTGTTGTTGTGCCTGATCATCACCCCCTGCTGCCCTCTGCCTCTACACATGCTCATCCCTATGAAGGGCCCTATATCTCTCTAAGGAGAGGTAACTCGTAGTCTCTTCTACCTCTGCTGACCAACATATCCTCTTGAGGCCTGCTGTCTTCTGCTCTCGCCTCCACTACCTCCAACCTTATCATCTCCTCCATCTCCTCCACCCCCACCTATCCCACAAGCTCCATCTCTCCCCTTGTCCCTACCACAACCTTGGTCTCCACCTCTAGCAGCCTAGCCTTGGCCACCACCACTATCAATAGGATCATAATCTAACATGTCCTTTAGGAGAGGAGTGACCTCATCTAGAGCAATGAATCTGGGGTAAGGATGCTAAATATAGTGTGTATGATAGGCATCTGTGATCCCACCGTCAAGAATCACTGGGTGGTACTCCTAGTCTACACATGCAATCTAGGAGAGCTCATGCACAAAAGTCTCATAAATCAATCTCGACCCCCATTGGACCTCCTCATCCCTAATGCACACATAAATGGATGTCTCCTAAGAGAGACCCTGTACTCTGCCAAACTGTCAAGACATGCGTGTGATCATAAATCTATCCATAATATATCAGGTCCGCCCCACAAGGTACCTACTTTGCAAGAAATAGGGCATTTGCCTAGTGTCTGAGGGCCATCCTTTACAGTCTACATATGGTCTCCACACAACATCTATGAAATCATCTAGAACATGACACCAGTACTCTAACTTGTCTAGATGGGGATACTATATAAGACCTAAGTACATATATATGTATGGCAAGCTGACATCCTGGTGCCTATCAACTATAGGTCGTGTGATAGGGATATTCTCCCACACCTAGACCTGAAGAAATAGAATCCCTAATGTCATGGTATGAGAATGCTGATATACAATTTTGTGAAGTTCATGATACATGAGAGCAAGGATGCAGCTCCCCCATGCAAAGTGGCCAAGTGACTGAATCATTTGATATATAACCCTAGACCAACCGCACATAAAACCATGCTGACCTTGATCATGCATCATAATTCCACCAATCAATCTAGCCAAGTACACAAGAAGTGGTGCATAGTGGGCCAGCATGTGGTCCCAACTAAGGTAACACTTAACAGTAGTGTCATCATGAAATAATCTATGAGCATCTCCTATGGTTGTAGGACTAGATAGCTCATACTCTACCCTGGTACCCATCATAGGAACATGCAGAATGTGCCACATGTCCTCTGGAGTCATAGTCATCTCACTAGTAGGAAGGTGAATGTCACCTCTCTTCCAACATGGTCAATAATCCCTGATTCATTCAAATGTTGGGCAAATCTGCTAAACTCCAGAGACCATAACGAGCAATAATGCGTTGATCCTCTATGGATAGTTGTTGATGCAGCTCTAAGACCTGAGTAGGTTGTGGACATCTGAAAGCAATCACATCAAAATCAGTCCACACAATAGAAAATAGGGGCACTATGTCAGCATTAGAAAAAGAAAACTGATGAGAAATTGGGTAAGGAATGCAAAATAGACAAGAAAATTGGCTAAAATTCAAAAAAATTCAAATTTATCCTGAAATCTTAGACGCGATCCAAGAAATTTGGGATGCGATCTTTTAATGGGATGCAAGCTAGGAAAACTCAGACGTGACACATGAAATCTAGGAGCTATCCGGAATCCGGATACGACCCTGTTTAAACAAAAAATGACTAAAGGAAAGATTTAATGTAAATTGGCTTAAATTTGACTGGATGCGACCCGACAGTGTGTGATCCTAGAAATCATGGATGTGATCTGGAATTTGGTGAAAAACAAGATGCGACATAGGATTGACTAAAGGTAATCCCACATCCAGGATGCAATTGAAAAAGAAATTGGCTATAAAATGTGCAAAAAAGTACAGAAATTCAAAATTTTCAAATTGACAAGATTCATTATCAAGTACTCACAAGTGTTGCATAGCGTCGTGGTCGGTTGCGTTACCTCATCAACTCAAAATGATGCTTCTCTATAGGGAACACCATTATCACTCAGAGCTCAGTAAAAATAAGAAGGTAAAAAGTAAAAATGAATAGTAAAAATAGACTTTTTGACCTATTGAAGCCTCCTGAGAGCCTTGAAGCCTTAAGGAACATTTATTCTAAGACATCATAGAAGCCTAATATTGGGACCAAAATTGAAACAAGTGATGTGTATCATTAAAAAGTAGTAAAAACAAAGTTACAAAGCAAAGTCAACTATCAGAATTTAGAAGTCAACTATGATCAAAATTGTAGTCAAACATGAGGAAAATGAGCAGAAAGGGTATTGAAAGCATGGTAAATTAGTTCACAAATAAATTTCACTCAGATTCATGGTCAACTAAAGTCAAAGATCAGTCAAAAGCACCTAAAGAGAGCTGTACAAAGCACAATTAATGAATAGAAAGCTTGCCAAAAGCTATAAAAAGTGATTTTCTCACTAATACATCAGATGTTTATGCCAAAATATTGCTTAAACACAAATCAAAATTGGTCAACTATCACTTTTTCTTGGTCAAACCTTGTCAAACAATGTTTCTTTCACACTAACATTGATCCAAATTGATTACTAACACTTCTCAAATGATTTATGCTTGATCCAAATTCATTTCAATCACTGCACTTCTTTCTAAATGCTTGAAAACAAATGATTGTATCTAAATTTATTTCAGTCCTGAAGGGGCATAATCATACTAAAATTTGAATTCTTCAACACCAGGGGCATGACAGTTTCTTCAATCAAGTTGATACTATTATTCTTTATGACATTGATCAATTTCATCACTTCAAATCAAATTGGTTATTTGTCAGCATGATTAGTTACTGCAAATCAAATTTAACTGAAATTTCTTTTTAGAATCTCTTATCGGTTTTCGTTCAATGAAGCTTGAAACCGGTATGATCAATTCTTGTTCAATCAAGTTTAGAATTGATGATTTTGAATCAAGTAGGATTTTGTTCGATCAAGTTCGGAGTTCTCGAATTCAGAGTGGTTCTCTTTACTACTCTCTAAATCATTTGGATTAGTTCTCTTTACTGCTCTCTAAATCTTTCAGAGTGGTCCTCACTGTTCTCCAAATCACTTAAGCTCAGAGTAGTTCTCGCTACTCTCTAAATCTCCTAAATCTATTAGTTTCCATTGAATCATGCTAAATCAAATTTCCTTTGAATCCCTGTGCTATTTGCAAAGCAATTCAAAGAGGGGCAAATGTAATCACCTAAAATTGGGCTCATAGAACCTAAGACCCTATTTTCCCTAATTTGAGATAAAACCTTAATTATGTTAATTTGATCCTTGATTATTAATATAATTCATAAAATCAATCAAAATCTCAACTCAAGCATTTTTCATCAAGGTGTCAAGAAAAATCAAGTCAATTACCTCTATGCCCAATTAATTAAATCAATCCCATTAAATTCATGGCTAAAGTAATTAATTAAAAAAAAAATCCGTCTCAAATTAGGAAACACAACAAACACACTTTTAATCAATGAGAGGTAGTCACATGGATCATGGATCAAGCTTGGATGCATCTCAACCACTCCTCACAGATACATCTCAACCGCCCAAAACCTCAAAATTTCTATAAAAGAAACTTCTCAAATCTTCAATCACTAGTACATTTTGCACTATTTTTCAACACACTATTGGTCGAAGTTCCTACCCAACGCGGTCGAATAGTTGACCAACTGGATCATCGCTATTATCTGTGTCAAAATATCAACCCAATACTGCAACCGTAGAATAATCGATGCCAATATTGGTTGAAAATGAGGGCAATCTATGCCAAAAATAACATTGGCAAGTGTTGGTATATTGGTCAATCTTTCGACTAATATAGATTAATATTGGTCAAAATCTTTGGTCACTCTGACCAGGATGCCATACTCGTGACGGTCCTATTTTGACCACATTTGGTCAAAATATTTAGCAGCTCCGACCATGATGCCAAACCCACGACGCCACATTTCAACACAGCATGGTCAGATTTTAGACCAAACTAGGCTAGAATTTCGATGAATGTGGGTCAAAATTTTGACAAAACGCAGAGTGTTTAAAAAAAAATTGAAGATAAATATCTAAACTAATCACCAACGAAATCCTGATCGATGATTAGTCTAGATATTTATCTTTAGGTTTCCACACTCATTTTGCTGCTTATTGCCAGCGGGTCCCTGCTCGTTCTGTTTTCTAGACTGCTTTGGGCTCGAGCAATCCATCTCCTTTGCTCTGTGTGAAACTGTGGGTTTTTTCATTTTGTTTGAACTATTTGAGAGATAGGCTCTGACTAGTGATCCATGAATTGGTAGAGCTTCCTCTTAGATGCCCACAACTCTTCAAATCTATTGGTGTGAAGCCCCCAAAGGGTATTCTACTCTATGGGCCTCCTGGTTTTGGGAAAACATTAATTGCTAGGGTAGTGGCAAGTGAAACCAGTGCCTTCTTTTTCTGTATCAATGGACCTGAGATCATGTCAAAGTTGGCTGGAGAAAGTGAAAGCAATCTCCGAAAGGATTTTTAGGAGGCTGAGAAGAATGCCCCATCCATTATAGTTATTGATGAGATATTACAAAGATTTGTCAGTAGGTTTGCAAGTATGCTATTAGAGAAAATATTGAGAAGGTGAGTTTCAATTATGGCAGCTTTTGCAAACTATATTTGGTTATGAATTTCTTAATGGTTTTTTTTTAACTAGTTTGTTAGAATTTTACATTTTTTGATTCAATTTTCCTCAACTTGTATCTTATTATTTCAATTTGTCATGTTCTCTTTCCTTTGCACTTTTATATGATAATATTGAATGTGAAAGAAAAAGAAGTGAGAACCCCGAGGAAATGGGTGAGGATGATAGTGATGAGGTAGCTGAAATAAAGGCTTCTCATTTTGAGGAGTCAATGAAATATGCTCGAAGAAGTGTCAGTGATGCTGATATTCGAAAGTATCAAGCCTTTGCAAAAACACTATAACAATCTCAAGGCTTTGGTTTTGAATTTTGATTTCTTGGTGCTTTTGTTGGTGCTTCATATGTATTTTCTACAACAGATAATAAAGATGACAATGACTTATATAGTTAGGAAACTTGGTACATAATTGTCATCTTAATGAAGTGACAAATGTGTCTATTCTAGCAAGGACCTTCCACTAACAAACAACCAATGCTATTCAATTTGGCTTCGGCTTTTGCTTGTATGAGTTTTATCTATTCATATGTTTAAAACTTTATTTAGTTTATTAGCCCTTAAGCCGAGGACTTACTAACTTGTAAGTCTTTAGAGAAATATTAATTGTGGCAAGGAAATTTAGCTATGGAAACTTTTTCTCAAGTGGTAGATAATGCTATGAAAACCTTTCTTTTAAAAAAAAAAATCCTGCTAGAAAATATTCTATATGAAATCAATTCTACAACAAAGAAAGTCTAGTTCAACTAATTCTAACTAGTGATTTGTGAATTGGTAGAGCTTCCTCTTAGACACCCACAACTCTTCAAATCTATTGGTATGAAGCCCCCAAAGGGTATTCTATTCTATGGGCCTCCTAGTTCTTGGAAAACTTTAATTGTTAGGGCAGTAGCAAATGAAACCGGTGCCTTCTTTTTCTGTATCAATGGACTTGAGATCATGTCAAAGTTGGTTGGAGAAAGTGAAAGCAATCTTTGGAAGGATTTTGAGAAGTTTGAGAAGAATTGATGTAGGAGCATCCTAGGATTCTTCGCAATCATGTATCAACCAAAAATATGTTTGTCTTTTAAGGTAGATTGATATTTTTGATCTTGGTTTGGTGGAATACTTGCTCGGTTTGAGAAACTGGTTGCTCAATTTCTATGTTTACTAGGATGCTTAGTCTCTAAAGAATGCTCGGTAATTGAAGGTGTCAGTTTCCTAGTGCTCGGTGATAACTATGTTTCTCAGTCATGCTTGGCGTGGTCAGTTGACTAGCGCCCGGTTATTTCCTTGTTGCTCAGTGTTCTTTCTTACCGACTGACTTTGTTTGATGAATCGGCTTGGCCGACTGGTGCATTTAATTTGGGTCGCACTCATCGAGTTATGGATTGACTGTTGGACATGTGGGGACCTAGATCTGGCATGTTGCATTCTTATATGTAGATTTCATGACTGTTGGGGCCATCTTGGAGAGTTTATTCATTTTGTAAGGCTATTTGAAAGCCAAATGATGTTTTGGCATTTAATATTTGTATATCCTATGAGCCGACTTGTGGCTAGGATTTAGTATTTAAGTAGATGCTAGGGTAGTTGTTTAGGGAGTAGTTTTGGGAGGACTGGGAGTTAGTAGCCTGCGAGCTTAGGATAGGAAGATTTCTTGGAAGTTGGAGTATAGGTTTAGATTTTTCCTGGTGCCTACCAATTTAATATGTGTTGCAGACCTAGACTAGCTGAATGCTAATGTTGTGGAAATGATTTGGATCCTACGAGATCTTGTAGACTGATATTTTCTTTGTATTTGGTCGTAATCGGGAAGGCCTTACAACCCGACACATTGCATGTAATTGGTGATTTAATGAATACAGACTTCTATTTCATATTAGATCTTGTGTTATTGTATATTTCTATTGTGTATTGGTTTGGCTGCAAGGTCAAATAGTCCTTAATTGGAAAATCCAACCTTGAATGCATCAAGAATGCCCCGTCCATTATATTTATTGATGAGATATTACAAAGATTTATCGGCGGGCTCTAGGAATCCTTTTTCTCTGCTCTGTGTGAAACTATGGGTTTTTTCATTTTGTTTGAACTATTTGAGAGATAGGCTCTGACTGGTGATGCATAATTGGTTTGCATGTTTGCAGCGTGGAAGTAGTGTTGGGGATGCTAGTGGTGCTATGGACATAGTCCCTAACTAGTTGTTGACGGAGATGGATGGTATGGCAATCAAGAAAACAATTTTCATTATACCTAATGGCATTGGCCTATTATACCCAAGGATTCAATGGAGCCGATATTACAAAGATTTGTCAATGGGCTTGCAAGTATGCTATTAGAGAAAATATTGAGAAGGTGAGTTTCAATTGTGGTGGCTTTTGCAAACTAGATTTGGTTATGAATTTATTAATGTTTTTTTTTGAGTTGGTTTGTTAGAATTTTACATTTTTTGATTCAATTTTCCTCAACTTGTATCTTAGTATTTCAATTTGTCATGTTCTCTTTCCTCTACACTTTTACATGATATTGAACATGAAAGAAAAATAAGTGAGAACCCTGAGGCAATGGATGAGGATGATAGTGATGAGGTAGCTGAAATAAAGGCTACTCATTTTGAGGAGTCAATGAAATATGCCCGAAAAGTGTCAGTGATGTATTTGTTGTTGTTGCTGCTTTAGATGTATTTGCTAAGATGATTTTCCCCACCAAGATGATGTGCATCCATTTTATGGAGATCTGCTAAATGTTTAATATGATAAAGATCACTACAAGTTGGCCCTTGGCCAGATCAATATTGCTCGCAATCTCATTGCCAAAGTGGCCAAAGACTATGTTAGGCTGATAAAATATGGGGATTCTCTTTACCGCTACAAATCTTTGAAGGTTGCTGCACTTGGATGGATATGTACCATTGTTAAGAGAATTGGACTGAGTTTGGCTTAACTCAAATAGGTGAGGCACCAACCATGTTCATTTTTCTATCTATTTGGTTTTCACTACTTATCGTTCCTTGGGATATCTTGCAAGGGTTCTATAAATTGATGGTCTATATTTTGGTGGGTGTCTTGTATGGGCCTATGAAATTTTTTATCTTGTCTTTTTTTTCAATCCTACAACTAGATTTTGATACATGGATTGCTTGTAAGGAAGTTTGTGTTGGAAATATTCAAGACTATCTAGGTTACTGAGAGGGGAGGGGTGAATCAGTAACTTCAAAACTTTTAATAGATTTAGATCTTAATAATATTAGATTGATAATCTGACTGCATGCATGAGTAATAGAAAGAATAAAAAATTCATAACACTTTGAAAATAGAGATTTGGTGACCCAGAAACCTTCCAAGTAGAAAGTAAAATTGGGGTGGGGATGATACCCACAAAATTTCAATACTGCAGTATAAAGTTTGCCGGTTAAGGCTTACAATGATCACTTCTGATGATCTACCCTATTAGGAGCAATAAGCACTACTAGGTCCACCTTGTTAGAGGATTTACAAACATACAATGAAGTATGCACTCAGTTAAGAGATTTTACAAAGACTGTTAAGTCTACCTGATTAAAGGATTTCAAGCTGATTCACCTATTAGGATGAAATAGTAGATCTCTTACTTGCAACTGCACTTGTTGATTAAGATTCTCTGATGTACTGATCACCTTCTGTGATGGATAGATCTTTGCTACTTCTTATACTACTGTAGCCCTTTGTAATTAGCTTATCTCTACCTTTCTCTCTTTTTCATACTTCGCTATTTTTTTTTCTCATTGGATATGATATAAAACATTGTTTATATATCAATCTAAAACAATTACAAAAAAATTACAAAGTCGGCTCTTCAACAAGCTAACACAAATATTACTGGGTTGGCCCAAGTATAGTGACTCTGTTACTGCAAACTAACTCAGTGACTTTTTGATACTCGGCATCCACTGTGTTACTTGACATCATCATGCACTCGGTAAAAGTGGAGGCATGGTCCATACTAACCACTCGGTTGTAGTTTCAAACACGGTATATACTAGAGACTTGATAGATATAGTGTCACGCGGTAAACACTGTCTGCTTGGTAAGCACTGTTCTACTCGGTAAGCACTGTTCTACTCGGTAAGCACTGCTCTACTCGATAAGCACTGTCTTGCTTGGTAAGCACGCAGAGTCTGAATAAGTGTTGTCACTGATGACAATCATACTTAATGCCAACAATCTCCCCCTTTGGCATTAGTGACAAAACACTTATTGCCCAAAACTTATATACATAATCATGCTGACACTGGTTTTGTATATACATTTCATGTCTCCCTTATACAGTATATATACAAAATATTTTATTTCACCTCATACTCATATTTTCTATTTATACTTTCTCCCCCTTTCATATCTCATATACTTTCTCCCCCTTTTTGACAATAATGCCAAAGGTGTATATACAAATATTTTACATGGAGATACCAAAATGTGAGAGAAAATTAGAATGTACCTTTCCAATTAGTGCTAGAGTTCTATCCCAATTCTCTTGTAGAATCTTGCATGTATGGAGTGCAACTTGGACTTCTGCAAAGAGTTCAATCATGTGATCTGCAATTGAAAACTGATTGTCATGGATCAATGTTTTTGAGTATGCAATATGCTTCTACATTGTATCCATGATGGGAAGGATCATGTTCTGAATATCTATTAATGTTGATCTGATCCTTGCATCTTCTTTCAATAACTCTGACTTCTTATCAAATAGGAATCTGACTGTCATTTGATGTGCAAAACTTGAACTAGGTTCAAGTTGCAACTTTTGTGCACTGATCTTCAGATCCTCATCAATATTATTTATTTTGTCTTTAATTTCCTTTGAGAACTCGGCAACATTACAGATTTTGACAAAAAGAGATGTTACCTTGGAATAGGAGGACTCAATGCTAGTCAAAACTGAAGATAACCCTGCCTGATTGATAGCTATTTATTGAGAAATGTGCTCAAGCACTTCATTTTCAAACTTCTTCTCAGCCTTTTCAAGCAACTTGTCTATTCTAGAGGAATCATCATTAAACCTGTTAATTGCTTCTGCCAACTACAACAAAATGTGTTGAGAGGAATCAACTTTAACACCTATAGCTTCTGTCAAAATGTTCTTGGCATCCTCAATGATCTTATATTCCTTATCTCTTTCTTCTTTTAGTTTCTTCTACTTTGCTTTCTTCTGGAGGAGTTCACCAACTATTTGCATTTGATCTGTAGTGAGGTTTGAAAAATCTAGCTGGGGAATTTGTATCTCCTCATCTAGATCTATACCTTCTACTACACTCTTACTCAAAAATTTTGTACTCGGTTGAGTCTTTATACTTATTGCCTTTGTAGTAGAAATTATTGTAGACATAGTAGGACTAGTAGTGAAAACTGATAAACTTCCGACTGATGAGATGCTAACTAGAATACTTGATAAATAAAAAACTGAAGTATTTACAACTGTAGAATTTGAAGTACTTACTGCTAAAAAACTCAAATTTGAAGAAGGTACAGAGGACTACAACTCGGTGGAAGAAGGAGGCTGAAGCTCGGTAGATGAAGTGGTAGCCACTTCTATTGTTGATACATTGAGCTGTGCTAGTGATGATTGGACATTTGATGTATCTGAGGGAGTTGTTACAATCACACTTGAAGTTTTCTCCAAGCTAGATGTAGCAATTTTTACTGGAGAGTGGGGAAGTGAGGCAATTACCTCTGTAGCTATCTGAACTGGATCATCTTCCTCAACATTCTTCTCAGCTTCCTCAGTAGCTTCTATCCCTGCTTCCTCTGTCACAACATTATCAATCTGAACTGTTTCTTCTTCTTCTTCTTCATCACTGTCATCTTTAATATCTTTGATTATCACAGTTTCAGTACTCGGTTTGTGAAGATGATAGATGTTTTTCCAAGTAGAATTTGCACTCTTCACAACCGACTCTATATCTTTGATCAAAACTAAACAACTGTTGAATTTTAGTGTCATCTTGCGCTCATTTTCTATCAATGCCTTATTTATTTCATCATCTTTCAAACTAGGCATTAACTGTCTTAAGGTTTGAGCATATATGTCCTTGATAGTTTGTCTTGCATTGGACCATCTCAAATTTACTTTATCCAATAGAACACCTAGAATTTGAGAAGCCATATCATCAAGTGAGTACTTCCATTTTCCCATTTTCTCAATGACAGCATCTTCTATTTCCTGCTGCTCTACCTTTGATTTAATTTCATATTTGAGAGATTTGAAATTTGCAATTCTAGATCCTTCTCTCAAATCCTTAATCTTTTGTTCAAATGAGGGAGGAGGTCTTTTGAGTACTATATCATCATTGATTTTACCTACCTTGCCCCTTGATCTTTTCCTTGTGAATACTGCAGTGGGTTCCTTGGTGATAGTTACCTTTCCTTTCTTCTTTACAGGAACTTGTTCTTCTTTATTCTCATCCTTTTCTTCTTCTTCTACAATATCTTCTCCTATGCCCTCGGTTAACATTAGAGGTGTGCTAGATTGCATCTTGGCCATCCTCTTTCTACCTTTGTTAACCACCTGTGGAAGTTTTATGCTTAGCTCAATTCTTATCTTAGCTTCATCATATGTTCCAAAGTATGGAGCCTCTAGATCAATAGGTTGATTTACTAGGGCTTCAATTATATCCTTTGTTTCATCAAAGTTTACCTCATAAGGAAGAGGTTTCACCCATACAATCCTAGGCCTTACTGCCTGAATGTATACTCTATCACAATCAACCATGAAACAAATATCATCTTTATAATCTTCCACCAGTTTTAGTGGAATTCGGAATCTGTTATTCATCTTCTCCTTAAAAGATTCAAAATAGTTATCCATTATGTTTGTAAAATTCTCACCATTTCTGCAATATACTCATTTATCTAATAAAGAATAGGTACATCCCTTCTCCATTTTACTATGCCTTTTGATGGGAAAAACTTTTGAACATAGAAAAATAAACAAACCAACAGTGAGCCAAACTTACATGGATTGTTCTTTGAGGTTTGGATGCTCTCCATATTCTTGTTGAACTGTTTCAACAAAAGATCTACTAGGTCAAATGACAGATTGTTCTTCACAATTTTATAGGCTAGGTCAACTGCTTCACACAGAACACTATTCTACTGACTTGAACTGTATATCTTGTGAGCTATTACATATGTGCCAAATTTTAGTTCTACATCGGTAATATTGTTAATTTTCATACCTCTACCATCCCATTCGGCTAGGGTTTTCTTTTTCAGCTCTACTCGACCTAGGGTTTTTGTAGATTTAGCCTGGGCAAGCATGGGAAGACCAGTGATTTGGTGAATCATCTTCTTTGTTATTTCCACTAGTTGCTCAAGCCAAATTTTACCTTCATGTACTCGGCTCAGAATATATCTTATCCATTTTATCTGGAAACCCCGAGGCAAGTGGGTGATATGTGTTAAACCCTTTTCTTCCAGATGTTTATGTCCCAGTTTGAGAACACCATCACACACAGTTCATCATGAGCAACATCTATCTCTATGGTTCCAAGTTCTTGAATTGTACCTTTAAAATGACTGTGAATGTCATTTACAAGAAGTACCTTTGGAGTAATTTGAGACTGAGCTCCACTTGGATCTAGGGTTTCTTCAACCACGGGAATGAGTTTGAAATCTAGTGCTTTCCATTCTCCATGAACTAACATTTCTGAAACTTTCTTTACTTTGGTGCTAGACGAAGCCATGGTAGCACGGTAGAAAAATTTCTTCTTTAAAATTTTGCTTCGAATCACTTGATCGCACTAGAAATTTCTCTGCTCAAAATGCTGATATTCGCGGTGAAGAATGAACTTGATTTCATGCTTTTTGTTAAAACTTTGTCGTTAATGCTCCATAGGAATTAGGGTATTGAATTCGACAGACTATCATCCACTATGCATTAAATGCTCGGTGAAGATTTCGCAACTCAGAGAACATACGAATTCATACTTCTCCGACCTTACTCGGTAACCAAATAAAGTTAGGTTACTCCCGACCTTGCTTGGTGGTAACTGATACTGACCTTCTTGTGATCCTTCTATATCTTGCATACTGATTTGGATCTTTCTTCCTTTCAGTTCAGGAACTATTTTGGAATATGTCTATGAAGATACAGTTCCAGTGCTTTCTTGGAGACTAGTTAGAGTTCATAGAGCCACTCCCTTCATGAGTGACTTTAGGACTGGTTTGCTCAGTAGGTTTAGGAATCCACTACTGTCTCATCTGCTTCCTAATGCTGTTTGCTTTTGCTTTCTTTTCATCTTCAACTTTTCCTAAATTCATGCAGTTTTTAGCTATGTGACCAAGCTTAGTGCAATTATAACATCTTATGGTAGAATCCTTTTTTCTCAAGTGATGCCTTACACAATTCATGCCAATGTGTCCATATTCTCCACAGTAATGACATCTACACCAAGTGTTGTAATCCCAACCAAATATTGCTTTAATAATTTGTTCTGCTGGATTGGGTGTTTTAGTTCTGCATTCTGATGCCTTATGACCTTGTTTTCTACATTTGTGACATTTGCCTTCAAATCTTGGTTTCTCCTTGCATTCATTTGCTTTATGACCAAGCTGATTACAATCATAGCATTTTCCATTGCTCCAACATTTGTTTGAAGTATGACTCATTTTACCACAGTGATTACAAGTAGGTTTCTGATTCTTTTGAGTACCTTGTTTGGAGGATTCACCTTCCTCTTTGTATCCAAGTCTTGCTTTTCCTTTTTGCCTATGAAGGTTTCGTTCATACACCTGATTCATATCTTCTTGAGATTTCAACATTCTCTCATTGATTTTCCTTTCAGCATCCAGGTCACTCATCACTCTTAAATTGATTTTCTTTTCAGATCTCAGCTCCTCTCTTATATTTTCATTTTTTGATCTCAGAGTCAAAATTTCCTCATTTGCATTAGAGATTTGATCAATAAGGTTTTCTAGCTGAAGAGTTTTATTCTAGATTTCGTTGTTCTTTCCATCTATTTCATCTTTCATCTTGTTTCTTTGTTCCAAGACTTCACAGAATCTTGTTGACTGAATTTCCTATTCTCTTTTCAATTTTCTCACTTCTTCTTGTAGAGATCCACTCTTTTCTAGAAGTTCTTTGATTGCATTGTTTGCTTCATCTGAGCTGCTTGAAGGGAAAAAGTCTTCAATATTTTTTTCAACATACTGGTGGTCATTAATTTGATTTGCAAGTTCCTTCCTTCTTTTTAGGGAAAGGGAAAGATGCTCTCTTGCTTCTTTGAGTTGAGTTATAGCCATTTCCAGATCTAGCTTTTCATTCTCAATTACTTTGTTAAGTCTGAATATCTCCATTGTCCTGAATCTTTTCTCAAGCTGTCAAACTTTATTTTGAGAACCACGGAGCTCTGATACCAATTTTTGGAAATATTCAAGACTATCTAGGTTACTAAGAGGGGAGGGGTGAATCAGTAACTTCAACACTTTTAACAGATTCAGATCTTAATAATATTAGATTGATAATCTGACTGCATGCATGAGTAATAGAAAGAATAAAAAATTCATAACACTTTGAACACAGAGATTTGGTGACCCAGAAACCTTCCAAGTAGAAAGTAAAACTGGGGTGGGGATGATACCCACAAAACTTCAATACTGCAGTATAAAGTTTGCCGGTTAAGGCTTACAATGATCACTTCTGATGATCTGCCCTGTTAGGAGCAATAAGGATTGCTAGGTCCACCTTGTTAGAGGATTTACAAACATACAATGAAGTATGCACTCGGTTAAGAGATTTTACAAAGACTATTAAGTCTACCCGGTTAAAGGATTTCAAGATGATTCACCTATTAGGATGAAATAGTAGATCTCTTACTTGCAACTGTACTTGCTAATTAAGATTCTCTGATGTACTGATCACCTTCTGTGATGGATAGATCTTTGCTGCTTCTTATATTGCTATAGCCCTTTGTAATTCGCTTATCTCTACCTTTCTCTCTTTTTCATACTTCGCTATTTTTTTTTCTCACTAGATATGATATAAAACATTGTTTATATATCAATCTAAAACAATTACAACAAAATTACAAAGTTGGCTCTTAAACAAGCTAACACAAATATTACTGGGTCGGCCCAAGTATAGTGACTCGGTTACTGCAAACTAACTCTATGACTTTTTGATACTCAGCATCCACTTTGTTACTCGGCATCGTCATGCACTCGGTAGAAGTGGAGGCACAATCCATACTAACCACTTGATTGTAGTTTCAAACATGGTATATACTGGAGACTCGATAGATATAGTGTCACTGGGTAAACACTGTCTACTTGGTAAGCACTGTTCTGCTTGGTAAGCACTGTTCTGCTCAGTAAGCACTGTTCTACTCGGTAAGCACTATTCTGCTCGGTAAGCACTGTCCTGCTCGGTAAGCACATAGAGTTTGAATAAGTGTTGTCACTGATGACAATCATACTTAATGCCAACAGTTTGATACTACCATTTTAGTAGTTCTTCATATGATAGTTTTCTCTGCAATCCCCAGTCTAGGCTTTATTTTTAGATTTTTTATCTCAATATTAAAAGAATTAATTTAGTTAAATAAAGCTTTATGTCCCAAACACAATACAGCTAGAATGTGAATTTAATCTTTCTGACAACTAAAGAGTAAAAAAAGATAATAGATGGTTCAATATAACCTACAACTTTGTCCATGTAAGAGTTGAACTCTAAAATTTATGGTATGAAGACTTGTAACTTGCAGCTAAGAATATGATACTGAATAATTATGACTTATTTTAAAAATTTAGGAAAACTTAACCATTTTTGTAGTGATTACTTAAAAAAAGTATACCTGATTGATGACTCAATATTTGTAACCTCTCAAAAACTTTTCCTTTCCACTTCAATATCTTTCCTTGATAATTCTTGATCTCCTCAGAACCACTAGAAAAAAAACAATGACAACAAAACTTGCTACTTAAGAAAATTGCATTAATACTTAACTTAAACATTACAATCATGAAGGGTGTAACAAAATCTGATATGCTAATAGACAAACTCATTTTGCATAAAATGGCATTAAGCATGGATTTTGGTTTACACATGGTACATCAATTCCTTCATCGAAGACATTATCTATTACATTTATAATTCTTTATTTAGATTCCATAGCACTAGTATATACACAAAAAGAATCTGTATTAAAAAACAACATGGACACTACATATATATAAAAATAACATGTTAAAAAAAAAGAGGCCACTAAGGACAATTACACAGGTCTCCAGAAACAACATTACCCAATTCTTTCTCTCAAGCCAAAGACTCAGTGTGTTCAATTTCCTAGACTAGCAGTCAATTCTTTGTTGAGTATATCTGTCAGACCCTCCTGTAGTTTGAACGAATTAAGAATAGAAGATATGAACTAATTTAACACTTCACCTACTCAAAAACATGAACCAATGAAATAATCCACATTAGGCCAAGAGAGGTTGATGCATTCAATACAAGAATACTTACACAAAATGAAGCCAAATCATGCCAGACAATGACAATGAGAAGTTGACTATTGGCCCTTCTAGTTTTTTATTTGATAGTTGCCTGACAATGACACATTCAAAATGCACTTATGAGAAAAGACCTAGAATGAATGAAATTGATTAAATAATGAAGGTATGTTAGTTTGAGCTTCACTTGGTTTTGAGAATACTTTAATATTCTCTACTTAACAAGGCCAACCACGTGAAGGTGAAAGCTCATCTGGCCTCACCCCCCTCCCCCTAACATCAATCTAAATTCCCCATTAACACATAACAATATTCATTAAAATGACATAATTAAATATTAATACACAACATTCATAGATAATTACTTAAAACAATGTTCATGGAGTTATTATGATAGTTTTACTGATATTTTTGTCACAATTTGATGTTCAGGATAGGGGAAAAGCACCTTCAACAATAGAGGCAATAGTTGTAGATATAGATGAAGATATCCTAGAAATCCCTAATATAATAAATATGGTGAAGAAAAAACTAAAAAGAGTCAATGCAAAAATTATTACTATTTTGCATGATGCTACTACCAGCCTCACCGCAATGTCCATGACCAGGTAATTGAGCAAGCAAAAAATCCTGTAACAAGAACAAATAGATATTTTAGTTCACGACATAAAAGAGTATAAAATATAAACCTTTATTGAAATTTTGTTATAATTAAAGATTCATTACTGCTTACTTCAAAACAACATGCTCACACTATCAATTCATCTATCCTCTTTAGTATCTCCTTGGTTGGATTTGCATCTTCCAAAATAGTAATAATTTATGCATTACTCTTTTTCTTCACCGTATTTATTATATTAGGGATTTGGGATATCCTCATCTGTATCTATAGCTATTGCCTCTATTGTTGCAGGTGCTTTTACCCTATCTGATATTTATCTTCAAGTGTCCACACTTGTTCTATTGCTTGTTGCCAGTGGGTCCAGTCAGTGATTGGGAGAGCCCTATTTTGGCACGAATCATGTAGTACAAGCACTAGAGTTGAGTTTTTCAGCACGGCTAGGAAATTTTTGTATATCAACATGCGATAGAGTTTTTTGCCCAAACTCTATCGCATGTTGATATACAAAAATTTCCCAGCCTGTGCTATAAAACTCAATTCTAGTGCTTGTACTGAGACCTTAAATTATTGATCTTCTCTTTGTTTTGAGAATAGTTTAACATTCTCTACTTAATAGGGCCAACCATGTGAAGGTGGAAGCTGATATGGCCCCTCCTAAGAGCCTCTTATGACCCTTTATGACATTTTAAGACCTCTAAGATGTATTATTAGGGATCATAAACAAACATAAAGGGTCATAATGGGTCTTGAGACACAACAAATGAGAAACATAATTGTAGGCATCATGGTCACATTTTTTTGGAGACAACATAATTGAGTGGTATACCCAGACAATGGAGAGAAACTTTTGCACCTCCGGTTCTAAGTTGTTCTCCATCCCATAGTGTCAACTTGGAATCAGAGGTGCATAAGTTACACTCCATCTGGGTATACAACTCAATTATGTTGTCTCCAAAAAAATATGACCATGATGCCTACAATTATGTTTGTTAGCTATTGTGAAATCCTCGTCACCCTCAGCTACCATCCTAAGCCCTTCTTCCCTCTCTAGGTCTTCAAGCCTCTACAAGATATCTAGATCAATAAAGTCTACAACATTGTGTCCATCCATGATCTCAGGAATATCATCTTCTTTCCACTCTTCATTTTCCAAAATATACCGCTTCTTCAAGCTTGTAGAGTAGTCTCTAGTGGTTGCAAATCAGTTTAATTTGTTCGTGGACTGAGACCTTAAATTATTGAGCTTCTCTTTGTTTCAAGAATAGTTTAATTAACATTCTCTACTTAACAGGGCCAATCATGTGAAGGTGGAAGCTCATATGGCCCCTCCTAGGAGCCTCTTATGACCCTTTACAACATTTTAAGACCTCTAAGATGTATTCTTATAGGTCGTAAATGGTCGTAAAGGGTCATAAGGGGTGCTAAGACACAAAAACTAAGAAACATAATTATAGGCATCATGGTCACATATTTTTGGAGACAACGTAATTGAGTGGTATACCCAGATGATGAAGAGCAAATTCTGCTCCTCCGGTTCTACGTTGACACTGCGGGATCCCAAGACCATAGATAAGGAATAAATTTAGAGATCAAAGGAGGGCCATAATGACAAAAATAATACAAGACAAACCTTAAGTTAAATGAGGCAACTACAAACATTTTAATAGAATTTTATTATTAAATAATGAAATTTTCATAGAGGGGGCTTAGAACACTAGTATATGCAAATTTCATTATTTAATAATAAAAATGTATTAAAATGTTTACAGTTGCATCATTTAACTTGAGGTTCATCCTATATTATTTTGGTCATTATGGCACTCCTTTGCTCTCTAAATTTATTCCTAATCTATGGTCTTTGGATCCCGCATTGTCAACTTGGAATTGAAGGAGTAGAAGTTTCTCTCCATCATCTAGGTATACAACTCAATTACGTTGTCTCCAAACAATTGTGACCATGATGCCTAAAATTATGTTTCTCGGTTATTGTGAAATCTACATTTATGTTTCTTAGCTGTCATGTTTATGTGCATGTTTTTTATGTGTTTGGGAAGATATCTTTCTATCCTAGGCCTAGATCCTTTGGCAATTAGCTTCATAATAATGTAGATGATAGATGAGCAATTAGCTTCCCAAGAAAAATCCCATAAATGAACTATATGTACCCCAATTCATGCACCCTCTGTGCATACCCAAATGATATATTTGAAACAAGGGTAAGGCTCAATTTACCCTTGTTGTTTCAAATATGTCATTTAGGTACGCGTAGAAGACACATGAATTGGGGTACACATAGTTCATTTATGAGATTTTTCTTGGGAAGCTAATTGATCATCTCTCATCTACTTCATTTATTATCAAGCTAATTGTTGAAGGATTGAAGCCCAAGCTAGAAAGATGTCTTCCCATTCTGTTTAAGCCATATTCCTTGTTCTTGTCAAACTTCCTTTGTATGGTAGGCCTACTCTCTGCAGTACTCTTCTTCAATCTGAGTTTGACGATAAGCATCTTCTTCTTCTTCCAAATTATAGCCAGATCAAGCTTCCTTTTCATCAAGATTCAACTCCACTTCCCCCATCTCATCATCCTTGTCCACTCAGCCCAATTGATTGATCTCTCAAGGACCTTTTATTCAGCAGATGTTGGCAAGTGATCATTCTTAGCTGCTATTGTTTTATAAGGTTAGTTAGTAGTTATAGTCAGTTTATTAGAGTTGGGAGTTCATTTCAAAGAAATCCACGTGAAGTGGAGTGGGTGTGGTTGAATTGATGTATCAAGGAAGAAATGGAATAACCAAGAAAACACTATACGTTAAATCATGTGATTGATAGTAGATTGGGGCTCACCTGAGCCATAAACATGAAGAATTATTGTAAAAAAAGATGTAAACCATATATATGTGCACTTGAGGCAAAGAGAAGTTATGCCATATCCATATTAAAATATTAGTTACAATATGAAAATACTAAATTGACTAATTCTTGAGCTCATCTCCATATATGGTCGCAACAAAGATATGTGATTACAATATAGAGAAGGCATCGTAAAAATATAATTTCCACATTTTCCCTAGCTTGACATGTTTTGCACTCAAATCCTTCATCGCGGATAAGTGGAGATGGATGGATAGATGCAGATGAGTTGTCATCAATTGAACTAAAGTATCCATAGCCATTATTTCCCTATGATGCCTACTCTACATTAGTTCTTATAATATAATGAATAGTATTTACATTAGAAACATTAAATATATACACATTACCAACCTTTTTTCTATTTGGACAAAACCAAAATTGTCGTCCAAGGTTGTTCTATTTCTGTGAAGTCTTCACCACACACTGCCCACCACCACATTGACATTTTGGGACATTGAGAAGAGTCATCAAACCTATATCAATAATGCACCACACCATCGTTACTACATTTATTATTTTTATATGGAATACACCAAGGAGTACCATTAGAAATATTAACCATTTACAATAATGAAAAGTAAACCTAAGTCAAATAGCTCATTTTTTTAATCATGTGTAGTCTCTGTGTATATGAAAAATGAAAGAAATATCAAGCTGAAATAAAATAGTGAACAAAATAGTATTCCACATACAGTGAATGAAATATACCATCAAAAGAAAGTGACAAAATCCTGTCACGAAGCACAAACATAGGAAATAAAATAGGGACAAAAGACAAGAAATAATAAAAATCATTATGACTATGGAAAAATCATTTATACTATAATAAAAAAAGAAACACTCTTTGTCAACAATTTTCAAAATCATTAGGACTATAGAAAAATAATTTAGACTATACAAAATCAAATTTTAGAAATGGATGGTTCTGATGCTTTGCCATTACAAAAATTGAACATTCATCATTTGGTATTGTGTATTCCATTTAAGTATGTCAACAATGTTCAAGAAATAAGAAAAATAATTAGGACAATAGAAAAATCAAGTTTTAGAAATGGACGGTTCTGATATTGCTTTTCCATTACAACAATTGAGCATTCATCATTTGGTACTTCTTGGTGTATTCCATTTAAGTTTTTCAGCTGTCGTATTTATGTGCATGTTCTTTATGTATTTGGCTTCTCTCCCTTGCAAGGGATATGGCAATAGGTAATTTATTTGAAAGCATAATGATTTGACAGTTAGAATTGGTTGGTTAATAGACTCCAGTCGGTTCTTTGTAGAGGGAAGTCTATTTGGAGTACACTTATTTTCTTTGCAATTTTGGAGTACATTGTATTGTAGGTACAGTTGAAACACCACTGTATTGATTTGAAAGTTTAGAATGTGATCTTTGCTTGGTGGTAACGTAGGAACATTTCTGGGCATTAGTTTTAATTGTTTATGCAAGAACTTTTTTGTTTTTGTTGTTTGTGATACCAAAGGAGTAACTGGTATTGTGTAGATAGTGACTGGCCAGATTGTTCTTGAAAAAAAATTACAAAACTGGTCACATTTCAAAGTCTTAAGGCTTCATTGTATTTAAAAGTTTCAAAACTCCAAATTTGTAATGTTGCAAATTCAAAAATTTGAAATGCAAATGGAGGGAATTGGATTTTGTTATGTTTTAGTGCAAACTAATCCATCCAACCAATTGGGATTAGTTTCAAAGATGGGTCAAAATGTTTGTATGGTAGATAAGGGTGGTGAAAATGATAATAGTGTATGCAGTGCACCCATGTAGAAAACCTTTACAAATTCCATAAAAATAGTGACCTTGTGAAAGCTTGAAGATTGAAGAATCATTAGAAAAGGACAAAGGAAAAAGACTCTTGAGTGACTGTTATGGGCAAAATTGACTATTACCTCAACTCTCAAGCACCTAGCTACACTTGAATCAAAGTTTTGGGTTGTTTGACTGCATGAGTATTTCATTTGATGTGACAAAATATGGATCCATATTTCACCTATGCTAAAACTGAGAAGTTCACCTCTTACCCCTCACTTATAGTTGTTCCTTTAAGGGAAGATTGTAGGGCCCAAATGATAGCCTTCAATTATATGTACTAAGTGTTACAATGGAACTATGTTGACTTTATTTTGTAGTTATTTAACATGAGAGTTTGTAGATTAATAAGAGTTCATAGATACTAGTGTGCCATAGTTGCCCATCTATAACTAGTGAGATGAATATAACTCATGTACCTCATGCTAGTGTGCTTGGATTATACTAGACATTATCCAACCACCTGTGAGGGTTGTCACTATTATTAATTAGTTTAAATGGAGGACCACCTATGTGTTATAGCACTTTATATAAATACTCACTATTTGGATAATGTCTAGTCTAATGAAAAATAGTGTATACAAGGTATCTAAGCACACTAGCATGAGGTACATGAGTTATGTGCATCTCACTAGTTATAGATGGGCAACTATGGCACACTAGTATCTGTGAACTCCTATTAATCTACAAACTCTCATGTTAAACAACTACAAAATAAAGTCAACATAGTTCTGTTAACACAATCAAAGTTAAAATTAAATTATATAAAACAAATGGTGCCTTAGAGTGATAGAGGAACACTTTGCTAAAGAAGTTTGACTATTGTTTGTGAAAATGCCTCCAAGGATTGCAAGTACTACTAGGGAGATTCAAGAGTTGAAGGAGAAGAACAAAAGGTTGCAGGAATCTTACAATGCACTTTTGGCCAGGCTTGAAGCACTCGAATCCAATCAAAGAAGAGCAACAAGTGAAGGTGTTGATAGTGAAGAAGAGGAAGAAACCCAGAAGGAAGGGGAAGGAGAGGATGAAGAGGAACAAATAGATCCTGAAGAGTAGAGGATAATCAGGATATTCAAGGCTATGAAGAATGACCAACATAAGGTGAGGGGAGATATCCCTATGTATGATGGAAGTCTGAAAGAAGAAGAGATTTTGGACATAATAGTAGCAATAGCAGAGGTTCTTTAATGAGGGGAAGAGGAGGAAGGACAAATGATTGAATAGGACAATGTTGCACAGTCCTAGAAATGTAGACTTTTGGGATTTGAACTATGTTCAAAAAGGTACAGTCAAGTGTCTTATTGAAGGGTAGTCAATAAACAACCATGTTCAGATGTGGACATCCAGTGGGTGGAAAGAACCAACTGTCAAGGAACCATATTCCTAAAGTACAAGTTCAAACTCAAACATCCAATGCTAGGACTGATTCTTGGGACAAGAATCCTTTCAAAGGTGGTGAACATGGTGCAGGGGCACCTAGAACATCCAAAGACTACCAGGAGTCCATAATGACAACCATGCACCTAATGACATCTAAATACATCAATTGGAATGTATTGGCACCTATAATGGCCTATAAGGTCATTCCATGCAATGCAAATGGCAAATATGTAATAAGTCTTAAAAGGCCTAATAGGCCTTAGGACCAAAATAAGAGCCTAGGATGGTATTTGGTGTTACAAGTTTATAATAGTTTAGATTTAATTTTAATAATTATTAATAAGTTCATTTGTGTACATTTCAAAGTCTTAAGGCTTCATTATCTTTAAAAGTTTCAAAAACTCCAAATTTGTAATGTTGCAAATTCAAAAGTTTGAAATGCAACGGTTATTAGAAAATGGAGGGAATTGGATTTTGTTATGTTTTAGTGCAAAATAATCCATCCAACCAATTGGGATTGGTTGGGGTAGTTTCTAGGAGTCCATCAAATATGCCAAAGTTTCATTGTACGACAAAAGAGGCATGGTGTACGAACTGTACTGAGTTTTTAATAAATAAACTTCTTTCAAATGCAATCCTCTTGAGTTCTTAGAGTGATTTTGGATTCATTTTTTCATTGTATTACATTTCAATGCATTTGGAATAGTTAGATATTGATCCTAGACCACATCTATGCATTTGTGAGGTCTGTATTTGTATTTTTACTCAATTAATTTTGATTGGCAGAGTAGTTTCAGCCATTCCTTTGACAGTTTTGTGAGTTTCCAATTGAATATGGTCATTCCATGACCTCTGACCATTGTAACACATGGAATGATTGAGTATTAACATGTACTATAGTTCCCTAATCCAATAATGTAATGAGAAGGAAGAATGTTTGGGTGATCACCATAATTTATAAAGGAAACTTAATGAATTTGCTTGGTATGCTACAACAATAGCCATTTGGTCTGAAGGAGGAATATAGATTATGATTTGGATCATCTTATAATGATAATCTAATGGTGAAAAAACTACCTATTGGAGCTAGAAGTGATCAGAGATAGGAGATTTAAGAAACCCTTGGATTAAGGGTTTAGAAGTGCTAAATTTGGGGATTTTGGGGTTCTCAGTGGACTGAGCCCTATTCCTTTGAGGTTTGTTCATTTTTAGACATTAGTAAAGATTGATGAAGGTTTGGAGTCTTGGGAGTGCAAGGAGTCTATAGATACTTTGTTATTTGGGGTCTTTTTAAGCACTTCTAAAGCCATAGTGTGTAGACAGTCACACCTAGTCTAAAAGAGTCCATAGAAAGATGGCTGCCCTAGTTTATGTCAAAAATAGTCTATAGATGAATGTCACATGATTTCTTTAGGATTTATCCACCAAATTATCTTAGACGAGTCGCAATTGAAAGCTATGACTCCAGGTATACTTCCTATGGAGTTAGATTTGACATTCCAATCCACACAAAGTCGATAGAAAACAAATACCAGTAAAAAACACAATTTTCTCAATCTTATTTGCAATATTTCCTCTTCCAACCTTACAATCATAAACCTAACACTAGTACATTTACAGTGTAACATGATGCAATGATTAAAAATTTTAGGGTTTTGCAAGTTCATCTCTGTATCAAATGCATATAAACAATGATAAAAAAACATGCCAACAAATACCAAATACATGATGCCCTAGCACATTGCTCATGGGCCCTAATTAGGTAACCAATAAAATAATGCCAAAAAAATTCAGAGTAAGGAAATCCTTACAGGCGGTCCTCCTTTTATACCAAATCATAGTGGCAACCCTCGCAGGTAGGCGGTCCTCCTTTTACACCAAATCACAATGGTAACTCTTGCAAGCAGGCGGTCCTCCTTTTACTCTCACCAAATAATAGTTCAAACAATTGCAAGCTCTAGCTCCTTCAGGTGCTCCAAGTTAAAACCAAACAATGAAATGAGATACAAAATCTTTTTTCTTTTTAAAGTTATGCCAGTGTTGGTCGAAATTCAGACCTACATGGTATTGGTCAAAATTTTGACTAACACAGGCATGGATTAAAAAAAAAAGGAAGTTTTCCTTCTATAATCTGACCAACCTAAACCTTTTTAATTTATGGTCAAAAATTTTGGTAGAAAAATGAGGTCAAAAGTAGTAGTGAATTGGTCCCAATTTCTTTGATTTTAGCACTAACTCTTTGATTTTGATAGTTAATTCATGCATTCATGCTTTCATTTTGATCTCATATGCTCTTAGGTAATTATAAAATATCTCAATTGGGTTTATAGTAAAGGAATTCATGATCTAATGACTAATTATGATGCATTTTCTAGTTTTAGCTTCATTCTTGTATAATCAATCTTGAATCTCTCATTTTAGCATTGCATTGTCACTATTTAGGGCTAGATCTAAGAACAATCTCTAATTCTTTCCATACTTATGCTAACTAGAGAGCAATAGGATTCCTTCAATTGTTTTTGTTTCTCTAAATTTGGTTCAAATCTCTCTGACAATCGTTACAATGTCCTATTGAAGTGTTGTGTTGCAGATTTGTAGGTCCATAACTCACACACAAGATCAAGCTAGGAAATAAGAAAAATGATAGCTTGCAAGAAAAAAAATAGAGCAGATCAACAATGAAATTCTATCTCTAAATCCATGATTCAATAAAAAAATTAATTACAATATGCACATAGTGCATGATTTATACATAACTAAACCACCGTTTGCAAGAGAAAATTATGATGAAGACATAAACTAAACACAAGCTTCCTTAGTTAGGCATACATGCAGAGATAATGAGATTACAGTCAAATCCAAAATTTACGAAGGAGACAAAATGAAGAGTCTACGTTAGATCCATAAATTATAGGGAATAACTGATGCTAACACCCCCCCTTAAGTCTAACTAAGGAGAATAAAAACTAAAGAAGAAAGGAGGAAAGAGGGAAAACCCAATGGGAACAAAACCCCCCTCAAAAACAATAAGAGAAGTAACTAAAAATCCTTTGTGACAAGAAAACTATGGACATCTGTCGAAACATAACCGTCATAGTGTCCAATGAAGAGATTTCTCAGAAACCAAAAAGAAGATCAGGATCAATCTACATGAGTTCCCCCAACAATACTACTTGAACAATGAGAAAATAGAGAAGAAAGGAAAAACATTTACCAATCAAAGATACAAAAGACAATTATCTACATAGATGTCCCAAACAATGAATAGATGGCAAACAAAGGAAAAATATCTATCATTAAAGGATGCAGATGACACATAAATATGTATGAGTGACCCTAACGACACTACTCAACCATGCAAGAACAAATTGCTAGTTGAAAATACAGGTGTCAAATGTAAAAGAACTAATCAAATATGGAACCAAAGAA
Organism: Chamaecyparis obtusa; assembly: GCA_027943335.1. NCBI lineage: Eukaryota > Viridiplantae > Streptophyta > Pinopsida > Cupressales > Cupressaceae > Chamaecyparis > Chamaecyparis obtusa. Next base: position 205,566 of record BSBK01006414.1, read on the forward strand.
GCATTAGCATGAAGAGGCATGATAGGTCCACTGAAATGAGTGTCACTAAAGAGGAAATGAAGGTAAGGCCAATGTAGTAAGAATGTGACCTTGGCTTGTCTGTGATGAAGAGGACTCAGGGGATGAAATTTGATGCTGGTGCATAGCCTTCTCTAAAGCCTTTAGTCTCATCCAACATTTTTTGACTGCATGTCCCACCTTACCACAAAAATTGCAAGGCTCACCCAGCTTCTTATTTGTCTTGGACTATAGATTGGATTTTGAATTCTTCTCACTCATATGCAGAGCAAGAGCATGAGCCTTAGAACTTTTTAAAGTACCCATCTTTATGAGCTTATCTTGCTCATGTATTAATGGCTCAATAAAAGCATCAAGAGTGGGCATCTTCCAACTTATTCCTATTGTAAACCTAATTGTGTGAAATATAGAGACAAACACAACATATTGTGGGCCCAATTTTGACAAAATAGCAAGGATTAATCTCCTCTCATGCGTGGATTTATCAATTCCACATTATTTCAATTGAAGTAATGAAGCCTTGAACTTTTTGAAGAAGTCTTGAATATTCTCAAAACTACAAGGATCTAATGAGTCGAGCTCATTTTTAAGGATGTGACCCTGCATCTCATCTTGCTTCCCAAAAAGACCCTTCAACGTAGTCCAAACTTGGTTTGGAGTTGTGCATGCTTCGACATGAAACATTAATTCTAGAGAGATGGATAAGCATAATAGACCAAAGGATTCATCCATGAGGTTGAAGTATTTAGACTTATCAACTGCTAAATTGGCTTCAACCTCTTTCACCATGACTATTCAATACAAGCCTTTACTTCTAAGCTGAAGCAAAATCTTTAGCTTCCATTTGAAATAGTTGTATTGCATGAGAAGAGAAGAGGCTGAAAAATCCATTCTCTACAACCGATCTGATCTTTAGAACCTGCAAAAAAAAACTTACATTTCTCCTTCCTAGCACCTAAGCTCTAATACCATGTATAATTTTCAGCATAGATCTAGCTAGAACATAAGAAAAATGATAGCTTACAAAAATAGAGTAGATCAACAATGAAATTCTATCTCTCATTCCATGATTCAATAAAAAATTTAATTACAATATGCACATAGTGCATGACTTATACAGGACCAAACCACTGTTTGCAAGAGCAAATTATGGTGAAGACATAAACTAAACACAAGCTTCCTTATTTAGGTATACATGCAGACATAACGAGATTGCAGTTAAATCCAAAATTTATGGAGGAGACAAAATGAAGAGGCTTTGTGATCCGTAAATTATAGGGAATAAATGACGCTAACAATCTTCATATAAATCTTGTATTTCAAGTTGTCATCTATGAATTCTAAATGCTACTAAGAGCAAATCAATAGACTAAATATGTCCTAGAAAATAAAGGACAATGAGATGCTCTTGAAGAGTTATTTCTTATGCTTATTATTTCTTTATGTTATTTGAATTAAATCTTTGAATTAATGTTCCATTGGTGTGCTTAACACATAATATTTCTTTGTAAATCTTTATCATTGGTAAGCTCATTTTTATATACTCCAGAGTCATGGAGTTGTGTATTTGGGAACATAGTAGAATTAAAACAAGAGTTGTGTAGTTTTACAATGGAGATACTAGTTTGAACCTCTTTATATTGCAATATTTACAATCTTTGCAAGTTAAGTTTCCTGTAGGTTGATTTCAAGAGTGAGTCTCTGCATATTTTGGTAGTTAGATGCAACATTTTATGCATTTAGTATTTTGAAGTAGCTGAATTGTCCTTGGTTGTGAAAGATCCAGTCCTCCATGTAATTTGTCCTTGAGTCCTCCTTCACAAGGAAAATGCTTGGATAGTCACCATGGTGAACTCATAATGTAAAGACCGAAACTTATATTTTAAAATGGTTACAATCAACTATCTTGTCATTGTGCACACTTCTAGTAGTGGCAAACATTTTGTTTTGTAATCATTATCTCATTTTTTTTATTATCGTTGCCCACCCACCACCCATACCCAATTTTGGCAAACTAGAACACCTAAACAATATAAATTTTTTTGTGTCCCAATAATGTTTTTCACCAAGTATCTCCCTCTCACAACTTCAACCAATCATTTCCTGTGCAAACCAATTATTAGGCTTTTAGTTTGAATTTTTTCTTTTTACTTAGTTTGACTCTGTTTACAAACCATTTAATTTTATTTTTTTAATAGTTCAATTACATTGTTTAAATAATTTAATTACTTTTTAGTAATTTAACTACATTGTTGTTTAAATTTTTTAAAATAACTTTCATATAGCTTTAATAAGTTTTAATAATAATATTTTAATAGTATAAGAGTTTTAATTTCTATTTAATATTTTAAAATTCAATTGTGTTTCAAGTTTTAACAAAAAAATAATTTTTTAAAAATATTTATTTAAAGAATTCAAACATTTATTAATATTGTGTTAAAATCTTTTTTATCATTCTTTGGCATTAATTTATCACTTTTTTACATCTGTTATTGTTTAAACATAAAGCTTATCTTTATTACTTTTTACGTTTACAATTATGTCCACTCTTATTCGTGAGATTAAGCTCAACAATTCAAATTATCGTGCTTGGAAAACTCATATTTCGTTCATTTTCCATTTTAAACATGTTAGATGTAGCTACTAGTGCATCTTTTATTCCTCCCCTCGCTACTACTCAAGTTGAAAAAGATGCTTGGAATGCTAGAAATGAGGAAGCACTTGATCTCATTTGTATTTCCTTGAGTCTGAAATTATATGTTTTGATTGGTAACTGCACTAAAGCACATGCAACATGGGATATTTTTAAAAATGCCTATGATAGTCCTAATGAATCACAAAATATTCAACTCCAAGATCAATTGGAGGATCTCAAGTATACCGATTTCAAAACTATAGATGAGTTTTTGTTAAAGTTTGATTCCATTAAAAGTCAATTAAATGGTTTAGGAGTTACTCTTGCTGATATTCATTTAATCCATATTATTTCAAAAAAATGTCTTTCTAGGCAATTTCAACAGTTTATTACTAATGTACATTCTCAACTTGCTATTCCTAGTTTAGCTAGTCAATTAACCTATATCATTTTTCAAAATTTATTACATCAAGAGGAAGCTAAGTTGATTCAATTTGGTACACTTAAATCTAATGAATATTCTTTTATGTCTATAAGTAAAATCAAAATCATTTTAGATCAAATAATAATCATAATTCTAGGCTCTATCATAACAATAATCATAATCATAATGCTAATAATCATAATCAAAAGAATAGTCCTAATAAAAAATCCCATTGCACCTATTATGGGAAAGATGGTCACTTGACTAACAATTGTTTTAAAAAGAAAAATGATAAGAAACCTATGAATCAAAATGATCAAAAGTCTCATTATAAGAAGAATAATGGTAATCAATCCCATCATGCACTTACAATTAGTTATAATGTTTCTAAGCCTTTAGAGTGTATTATTGATAGTGGTTCATCTCAACATGTTACATCTCACAGAGAAATTTTTGATTCATTACAACTTGAGACTTCAAATATTCCTATTTAATTAGCTAATAATCATAGTTGCAAAGTTGAAGATTTTGGTGATGTTGTTGTTCCTAATGGTAAATTGCATGATATTATTTATGTTCCTGAATTGAAAACCAATCTTCTTTTAGTTGATAAGTTATATCAAGATTATAAGGTTGAATTTCACAAGGACAAGTGCTATGTTATTGATCCTGAAACTAACCAAGTTGTTGCTAATTCCAAAATGGATCATGATAATTTATTTAAATTTTATGAGTTTACCACTTCAAGGTACTCTTTGCATGCTAATGTTGACTTTAATGTATGACATGAAAGACTTGGCCATTTGAATTCTAATTTTATCCCTTTGATGCAAAAACAAAATATAGTTGATGGATTGCCTAATATTATTCCTTCCAAAATTATATGCATTGGTTGCATGAGTAGTAAGAATTATAGGGAACCCTTTTCACATGGTCAATCTTGGAGGACACATCATAAGTTTTACCTCATTCATAGTGACCTTTTGGGACCCATGGAGAATAACTCCATCCAAGGTTCTAGGTATGCTCTTACTTTTGTTGATGATTTTTCAAGAAGAAATTGGATCTATTTTTTGCATAGTAAGGATCCAGTTCTTGGTATATTTGTTGAATTTCATATGTTTGTTCAAAGGTAATCTAGTTTTAAGATTAAAATCCTTAGAAATGACAATGAGAAAAATATGTTAATAATGCTTTTCATTCATACTTGAAATCCTTTGGCATTAAACATGAGCTTACCATTCCTTATACACCACAACAAAATGGTGTGGGAGAAAGGAAACATAGAAGTATTGTTGAAATGACTAGATGCATGTTGCATGCTAAAAATATGGATTATAAGTTTTGGGTTGAAGCCATGGCGTGTGCTACTTATCTTATTAATAGGACTCCTACTAAATCTTTAAAGGATAAAACTCTAGAAGAAGCTTGGTCCATTAGGAAGCCCTATTTGGAAAATTTAAGAATTTTTGGTTTTATTGCTTATGTTCATAAACCTAAGGGTAAAAGCACAATAAGCTATCACCCTTTTACAAAGGAAAAGACTAACAAAATCAAAGTTGTTCAACTTCAATAGTATAAAAATGACATTTATGTTTGGAATTTGAAGATGATGTAAACTAATTAAATGTGATAAAATGGATGAAGTTTATGATTAATATTTTTAATAAATTTTTTGAATAAGAATTTATATGTTTTTTAAATTTTTAAAGATGATTTTTTAGTTGCTGAAAAATGCTGAAAATTAGGGGTCTAATTCCCACCAAAAAATTATATGTAAATAAATATTTTTCCCCCTAATTTCAAAATATGTCATAAATGACACATATAGCTAGTGCATGAATAAATAAAAATTGGTTTGTGATCTATATTTTCTCTTTTACAACAATTCAAATTCCAAATCACTGAAATCTACAGTTTTCATCTCACAAGATATTTTTCATAACAAATCTATCCCAATAAAAAATATATATATATATATTCTTGAAGAGGACTCTCTCCTCTAGTGCACCATATATTTTTCAAATTTATTTAATATGATTTACTATTTTTTTTCTCCGAAACAACATCTCCTTGACTGTTAGAATACCTACTTATAATATTTTTTAATTATAATAAACTATGTCTAATTAAAACACTATAAAATCTATATGAGGATATTCTTGACTCTGATATCTACAAAAGGGTATTTTTTTCTTTTTAAAAAAAATATCATTAAAAAGATTAGGAGTTATTGAAATGCCACTTTTTTGAAATAATTTTATTTTTATGGTAATTGGATCCAAAGTGGTATAAAACATGCATTTAATAGACATTTCCAATTGGAAAAGTTAAATCACTTATCTAACTTAGCTAGAATGAATCTAGATAGACCATATGTTTGACCAAAATTAATATTTAGTTAGAAATACTAAAATTTAGTTGTGCTGATAAGTTAGCCTAAAAGGTGACACCTCATTGTTCTTTAATCCCTAAACAAAAAAAGGCAAAAGTTAGATACTAAATCTTCTCATTGTATATTTATTGGGTATGATGAACAAAGTAAAGGATATAGACTTTATAATCCTATTACCTGAAAATTAAAAGCTGCAAGAGATGTTTTTATTGCAAAAAATTGAGTCCATGATTGCTCCAATGTTCAAGAGGTTGAATTTAGTGGAAGTAAAGTTGTGGTTGTCAAGGACCAACCTCATTCTCTAAACCCTACTCCTAATTCCTCTATTTCAGTTATTTCTAGTGATAATGATGATAATAATAATATCTCTACTCCTCATAGTGATGATTTAGTTACTTCTAAGAGAAATCCTAAATGGTTTAAAGATTTACTTTATGAAAGTGATGATTATATAGCTAGAATGGGTACTGGACGTAAACCTAGGAGAATTAATTATTGTAATTATGCTTTGATGTCTTGTCTTATGAATTCTAATGATGCTCAATATTTTAAACAAGCTAAAATTCAACCACATTGGCACAAAGCTATGCAAGAGGAATATGAAACTTTAATTTATAATCACACTTGGGATTTAGTTCCTTTGCCTCATGGTAAAAATTTGGTTTCATACAAATGGCTATATAAAACTAAATCTAATGCCAATAATGAAATTTGTAGGTTTAAAGCTAGGCTATTAGCAAGAGGTTTTTTCAAATTGAAGGATTAGATTATAATGAGACCTTCGCTACTTTTGCAAAAATGCCTACCATTAAACTAGTTATTTTTTATTTTCTAAAATGAACTGGCCTATTCACCAAATGGATGTTAGAAGTGATTTTTTAAATGGTGATTTTCATGAAGAAATCTATATATCTCAACCTCCTAGTTTTGTTAAAGAAGGTAATGAACACTTAGTTTGCAAATTTAAAAAATCTATTTATGGTCTAAAACAATCTCCTAGAGAATGGTACACCAAGATTAATGCATTCTTTATTTCTCAAGGTTTTGTTAGAAGTAAAAATGATCCTAATCTCTATATTAAACATAATCAAGATGATATTATCATTATTATTCTCTATGTGGATGATTTGACTCTTACTTCAAGTTCAAATTCTTTAATTTTTTATATTAAGTTTCAACTTAATCAAAAATTTCAAATGTCTGATTTAAAAATTTTACATTATTTCGTAGGAATGCAAATTTGGAAAACCCCTAAGGGTATTTTTATCTCACAAAGTAAATATGATAAAGATCTTATAGAAATGTTTAAGATGAATGATGCTACTCATGTTTCAATTCCATGTGAGTTAGGCGTTGGAAATAATAGGTACTGAGAGGAGGAGGGATGAATCAATACTTATAAAACCTTTTAAACTTTTTCTGATTCCTTTAAACAATAATGAAATAAACTTCCATAACATCAAGCATATAACTAAGAGAATAAAATAGAAATGTAACAGCTCCAATGAAATCTCATGCACACACATAACACTTCAATTTTGGTATCAAAAAACCCCTTGGTTAGAGGGAAAATCTACGGTGGGGATTGAACCCACAACTCTTCTTTGCAGTAGAAAAGGTTTACCCAATTAAGAGCTACAAATGTCACTTTCTAGGTGACTCACCCTGTTAGGAGTGAATGATACATTGTTAGATGTATCTAGAATTCCTATAACAAACTACCCTATTAAAGGTTTTTATCCCACTATTACAATGTTCACCCGGTTAAGGGATTTACAATAAAGTCCTATCAAAGACTACCTTGCTTAAAGGATTTAAAACTTGTTGAAATTATTAGGAATATAACAAGAATAAAATGAACTGTGTTATTTGTACTTTATTATGTTGATTTGATCCCTTATGCTTTGTCCTTGATTTGTCCTTTCTTCTATAGAATCTTTGTATACTACTCTTGTAATCGCACCTTCAACTTTTGTTATGCTGATCCCTTATGCTATGTCCTTGATCTTTCCTTTCTTCTATAGAATATATGTATACTGCTCTTGTAATCGCACCTTCAACTTATCATTAACTTCAACTTCTCCCTCTCATATCTCATCAACTCTATCTTCTTACAAAATATCCATCACCAGATGAATTTTTTTTTAGGGTTTCCAATCCATCCAATCATGTTATTGCAATCTCAATACATTTTGTAGAAACATAAATATTTCACTGCGTCGGCTAGATCAATGTCTATGTTGTCATTTCCAAGGTCCTATATTCCTTTATTCCCATTTTTCAAACATACCTTGGAGTCATAATAAAATTTGTGCACAAGTTCCAATAAATTTCTTTAATCATCTCCTTGAAATTTGTACTACATTTTACCATTTGTCCAAGTTCAGTGAATCTACCGCCAACATGACCGATTTGATCAAATAACTAAAACTGTGTATTATCCTCTATCCTTTACTTGTTAATCTTATTCACCAGTTAATAGTTTACCCATTTATTAGTCGTATTCCAATATACAGATAAAAAACCCTTTTCCTCCATACCACTTAACTTCCCTTGTTGACTTATCTTGTTTGCCGATAAGGATTTACCTATTCTTTTACTTGTCTATCCCTTATCAATAGTGTAGTCCACTGGTTTTCTTTCCTTGTAATGATTGTCTACTTTGTTTACCTATTGGATATCTCTATTTACCAATTAGTGTAACTTCTTGTTAGGATTAACAAGGTAGAAATAACAATTATGTGCAAAAATAACTAATATCAGAAAATAATAAACCACATAGAAGAAAACACAAGACACAAAGATTTAACATGGTTCACCCAATCCCTAGGCTCCATCCACCAAAAATGAGTCCAATATTATTATTATCTAGTGATTACAACTTGATTACAATCCGTAATCCCTTACAGCTCAATTCTACTGCAAGTACTAAAATCATACATCATAATGAAAACCCTAACCCTAAGCCAAATTATACAATATTTTTGCCACTTTAGGGTTAGAATGAGTTACAATATGTCAGCCCAAAATAATTGAAAAATATGTTGGCCTCAAAAAAATTCACATCGGGGGCTGCGCCCCCAAACCCTCACTCTTGGGGGCTGCCGCCCCCAAACCCCCACTCGGGGCCTAGCCCAGCTTCAAATTTTGATGAGGTCAGGAGGAAAGGTGTACAATACTTTCCTAATCAATCATCACAAGCTAACAATCTCCCACTTGGTGACTGATTAGTATCCACACTATACTAAAAAACCTCCCACTTGGAGACTGATCCTGTAGCAATATCACTACCCATATGAGGCTCCCACTAGATCAAACCACCCTGGACTCAACTATCCCTTTATTTTGTTCAGTCTAGTAGACCAACCAAAGTTGAACAAGAGTTCAACTTCTCCCTTGTGACTATCTTTGTAAACATATCTGCTAAATTATCATCTGTATGTATCTTTTCCAGCCTTAACTTCCCATCATCCAAAACTAACTTAATGAAATGGTATCGTAACTGTATGTGTTTTGTCTTTGAGTGCAAAGAAAAATTCTTTGCAAGATGAATGGCACTTTGGCTATCTGTATGTAGAAAATTATCCTTCTGTGGATGTCCCAATTCTTCCATGAAGAATTGAAGCCATATCATCTCCTTGGTTGCCTCTCTAGCAGCAACATACTCTGCCTCTGTAGTGGATAAAGCAACCACCTTTTGTAGTTGAGAAATATAACTCACTGTTGTCCCACCAATAGTAAATATATAACCTATAATGCTCCTCCTGCTATCTATATCTCCTGCCAAATCTGAGTCAACATAGCCTTGTACAGTAGTAGTAGAACCCCCAAAGTGTAAACACTTACTAGATGTACCTCTCAAATATCTGAGAATCCATTTGACTGCATTCCAATGCTCAATACCAGGGTTACTCATATATCAGCTAACGACTCCCATTGCATGTGCAATATCTGGCCTAGTACATACCATAGCATACATTAAGCTCCCTACAGCTGAAGCATAAGGAACCTTAAACATTTTAGTCTCTTCTTCTAGTGTCTTGGGACACATATCCTTAGTCAATTTCAAATGACCAAGCAAAGGTGTGCTGATACCATTGGCATTTTCCATAGAGAAACATTGCAACACCTTCTCAATATAATCAGCCTGAGATAGAGACAATTTCCTATTTTTCCTATCTCTACAAATTTTCATACCAATGATTTGTTTTGCTACCCCCAAATCCTTCATAGCAAAAGATTTTGCTAACTATTGTTTCAACCCCTTAATGTGATCCATGTTAGACCCAGCTACAAGCATATCATCAACATATAAACATAAAATAATGTAGCTATCATCATCCAACCTCTTAAAATAAATACAATGGTCAGAATGACACTGACTATATCCATGCTCATTCATAAAAGTGTCAAATTTAATATACCATTGCCGAGGTGCTTGCTTCAAGCCATATAAACTTTTCTGCAATCTTCACACCAAATTCTCCTTACCCTTGACCTCAAATCCTTGTGGCTGAACCATATATATTTCTTCATCCAAATCACCATGAAGAAAAGTAGTTTTAACATCAAGCTGCTCTAAATGCAAATCTTTAGTAGCCACAATACTTAAAATAGTACGGATAGAAGTCATTTTAACAACCAAAGAAAATATCTCATCAAAATCAATACCATGTTTCTGTGCAAATCCTTTTACGACTAATCTGGCTTTAAATCTTTTCTTACCTCCATCCTCTTCTTTTATCCTATAAACCCATTTATTCTATAAAGCCCTTTTACTTGTAGGTAACTTACATAAATCCCATGTTTGATTTTTCAGCAAAGAGCCCATTTCATCTGTCATTGCAGACTCCCATTGAAGCTTTGTATCCACCTGCACAACTTCATTATAACATTCAGGTTCACCAACATCTGTTAACAAAATAGAATACAAAGATGGAGAAAACCTTTATGGAGGTCTACTTAGCCTTGTTGATAGTCTAACATTCACTGGTGTGTGTGGTATTTGTTGTTGCTGTTGTTGCAGAGCATAAGGAACTACTGGAAAATGAACTTGTGGAGTATCATCTAGTACTACATAGTCATTTTCTTTCTTCTCATGCTGCAACAACAAATCTTTGTACAATACTTTCTCATTGAATATGACATCCCTGCTTCTTACAATTTTATGATTTTCAAAATCCCAAAGCCTATAACCAAATTCATCAATTCCATATCCAACAAATACACATTTCTTTGACTTAGCTTCTAGCTTGGTTCTATTTTCAGAATCTATAAGTGCAAAAGCTTCACAACCAAAGGTTTTGAGAAAATAATAACTCACCTTCTTACCACTCCATGCTTCCTCTAGAATACCATAGTCCAAAGGACTAGAGGAGCCTCTATTGATTAAATAAATAGCAGTGTTCACAGCCTCTGCCCACATATTTTTGGGCAGCCTAGCATGCAACCTCATACTCCTTGCACGCTCCATTATTGTCCTATTCATGCGTTCAACCACTCCATTTTCTTGTGGAGTCCTTGGTATATTTTTTTTCCTATGAATACCATTAGAGGAACAATATTCTTCAAATTCTATGCTGCAATACTCACCACCATTATCAGATCTGAGACATTTTAACTTTTTACCAGTCTCATTCTCAACCAAGCATTTCCATTTCTTAAAATTTTGAAATACATCAGATTTTTATCTAAGGAAATAAATCCATACTTTTATTGTTGCATCATCTATAAATGTAACATAATATAGAGAGCCACCAAGGGAAGATACTTGAGTTGGTCCCCATACATCTGTATGCACAAGCTCTAATCTCTCATTTTTCTTTTCCTTCCCACTCTTCACAAAACTAACTCTCTTTTGCTTTCCATACACACAACTTTCACAGAAATCCATATTAACACATTTTAGACTAGGTAAAACTTTCTTTGAATGAAGTAATTTCATACCTTTTTCAATCATGTGCCCGAGTCTGTTGTGCCACAGTGCTATGTCAGAATCTATAGCAATGGTCTGATGTTCTTCCTGCTCAACTGCAGCCACTGTTCCTGAACATTCATTTTCTTCTGAAATAATTAAAGTAGAAGGAACAGTATGACCTATACAAAGATATAAGGTGCCTTCTTTCACACCTTTTGCTACTACTAAGGAACCTTTTTAAACCTTCCAATTTCTATCATTAAAAGTAACTATGCAACCCTCATCACCCAGTTGCCCTATTGAAATTAAATTCCTACTCAGCCTTGGAACATGTCTTACCTCTTGTAGTAGCCAATGATTCCCATTCTGCAACTTAATCTTAATTTTCCCCTTTCCAACTATCTGACAAGGTTCATTATCTCCCAAATAAACTAGCCCAAAATCCCCTTGGACATAATCAAGAAAGTAACCTCTATGGGGTGTAGCATGAAATGAAGCCCCCGAATCTAACACCCATGAATCATCAACATTTTCTAAAGACAAGAGCAAAGCATCCTCTTTGGATTTGTTACTTACCACATTTTCCTCCATGTTTCCATCATTTTTGTCTCCTTGATCTTTCTTCTGAGACCAACAATCTTTCTTCTTATGACTTGGTTTTCCATAGTACCAGCAATCATTTCTACCCTTTGAATTTAGACCTCTTTCCCTTTGATTTTCCTCTTGATTTCCCATGATTTCCAGAGTTGTTTTCTCTATCTCTTGTTCTGCCTCTGCTTTCTATGTTCAATACACTACCTGATGTGGATGCCCCTAAGCTTTTCCTATGAATTTCCTCACTCAATATAACACCAATAACATCATCATACTTTAAGGTATTAGAACCAAAAATAGAATTACTAACAACCATTACCAAGCCATTCCATCTTTCTGACAAAGAACACAAAATCAAGAGAGCCCTAAACTCTTCATCAAAAGTAATTTTAACTAAGGTTAACTGACTTGTAACTATACTAAACTCATCCAAATGATCAGCGACTGATCCACCTTCTACCATTTTCATATTAAATAAACACTTCATTAGAAATACCTTGCTTGAAGTTGAAGGTTTTTCATACAACTTCGCTAGGGTGTCCATCAGATCTTTAGCTTTCGTTGCTCTAGTAATATTGAATGCCACTGATTATGCCAGGCATAGATGAATACTCCCCAGTGCCTTCCTATCCAAAATATCCCACTCATCTTGAGACATTGTTGCCTCTTTCTTAGCTATTCCCTCTAATGTTCACCATAGATCCTTTTGATAGAGATAATCCTCCATTTTCATCTTCCATAACTAGAAGTTCTGCCCATTAAACTTATCAACCTTCAGCCTACCCTCATCTGCCATTTTGCCCACTTAATTGAGAGACTCTCCCACTAACTCATGAGACCTACTTCAGAGAATAGATGAAAGAATCAATGAAATAACCTCACTCTGATACCACTTGTTAGGATTAACAAGGTAGAAATAACAATTATGTGCAAAAATAACTAATATAAAAAAATAATAAACCACATAGAAGAAAATACAAGACACAAAGATTTAACATGGTTCACCCAATCCCTGGGCTATGTCCACCAACAATGAGTCCAATATTATTATTATCTAGTGATTACAACTTGATTACAATCCATAATCCCTTACAGCTCAATTTCACCGCAAGTACTAAAATCATACATCATAATGAAAACCCTAACCCTAAGCCAAATTATACAATATTTTTGTCGCTTTAGGGTTAGAATGAGTTACAATATGTCAACCCAAAATAACCAAAAAATATGTCGGCCTCAAAAAAATTCACCTCAAGGGCTGTGCCCCTGAACCCCCACTGTTGGGGGCTGCCACCCCCAAATCCCCGCTTGGGGCCCGGCCCGGCCCCGAACCCCAGAAAGGTCGGGAGGAAAAGTGTACAGTACTTTCCTAGATAGTACTTTCCTAATTAGTCACCACAAGCTAAGACTTCTTATACTTTGCACAAATACTTTCACCGATGTGATGGTTTTCCAACAATGACAACCATAACTTCCAAAATCATCATTAATGACCTCAATATGATTTTCCAATCAACTTTAGGAACTAATTTGATGGTAGATATGCAAACTCCATTTGTGGATGCTATAATTTATAGACAACTAGTAGGAAGTTAGAATTATCTAACTCTCACTAGACCTGAAATAGCTTTTAGTGTTGGTTTAGTTTCAAGATTTATGTCCAAACCTCAACAAACTCACTTTATAGTTGCTAAAATAATATTATGATATATTAAAGGAAATATTAATGTAGGTTTATTTTATGATGCAAATGCTGATTTTTTATTAAAAGGATTTACTCATTCAGATCTAGGTGGAGATCCCCATGATGGGAAATTTACTTGTGGTTATTCTATCTTTGTTGGTTCAGGTGCCATTTCTCAGAAAAGTAAAAAAGGAACATTCTATTTCTCTATGTTCTGCCGAAGCTGAATATAAAGGATGTACTAATGCCTCTAAAGAAGCTATATGGATTAGAAGATTACTTCAAGATTTGGGTCTTCCTCAACAAGAGACTACACCTTTGTATTCTGACAACCAAACTGTCATTGCCTTGGCAAAGAATCCTATGTTTCATGCAAGGACAAAGCATATTGCACTCCAACATCACTTCATTATAGAACAAGTTGAAAAAAAGTAAGTGTCACTCATCTATTGCAAGGGGGAAGATCAAGTTGTTGATATTTTGACAAAGCCTCTTTCTAAAGAGAAGTTTCAATTTCATTGTAAAAATTAGGGGTTGATACCCATTGATGTAAGCTCCCCAAGTAAAGATTAAGGGGAGGGGGTGTTAGAATATTTAATCTTTCCTTCTATTTATTTTAATTAAGAGAATCCTATGGAATATCTACATTTATTTTGTCCTCTAGTCCAAGGGGAGGACATGCCATTTCTTTGTATTTCCTTTATTAAGGAAAATAGTCTATCCTCCTTAAGAGGATGTTTACACTTTGCACACACCTATTACGAATGTCGGCATTCATAGATTGGTGAGTTACATAGTAACTCCACTTGTCATCTCTATTTAAGAGATGCTCTCCTCTCTCATTTCTACTTTATGATGTTATTGTAAGTGAGCCTCTCTCTCTCTCTTAGGCTTTGTCTCCTTTATAATTTACAAGGGGATTTTCTTTTCTTTTCCCCTTTCAAAACTTCTTGTCTCCTTGTCTTGGCTTCTTGGGTGCTTTCTCCAAGTTTATGCTATTCTCATGGTAACACTTTTTTTCATCATCTAACTCTCTTGTATTATTATTATTTCCTTTCTCTTTTTAGTTTTCTTTCAACCTATAATTGGGGTTCGGTATTGTTTCTCTTCCAATAGGTTTCAAACCGTGTTTACTACAGAATTTTATTAGGCCTTTTTAATGGCTCTAGCCAAATTTAGCACAATAGTTGTTGTTGGTGCTAGACTTTTGGCAATTAGAGATCATGGCTCCATAGAGAAAGTGTTCCTGCAAGTTTGTGCCGAAAGAGTTCCATGAGGTAAGGTTTATTTTACACCTGATGTGGTTTTTTCTATGTAGGATTTTGATAATGCCTACGATTGGTTATAAAAAATTACTTTGATAGGCTATTTTGTCGGTGGCATTCCTTCTGAAAGTGTGTTGTGTGATGGGTCGCCAAGGTATGGACCCCTCATGGGGTCTACCTACATGGTGTGCAGAATTTGGTTTTTTTGTTCCTTTTTGGGAACCTGACTCATGTCAAGGGTGTCCTAAATTTTTTTCCCTAGTTTGTCCCTTCATCCTTCCCAATTTTTCAACCTTGGTCTCGGGACTTCTCCATCTCTAACAAGAAGAAGCTTAAGGTCCCCATTTAGATTGAGTTTCCTAGTCTACCCTTGCCTTGTTGTCCATTTTTGAAAAATATTTCTCAGACCCTAGGTCGGGTAGTATGCATGGAGCCATAACATTTCTTTCATGCCTACCCTTAGAAGAAGGTTTGTGTGGAAATTGATCTTTCCAAGGAGCTCAAGGAAACCACTGATATCTAGGTTGGTGAATCATATTTTTCACAACATGTCATGTATTTAAATTTTCCCAATACATGTTTCTGCTATCAATTTTTCAATCATAAGATAAAGGATTTCCCTCTGGTGACTCCCAAGGCTAAATCACCTCCTAAAGTATCTTCTCAATCTTGAGCTCTAGAAATCCCCAAGGTGGATGCTAGTTGGAAAATTGTAGTTTGTAAAGGTAAGCATACATTGGACCTTCAACCCAAGTAGGATTCACCAGCTTCTTCTTCACTAACCAAGGACTCTCCACCATCAAAGTCCACCAATAGTATTTCTCCCCCATTAGGATATTCAAACCTTGATTCTCAAGGGAATGGATCTCTCCCCAAAGCCTAGATTGATTCTATGTCACACTCATTAGGAATTCATACCTCATAGCTGGCTTCTTTGGTTTCTTGTGCTTTAGGTCCCTTACACCATTGTCCTATCCCTCCTATGAGAGATGAAATTAAAGACAAAGGGCCTGGTAAAACATAGGTGATCTCGAGGGACCTTTACACTATTTCTAGTTAGATTCTACTTTCTCGCATAATAGTTTCTCCTCTCTTGGGGACAAGGATGGCCTGAATGATGTCTTAGAATGAATTTCATCTCTTGGAATGTTCAAGGTCTCAAAAATCTCTCACACAAGTATTTTTTGTGAGATGTACATCATAAGTTTCATTAGAGTGATGTTTTTAGCCTCCAAGAGGTCAAGATAGTTACCTTTTTTCTTTCTACAACATGTCGTGTGTTTGGCCAAACAATCTAGTTTTTACTTCAAACCATGAAGTTGGTCATTAGGGGGGGTGGTTACCCTTCTTTCACCACATTTTCAATATGTAACTGTTATCCATGGAGAGGACCCCATTCATAGATTAGTTTGGGTTCTCATGCAAATTGGCAGAATGCTTTTGAAATAATTAATGTGTATGCTCCCAATGATGTAGTGGAATGAGCTTACCTTTGGTGATGGATTATTGACTCATTACCTTCAGCCACTTGGGTTGTGTGTGGATATTTCAATATGGTTGAGGTAGCCTTTGATAAGGATGACATTTTACAATTTAAGTGGATAGTTGGTGAGCGTGAGGCTTGGTTTTACATGTGTAATAAATTAGGCCCTTTTTATCTCAATACCAACAGGCACCTTCTGCATGTAGTTTGGCATACTTGGAGAAATTTTCGGGCTAGTTCTAACAGATTCTTTAAATGCCTTGATCATGCCATGATCTCATCTCAGTCTTTTATCTCTTTTGGGATAGATAAGTCTTTTCCAATTTTTTCTTTAGTTGATATCACTCTATCAGACCACTTTTCCCATCAAATTTAGCATTCAATGGAGTATTACCTTGCCACGATCTTTCAAGTCTCAGTTTTTTCTCAACATGTCATTTTTGTGTCATCCTCCATCTATGGCCCACATACAGAGGATTTTTAATTTACAACCCAAGCCCACTTAACTTACAGATTGTATTTTGTGGTGGAATGGTACAATTCATCATACAACTAAATTCTTCTATTTTTATGGGAGACAACTAGCCTAATTACATCACCGATCTTATGCTCAGACCACCAAGGAATTGTGTGTTGCAATGGAGAATTTGGTAGCTCACCCATTTTCAATCAATTTATAGTTATGTTGGAATTAGGAGAGATAGGCACTGAGAGGGGAGGGGTGAATCAGTGCCTTTAAAAACTTTCCTTGTAAACCTTTCAGATCTATGACAATTAACAATAATAACCAACCAAAATAACTTGAATCAAATTGCATGTATCAATCATCCAATTTAACTTATGAAAGTAAACAACATGAAATCAATATGACATTCACATAACATAAGTATTATGGTAACGCATAAACCCTTTTTAGAAGGTAAAAATTGTAGTGGGGATGACACCCACAAATTCTTTACTACTGTAGATAGAAAAGGTTTGCCTGTTAGGGCTACAAGTTTTGATCACTTCTGGTGATCTTACCCTATTAGGAGTAACATGTTAGATCAGCTAGATCTACCTAGTTATAGGATTTTAACAACACAAAAGAAGTGTGCACTCGGTTAAGAGATTTATATAAGACTGTTAAGTCTACTCTGCTAAGAGATTTTATCCAAAACTCTATTACAATGGTTAGTAAGCAATAGGCAAATGTCTACTATTTGAAAACTCAATTGTCTGATACAGATCTATAAGTTTTGATAAAATATCACCTCACTTGTGATGAATCTCTTCTATGAACTTCTCAATAGCTTTTTCTAATTCTACTCAATCTGAATTTCCTTTGTACTCAGTTTTGCTCTGTTAACTGATAGACTTGAAGTTAGGCAATTGCTTCAAGTGCTCCGTGATTCATATATCAGTTCACACCAAAAATGATGCAAACACACAAATATATAGTGTTCTATTTTTTGCCGCTTTAAAAAAATTAGGTTACACAACACAGTCATAACCCTAAGATCTACGGTGTACAAAAATAACCTAGATCAACTATTACAAAAGATATACATTGCATTTAATGAGTATCTTGACAATAACTGTTCCTCAATCTTGGTAAACCATTTTATGATCCATTGTAACCATTTGCATAGAAGTATGTGTCATTTCATATTACTATGCCATTTTCTATGATCTTCGGTAAACACTATATAAATTTCTTGGTGTATACTGATGCTTGGTGTTTACTATTTGTTGGTGTTGGTGATGTTGTTGCTCGGTAAAATGTGAAGTACTCAGTGTGTATGCTTTACCGACTAGTCTATCTTGCTTCTAGTTATCGATTTTCTCAATGTAAGTGACCAACCGATATCTATGATAACCTTTGATACTAATGACAACTTTAAATTCTCAATAGAGATAACAATCTCCCCCTTTCACATTAGTATCAAAACTTGAATGTATATAGACAAAATTTTCTATATATACCTTATATCTCCACCATATACATATACACATCAAAAAAATTTCTATACTAAGTACTCCCCATCGGTGCATGCTCCCGGTAATATGTAGTATACGTAGCATTTATGTACATATTTGGCATAATGACATATACATTGCTTTTCCCCCTTTTTGATAGTAATGCCAAATAC
The DNA here is from genome assembly GCA_027943335.1 of Chamaecyparis obtusa. NCBI lineage: Eukaryota > Viridiplantae > Streptophyta > Pinopsida > Cupressales > Cupressaceae > Chamaecyparis > Chamaecyparis obtusa. Next base: position 224,113 of record BSBK01006414.1, read on the forward strand.
AAAAAGTTAACGGTATACTCACATCTTGTCAAAAATATGCTGGTGGGTTTTCTTCACTGACTCCAAGAGGTTTTCCCATTCCTCTTTCAAGTTGGTGAGAGCAATGTGCTCAAGACCGACTTGTGCATGCATGTCAAAGATGTTATCTAACACCAAAATTTTTGGTGTTGCAATGAGTTGTTCTGCTTTGATAATGTGTGCTTCAAAAAAATTTAGGTATGGTAGGAGTTCTATCTGTAACTTAGTAACCTAATCAGTTATGTGCTCTTCTTGTTTCTTTAGGTCTGCTATTAACTGCCTGAGTTCCTAAACTCAATGTATGTGCTTTGAGAAAGCATTTTGCTCAGTTATAGTTGTAGTTGTACTTAACTTTATTTCTACTTCCAGTCGTTTTATCTTCTCACCGACTTCGACAGTGAAGGTTTCTATAGTACAAAGCTTGAGTAAGAATTGACAAATTTTTTGGGTGATAGTTTTTATATTGGTGATTACCTCAGATAATTTGACCTTCTTGATTGCCACTTCTTGTCTGATTTTCTCTACCAGTTTATTTTGTATCTTGGATTCTCCCCTTTCTTCAATCCATTTATCTACATCAGTGTCTGGGGCATTATTCTTCTCAGCAAGTGTAGCAAGTTGATCTATGATAGGAGTATCCTAATCAATATTCACCTCAAGTACAACCTATTGTAGGATATCCCTCACATTTGTTAATATTTCTTTTCATTTGTGTTCTTGCTTCAACTTCTCTTGAGCTATCTTTCTTGAACATAATTCCCCATATTTACTCAATTCTTCAGGGCTTAAGGTCCTCAAGTCACACTCAGGTATAATTATCACTTCATCTAGGGTGAGCGGCCCTTTTCCTTTCTTTTTCTTTTTCTTCTCTGGTGCTAGAGGTGATTTCTTCTTAATAACTGCAATAGTTTTATCTCCAGTCTTTGGGGTATCCTTCCCAGTTGACACACTTTCTTCCTTCTTCTACTCCTTGGTAGCTGTAGTCTCAGTTGATGGAGTGGGAGCCTTAGATGTGGTGTCAGGTGGGATCACCTTGGTTTCCTTTGTCTCTTATGTTACCTTTGTTTTAGTGGAAGGTGCCTCTTTTTGATTAGGCTCATCTATCTCTGTAGGTTTTTTAGGTTCTTGTAACTGTGTTGTGTCTTTTTATTGCTCAAGGTCTAAGCTGTTGGGTTGTACTTGTGAAATGATTTCTACTACCTCTACAAGTATAGGAAGCTTACTTTGTAATGATGTAAATATACATTCAATGTCTACTGCTTCATCTTGATTAGGTGCAATATTCACATCCTCATCATCCTTGTCATTAGGATCACCATTTGTGATGTCCTCAATGAGTACATCATCATTGATTTTCTTCTTCAACTGGATCTTGACTGGATTCAGTGCATCCTATGAAACATTTATTTCTTCCTTTTTCTTGATGATATCAATTACCTCAGTAACTAATATACCAGTGTTCTTCGATTTCTTTGATGTGCCATCATTAATACAAATACCTTTACCTTTGGAATTTTGTCTCTTTTTAGACAATTTTAAGAATGCTTCTTGCTCAGCTTTTTCTTCGGCTTTAAAAATTTATGACCATAGAGAGTCACTTGTTATATCCATATCTACCACATTTTCATCTAGTATCATCATGGCTCGGTTCTTGACCATAAATCTTGCTTGATATTTAGCCATGTATTCATTAAATTTCTCCATAGCTTAGATGTGGGGCTACCTGAACTAGAGATCATTCTCTCTTTCTTTTCTCAGTGTCTAGTGCAATAGCCCATTTTTTAGTAATCTTGTCATCCAACTCCTTTGGTAATGCATAGGCAAATTCCAATGGAACTCTCTTGAATTTTATCATCATTTGGATGACAGCCTGTTCTAACTTAGTTTTATCCTCTATTGACAACTTGTCAAATCTGTCTATTCCTGGATCAACAAGGTTTCCATTCTCAATTATGTCTTCAATAATTTCATCTATTGTTCTTACCTTACTGTTGACCACCTTGAATTGATTAACATCATCTTCATTCTCAGTCTCCTCAAGATCTTCTTTACTTCTTAAAAATCTTCTCCTTTTCTTTGGTGCCTTAGCTATAGCCTTGTTCTTTCTCTTGACATATTTCCTTGTCAGTGTAGCTACCCTCAGTTTTGTAACTTTTATGACTTCTTTCTTTGGAGGGGATGAGGCTGCAATTGATGATCTTGTCCTTGTACCTTCTTGTACTTGCAACTGCTTCTTCTTTTGAATTTTGGGTGGAGGAGCCAATGTGGGATCTTCTTCTTTTTCAGACTCAGTTTCCTCACTATCATATGGTTTGTTAGCCAACTATAACTGACCTTTGGTTGTTGCTTTAACCATTGACTCCTTATGTGAGTCAGAGACATCTCCAAATCTAGCAGCAAGATCTTTCCTAATTTTCTTTGCCCTTCTAGACATTTTACCGATCTTTATGCCTATAGTGATTCTAGATTTGGGCTCTTCATATGTTCCAAACCTAGTGGCAGTGGGGTCTATTGGTAATGCAAGCAGTGCATTAATAGATTTCAAACTGAAATCATGGTTCATTTCATAACCCATAGGTGCCAACCATTTTGTTCTAGTTTCAACTGCTCTAATCATAGTGAAATCTATGTTGACTACAAAACAAATGTCTGTCTCAAATTTTTCAACTAATTCCCTTGGAATTCTACTTCTTTTATGCATTTTGGTCTAGAATTTTTTGAAGTATGCAGAAAATTCTATATTCAGTTTATCTCCTAACTTATTCATCATACTATTAATCTATGTCATTATCAGTTTATCTGATTGCCAATTTACTTTACCGATGTCAGGTACATACTTTTGAAGATAGAAAAATATGCAAACAAGTAGTGATCCAAACTTACATGTATTAGACTTCTTTGTTTTTATTGTCTTCATATTTTCCTATAGTTGATGAAACAGTACCTCAGTAAGATCAACCTAGTGATATTTCTTCACAATTTTATGCACCATGTCTATTGTGCTACATGGTACATAGTTGTGTCTGCTTGATTGAAATATTTTATACTTGATTACATGTGCTACAAATTTAACTGTTGGGTCTCTGATTGTTGAAATTTTTAGTGCTCTTTCATCCCATTGTGCTCCAGTATTCTTCTCAACCTCTATTTATGATGAGCTATGGAAGGATTTTTCCTTGTCAGTTGTAGGGAACCCAGTAACCCTACTAATCATTTTCTTATTGACCTCTATAGGTTTATCTAGCTAGAATTTTCCATTGTGATACCTGCTCAAAATGATTCTGATCCAATCTATCTTAAATGATTGTGGATAATATGTGACACATGATAAACCTGATTCCTCAATCTTCTTTTATTCTAATTTAAATTTACCATCGGTGCCATAGAGTTGTTGATATGCAGCAACAGTTTCAAAATCTCCAACTTTTCCAATTTTGCAATGAATATACGCTCTTACATCTTCTGTCAATAAAACCCTATCTGGTATGCTCGAAAAAGTTCCCATTATATTTTTTTTTGCTATGACCTTGGGATGTGGCTTAAACTTAGGTTCATCAAAATTTTCCCTAACAATTAGATTAACTTCCTCCTAAATACTTTGTGATTTTCTTGTAGATGATGTAGATGCCATAAATTGATTCTAGGGTTTCAGCAAGTAGGAGGATAAAAGGTGTTTGATAGCAAATGAATTTACTCAGAATCGTCAAAGAGTGATGCCAGTTTGATCTACAGTAGCCTTGAATCCTTCTAAAAATCTTTTAGCTTGAACTCTTTTCTGTGAAATCTCCACTTTTCGAAATCGCAATCTGACAATGAACTTTGTTTCATGTGTATTTATAGATTTTTTGATATTCCCACTCAAACTTTCATGCAATAAATGCTTGACCTACTTTATGTTTATAACAATTGTCAGCTCGGTAAATACTATAGGATTTCAACATCTCGGTTAACACATAATTTCTTCATTGGTTGATACATGTGCTCGGTTAACCTTGAATAGTGATTACCAATGGGTAACCAACTCTCAGTCTCACTTTACTGAATATGTGACTTTGCTAATTCTTAACATATAAACCATGGTGCATCTTTTATCATGCTGATTTGGTATATGCTCATCATATATTGGGAACTGTATGTAAAATGTGATCAATTGAAATGTCAATCCCATACATACCTATTTCACCTTAAGTGGAGTTACCAATGTCACACAATCCAATGGACGAGGTTTCACCAACAACATTACTTGACTCAACATTCTTATTAGATTCCTTTCTCCACATAGTGTTCCTTATCTTCATGATATCTACAATAGTGTGTCCACTCTCAAATACATGATTTTCTTCTAGTGCTCGGTGTCTACAGTCCTTGCTTAAATGACCGACTCTGTGACAGTGCATCCATGCCATTCCAGTGCTTGTTCGGCTTCTAGATTGTCCAGCCCATCTCTTTTTGTAACAATTTTTTGCAATGTGCCCATATCGACCACATAAAACACAATTAGTCCATGTATTATAATCCCAAAAATAAGAATTACCTTGTCTCTTCGGTTGACAAGGCTTTCACTATGTTTTCTACTTAGGATTCCATGCTTGTTTCATTTTTTCTTTACATTCTTGTGCAGTGTGTCCATGCTTATTATAGGTGCAGCATAACTTCTCCATAGCAGTATCATTAGCATTCTATTTAGCTCTACATTCATATGCTTGATGTCCATATTTTCCACAATAGTAACAATATCCATCAAATTTAGGAATAGCAGAAGGTTTACCTTGTGCTCTGCTTCTACAAACATTAGAAGTATGGCTTGGTTTTCCACAATGATAGCATGTCAACACTTTAGGTGTTTGATTTTGATTGTTGTTGACCTTTTTAGCTTGTTGGGATGATTCTCCTTCACCGCTGTAGCCTATACCAGCTTTACTTCCAAATCTTCTTTGATTAGTTAAGAAGTCATCAATCTTCTTGGAACTGTCCTCATCTATCTTAATTATTTCATTATGTTGCTTTTGTATCTTTATTTCATTTCTTAATTTTTCATTATCTTATCTGAGTGTTGCAACATCTTCAAGTCTTCTTGATAATTCTCCATTCACTCAGTTCACTTCTTGATTAACATTCATCATCTGATTAGATACTTGGAAGTGATGATCAATGTGTCTCTATATTTCACTTTCTTTTGCTTGAAGTTGTTCAGTCATCAGTCTCTGGTCTTCAATAGATAGATTCCTATCTTGTCTAGCCTATGTAGCATTGTTCATGATTTCCACCATTCTCACCATTTGAGATTCTTGACTGATTTGAAGTGCTTTCACTTGTTCAGATAGATGTTGATTCTTTTCAGATAAATTAGTGATTATGCTTTCAGATCCATCAGAGATGCTTCCAAAACTAGATCCAATATGCTCAGACATTTCATCAATAGGTTCTTCATGATAACCAATTTCACTTTGTAGAATGGAAAGGTTCTTCCTTTCAACCAGTAATTTCTTTAGTTCTTCCTTAGCTTGTATATACTGTTCCACAAACATCTACATTTATATCTTCTGATTCTTGATAGTCTTGTCAAGCTTGTATCTCTCCATGACTTAGATCTTTACCCTTTAGTGGTTAAACTATTCAATAAGAGAACTGTGCTCTGATACCAATTTTTGGAATTAGGAGAGATAGGTATTGAGAGGGGAGGGGTGAATTAGTGCCTTAAAAAACTCTCCTTGTAAACATTTTAGATCTGTAACTGACCAAAATAACTTGAATCAAATTGCATGTATCAATCATCCATTTAACTTATGAAAGTAAACAACATGAAATCAATATGACAATCACATAACACAAGTATTTTGGTAACGTAGAAACCTTTTTTAGAAGGTAAAAACTATAGTGCAGATAACACCTGCAAATTCTTTACTACTGCAAATAGAAAAGGTTTGCCTATTAGGGCTACAAGTTTTGATCACTTTTGGTGATCTTACCCTATTAGGAGTAACATGTTAGATCAGCTAGATCTACCTAGTTATAGGATTTTAACAACACTAAAGAAGTGTGGACTCGGTTAAGAGATTTATATAAGACTATTAAGTCTACTCTACTAAGAGATTTTATCCAAAACTCTATTACAATGGTTAGAAAGAAATAGGAAAATATCTACTATTTGACAACTCAATTGTCTGATACAAATCTATAAGTTCTGATAAAATATCACCTCACTTGTGATGAATCTCTACTATGAACTACTCGATAGCCTTTTTTGATTCTGCTCAATCTAAATTTCCTCTGTACTCAGTTCTTCTTTGTTAACTGATAGACTTGAAGTTAGGTAATTTCTTCAAGTGCTCCATGATTCATATATCAAGTCAGACCAAAAATGATGCAAACACACAAATATATAGTGTTCTATTTTTTGCCACTTTAACAAAATTAGGTTACACAACATAGTCATAACCCTAAGATCTATGGTGTACAAACATAATCTAGATCAACTATTACAAAAAATATACATTGCATTTAATGAGTATATTGACAATAAATGTTCCTCGATCTTGGTAAACCATTTTATGATCTATTGTAACCATTTGCATAGAAGTATGTGCCATTTTAGATTACTATGTTATTTTTTGTGATCTTTAGTAAAAAACTATATAAACTACTCGGTGTATACTGATGCTTGGTGTTTACTGTTTATCAGTGTCAGTGATGTTGTTGCTAGCTAAATTGTGAAGTGCTCAATGTGTATTCTTTACCGACTAGTCTGTCTTGCTTCTAGTTACCGATTTGCTCAATGTAAGTGACCAACCGATATCTATGATAACCTTTGATACTAATGACAACCTTAAATGCTCAATAGAGATAACAAGTTAAAGGTAGCTACTCTTCATCATCAGAAGAAAGTTGTTGACAACTATGCAGTAAGAGCTACTTAGATGAGGGCATGTACACACTAGTTGAAAGTTGGTGATTGGGCTAGCAAGGAATTTTTCTCTTTTCTATGCCCTCGACATTCCTCTCCTAGTATTAAAAGGATTCATGAAGGTAATTTGATTCTCAACTAAAATTATAGACATCCTTCAAGCTTTTGTTAAGCATTACTAGCAATTTTTCATAGCTCAAGCACCTTCAACTACCAATCAACAAGCCCTCAAGGAATCCCTTGCACCTATTTACTATATTCTTAAAACCTCTCAAAGGGATTTCTATGATCATACTTTGTCTATACAAGATTTAAAGGAAGATACTTTTTCCATGGAAGATGACAAATCCTTTGGTAATGTTGGTACCCATGTGAATTCTATAGAGCCCTTTGGGATTTTATTTTTTTGACCTGCATCATGTATATCTTGAAGCTCTTCAGTATGGGTCTCTAGGACATGATATAAATAATAGAAATATAAAATTCATACCTAAAATTGGTGCTCTAGAGGAAAATTTTAATTTGCACCCAATTACCTTGCTTAATATTTCCTACAAAATCATTTCCAAGGCCCTTGTCATCTCCTTCCCAAGATTGTGTGTCCTGAGAAAACTAGTTTTATTCAGTTTAAACTTATCCTTGATAATATAATAGGAGTCTGGTAGGGTATGGAATGGGCTTGTCGGTCCAATCAGGATGCCATTTTTCTCAAAATTATTTTTTCTAAAATTATGACTGAATAGAGTGTCCTTTCATTCTTTCCATGTTAAAAGCTCTTGGGTTTGGTCCTCGTTTTATTCTTTATGTTCAAATTCTTTTTGTAGATGCCTCTGCTTCCATTACTATTAGTGGTCATTAGTCTAATACCTTTGGCTTGCATAGATCAATAGGAAAAGGCTTTCCATTGGCCCCTTGTATGACCTCACAACAGAAGGCTTTGGATAGTTTTGTGTCTCTTCTATATTCAATGACCAAGTTTAGGGAATTTCCCTTCCTGATTCCAATGCACAGGTTGAGAATGTATTGTGGTCCCACAACCATGCTCCCCTTTTTTGCCTTTTGGCTTCAGCCCCCCCCCCCTTCTTTTTTAGCTTGTCCTTAGTTTTTGTTTATTTTCTTCTTGAGTCTAGTCTTTTTTTAGGTTTTTAGTCATGTCATAGTTTTGCACTTTCAGAGGTTTGAAAGTGTGACAGGTCTGAAAGGGTGAAGAGGATATTTTCCAAAAGCTTGCAGGGTTTCAGATGTTTTAGACATCTGAAATGATGAACTACAACTGATTTAGAACCTAATTGAAGATCGATGATTAGAGATCACCGAATTTCTCATTAGATATGTAAGATGATCAAATCAATAATATGTTGTCATTGATGTCAACTAGTTTGACAACACTTATCTTGTAAGTTACAATACCTAAACATCTGTAGAAAGGAAGAAAAAGAGATGAAGAACAAAAATATCTACATGAGAAAGATGTATATGATAGATGAGGATAAGGAACACATTGGTTAACTTATTGATGAGTCTATGACCTTATGTTATTGACTTGATTATGTTGCATTCATCTATGATGAGGAAAAGAGCTGAAAGACACAAGGAAGTGTGGTCGGTTGATGATGCATCACAGTATACACTAAGCAGTGTAGTGTATATTAAGCATAATATAAATTGAGCTTGTGTTCACTGACACATTTCTTTGTTAACCAAATAGAGAGAAAGGAACTAAATGATCAGTTTAGCCGATAAGGATTGATGAGTTGTACAGTACCTTGTGATAGGAGATGGAGATAAAGTTTGTTACGAAGATCTACGGCTAACAAAATTCAATAAATATCTAAAGGATGAAATTAAAACATGTTACCGATACATCACCCGAGGAAGGTTTAAGTAGAAAAATGGACAAAGGAGAATAAGTAGCAAAATCTAATGGAGGAAAAGAAAATGGTTTAATTGTCTATTTAAGAGACTAGGGTTTCATTGTGAAACATATGCCAGAAGGAGACTACAAAAATTTTTCATTAACAAGTTTTCATGTATGCCTGATCAAACCGGTTAAGGAGAACCAAACTGCAGATTTTATCGAGCATCAGAAAGCTATTACCAAGTGATAGTTCATCAATGATTATTATTGATACAGAATTGATATATTGATCTAAGGATTTGAATGAGCTTAAAATAGATTTGATAATCTATAATTGAAGTTTTGTTGTGATCAGATCAACTTCTGTTACATTTTAACCATTGTAAATAGAGAAATCTCTTAACAGAGTGGACTTGTAAGTCTTTTATATATAATTCATAGAATGAACATTATTATCCTGTCAACCCCATAGTGAATGCTGGTTGGACAATAACTGTTGGTCTAAAATCCTCTAACAAGGTCACACCTAACAATGTGTTTGTAACATTTAATAGGGTTGGGTCTTCACCGAACTCACTTTTGAAGAGTGAACAATTTTTTGGGTTGCCGGTCCCAGGTGGTTTTTCCCTTCATAGGGTTTCCACATTAAATTTCTTGTGTTATGTGTTGATTGTGATGTATGTTTGATGTCATACTTTACATGTTGCATATTGGATTTAGTCAGTAATCATTATTTATTATTGACTGGTAATTGGTAAAAACATAGATAGTATAGTATCTTATGTTACCAAGCTGTAGAAGTTTAAGTAATTAGTTTTGGATTATACATTTTGATTTGGGACAATGGATAACTGATTCACCCCCCTCTTAGTTATTATAACAATAGTCAGGAGGTCTAACTCCCCAAAGGGAGTCAACCTTTCAACTTTTTGATCTTTCAGAGGTTTGAGACCCCTAAAAGTCTGATCAATGGGGGGCTGACATCACTCGCCAATTTTCCTATATAAGGTGTGAGAGGATTTTTAGTCCTCATATTTTCACTGCGTCTTCATCATTTTAGGAGCTCTTCATGTGCCTTTTCTTCCATTTTTTCACCTCGGTCTTGATTTTCTATCTTTGTCATCTAGTCTCTTTGAGGTTGGTTTCTCTCTCTCCCTCTCTCCCTTTGCTCTTATTTTTTATTGTTTTTTCTCATCTAGTTAGGGTTTCTTCTTTCGTGTTGGTCTAGTTAGGGTTTTTTAGCTTCTTGCTATGTTTAGGTCTTTTCATCGATCTAGTCTCACCTCAGAGGTCATGAGGTTGTCCCCGTTGACCCCCTAGCCTAATTTTGTGGTCAAACTCATGGTTGGACTCAATTTTGATTCTATGACACAAACCCTAGTTTCAGACCTTCGTGGTCTGAAAATTTTAAACAGCCTTCAAGAAAATTTCCCAAGTGCTAGGTTTTGGCATTTTAGTGTTGTCGCACACTGAAACCATTCTTCCTCCAATTCGCCATAGTTAGAACTGGTGAAATCCCAAAATATTTGCAAAGCTCAAGCACCAAGGCTGTCTTTCAGCATTTCAAAGGTTTCAACCTTTAAAACTAAGCCACCTTTGATTTGCAAAAGGCCAAAAAGGGGGGCATCACAAGCATTTTTCAAACTCAAGCCTTCTTTTCACCCTTTCAGCACTTTCAGCCTTTCGGATGTCTTCTACCCTTGAAGGTCCGAAAGACTGAAAATGTCTTTAGAGATCTTCTAAGCTTAATCTTTCAGAGTGCTTTAACTTTTTGAGATTTTTCTCTCTCCTATAATTTCTTGATTACTTATTCATGTCTTTTTCTCTTTGTGGAAATGGAAGAGAAGGTTATGTCACCAGCAATGAAGTATCAATTCAAGGGATACCATCTACCTTTAAAAGTGAGCAACCTGCATTCAGAAATTACAAACACTGACATTAGCCATGTCAATTAGAACAACAACTTGGTCAAATGCACCTCACTAGAAGGAAGGTTTGAGGACTAAAATTCATTAGTACATTGCTCTGCGGTGAATGCAATAGCACATCCTATCTCCATCTTATCTTTGGACTTGATAAATACTTTTACAAGCCGCTATGTTCCTAATGAAAGAATGGTGAAGAACATCATGGGTGAAGTGGTCCTGGATCTAAGGCTTGATAATATTGAGGATGTCTTCCATTTGCCAAAAGGGGTCAACAAATTCTGCAACTTTCACATCAACAAGGGGATGGAATTCTACAACAAAGATGTTCCATGAGCTCATGGCATAGTGAACAATGAATATCTCATACAACCCATGCCCAAAAACAAGCTAGATAGGATAGATATGAGAAGAGGGTATATGAAAGAAAACATCCAAGTGACCATAACCATGATCATCTGGGTGTATGGGTTTCCCAAGTCTAGTCAGTTGGAACCCTAGATGATCATGCTCATAGAGAAGATAAGGGAGCGGGAGGAAAGGTTCGACTAGGCCACTATCCTTAGTGACAATTTGGATGAGTAGCTGGTAAGACTAAAAATAGACCCACACTTCTACATGACATCATATATTGTGTATCTACTAGGTGCTAGAGAAGTGTACCATGGATTAATAAAGGTGGGTGTTATAGGGGATTTGAACACATGGCCATTCACAATGTACCCACAGCTAGTTAGGAAGGAGTTCTACACTCATAACAGCCCTAATTTCCCTATAGTCAATGATGCCTTCATCTTTTCCATCATACACCCCATAGAGGGAGATTATGCCAAGAGAATGTCAACTGGGGTTTCTGCTAAGGTCAAGGCCCTTGGGGAATTCTACATTTAGTTCAGAACCTTCCCATACATCCAAGTGATGGGGAGTACCCTAGCCCCTAAGAAGCTACCCAGGTATCCTTCTGATAGAGTTGTCCTATTGGAAATAGCGAGACAATTTTCAGATGCCCATGAGCACATCAAGCATAATAAGAAACATTGTTGGGATTTCTTAATTTCTGTAGGGCCCCACTATGTACCTGATATGAAGATCTACAAGGATCTAACTCTCAAATGGGATGAATTCCCTTTGCCTACCTACAACCTCATAAGGACCCATTTTGATCCAATTGGTATGTATAGTCACATAATGGGAAGGCATTATGGGCATGAGCCACACATTGAGGGCCATTGGGTAAACTATTTAGCTGATTATGAAGTCAAAATTCATGACTATTTTCGAATGAGTTTGGAGCTAGCATAGGCTGCTTTGTCACTAAAAATCCCTCCAAAGGTGAAAGTGGCTGATTCTGAGGATATCTTAGAACCTATTTACAATCAGGACAATGTATATACTAGAGCCATTTTGATTGCAGAGGTGGACAGGGATGAAAATGATGATATTAATTTTATGGCTAGGCATGTCATTAAAGTCATAAAAGCATGGATCGCTCACCAGTTTCATATGGAACATGTGCCAATGAAGCAATTACATGTGCAGTCCTCCAAAGAGAAGAAGAAGAAAGGAGAGAAAGTACTCAAGCCATAATTCAAAGAGGCTGCACCCATGAAGCCAGAAATAGTTTTTAGGTACGAGCATTCTACAGCTTATGGTTCAGCTACTCATTCCAAGAAAACTAAAACTAGAATGATAGGGAGCATAGCACCTCTAGATGCACCTTCTTCCAGTGGTCATGAGTCTCTAAGTGCAATGAAGAAAACCTAGTTTAAGATAATAGAACCTAAGTCGACTAGCATAGTCAAAGGGAATGTGTACAAAAGAAAGAAAGGATCAATGCCTACTAAGATAGACACCCTCTTAGAGTATAATGAGAATGACTTAGATAAAATGCCCCTTAGAAAAAAGACCCACTCTCTTGGATTCATCAAAAGAAGGAGAGTCATGGAGGATGATCAAGGGGATGTTGAAGGGGCAAGCCAAGGAGAACCCATAAATCTAGATTCTCTAGGGGATGATGAATTTGATATCACAAACTTCGAAGGGCTTCATGGTTTCCAAGAATCAGAGCAATAGGCTACAATCCCAAGATAGTTGGTGACTTTTGATTCTTTCCCTACCCAATTTACTAGTCCCCATAACAAGGTGATAGAGGAAGCTCCACTAAAATCTCAAGAGCCAATTAAGGAAGTGATAGAAGAAGTTCAAAAGGAAATAATGAAGACAAAAAGGGACTCTTCCATTGGTGTCACTTTTGAAGAATATGTAGCTACACGAGTCCCCTTGGTTTCACACATAGTTCCACCTCCACCTCTGCCTATGCATTAAACTCTGCTCTGACCTCCGCATCAAACACCACTAACAACTCCGCTTCCATCTCCATTTTAGACCACTCCATTTCCAACTCCGTCACCTCCACCAATGCCTACACCCACTCCCTTGGTTTCCCCTACTCCATCACTGGTTCAGGATGAAGCAATAGCTCAAGGTCCTCAAGAGCCTAAGAAATAAACATAGATAGCTTGTGAGGAGATGGAGGAGAAACACAATGGATCAGAGGAGCCTAGTCATAAAGAAGAACCACTAAATACATAAGAGAATATAGCTAGGGAAAGAGAGCATACAACTAGGGAAGAAGAGAAGACAACTGAAGAAGAGTAGACAACTAGGGAGGGTGAGTTGAATGAGATGGAAGAACAAGGAATAGGAGGAGAAGAAGAGAGCCATGAAGAAATGGAAATAGAATACTAGGCTACTACCTTGACTCTATTAGCTCCCTATAAGCCCCTCAATGCTTTCTAAAAACCCACTTGGTTCACAAAGGAGATCCAGCCAAGGACAAGGTTATACATTTATGATGAGATAAACATGGAAGCTTCAGGGAAAGCATTCCATCAAGCTAGACCCAACACCCTAGCAAGGACATAGTCATATGTCACTCAAGATCAAGCACAAAGATGGAAGGATCAAGTAGAGGTTACCACAATGAGAATTAATATAGATGAGGTCACTCCTGATGACTACATGCTAGAGGAGGTAGATTTGGGAGAGCCAACTAGAGAGGGGAGTAAAAATTTAGCTACCCTCAGATTGAATCATGCCCTTGGTTTCATGGACAAGGATGAGGAGAAGATTAAATCCTTGATGAAGAAAACTAAGGCCATGAAAAGGTTCATTCTCAAGATGGCAAGTCCCATTGACCCTAGTAACCCTCAGGCCTCATTGCAAGCCATTTTGGAGAAAAAGGGTGAAGTAAACACAAATATTCCACATTCTTTTGTCCAGGTTTGTGCAAACTGCAAGGAAGATTGTGAACAATTCACAAAGGTGGCTCTCAAGAATATTCTAAGGCCTTTACAGTGTATTCTTTAGGGAATTGCATCCTTAGTGGAGATCATGAGTGAAGAGGATGGTTTAGAGGAGAAACTTCTGAAGTGGCAAAAGGCATTGGATGACCTCATGGTAATAAGGAAGTAGTGCTTATAGCTATTGGTTAAGATATATGAAGGGTCTGAGCTAAAAAATTTTGAGGAATGGATCTAGGAGATAATAGGAGCTCTGACTATTTTTTAGGAGGTACTTAAAAAGATGGATAAAAGGAGGGATGACAATCTACTTATTGTAGGAGAGTTACATCAGTTCTTTGATGGATTGGATTTAGATTTGTATGATGAGGATTATGAGAAAACAATGAATTATGTAAACACCATTGTCAATCATTATCTAGGTATATTTAGAGGAGTTAAGACAAAGGAGGAACTCCAACAGATATTCTATCAAAAGGAAGAAATTCAGAAAATAATCTCTTGAGAAGAGGAGATACAAGGGTTTGCATTGGAATTGGTCACCTTCTGAGATAGCCAACAAGAGATCCCTTAAGGGTTCCAAATGGTTGACTTTGAAGAAGTACTTGAGATTGTGGATAGGTTTTGAAAGGCACATCCAGAAGTACTCCATAGCTAGTGACCATCCAGTTTATACTTAGTCAAATTTTGGTGCAGAGAAAAGCAGTTTTGTACTTAGCCATTTTTGTAGAGCCTATTTTTTGGCCTTTCAACCCTAGAGAACTTTTGGCCTTCGAAAGTCCAAAGTCTGAAATTTGGAAAAAGGAGACTTGAAAATTAGTCATTTTTTAAGCTTGGCTTTTTCGGACCATCTATCAAGATTTGGGAGTTTTTTGGCACGTCTGACGTTTAACTCCAGTTATCTCAGACTTGATTTTTCAATCAACTAGACCTCTTCTATGGGATCATTTATGCATTATTTTGGGGTCTCCTTCAATTAGACCCATGTGGAGGAGCTATAGCCAAGGATTACAGGTAGGATTGTGAGTTCTATCAAGAGCATGCCTGGGTTCCAGCTTCATTTGAGATGATTTATGCATGATTTGTTCTATATTTTGTAGTGCACGAGGGTTGATTCCATGCTAGGGTAGTTTAACTTGTTCTTAGAAGTAGTTTCATTAATGTAATCTCTAGTTTAGATTTTTTTCCAAGTTTTAGAGGCAACTGAATCTGTAGTTGCAAAAATAAGAGCACATCTCTATAAATTGTAATAACACAAAGTAATGAGGGTTGATTTGATCATTAATGCAATACATACAGTTGGTGCTTCATTCATAGTGTGATATTTCTGCTATCTATGTGAAATTTGTGAGTGTGTGATTTTCTCATTCATTTATTTCAAAGAGCCAATTGCTTGTTTGATGATTTCAAATCTATGATTCTTAACTCAGTTTTTGCTGGTATTATATTTCTTTGTTATGATGACTTATTGAGAAGATTATTCTTTTGGTGCTTGAAGATTAAATTGTCTCACGTGTGCACACATCTATGGTGGCTTCGTGATTCGATGAGTTTTGGCTTATCATACATCTACATTCATTTTCATTGATGCTTGCATCCATCTAGCTAAAGATTGTGTTATTTTGATCTCTATTTTGTGGGTTTCCTCATCTTCCCGGTCTTTTAATTCGCAAAGTTGTGATATTGGTTTATGTCCATTAGATTTCTTTTTAGTAATTTCTTTCAAATTCTTGTTACCCTACTCCTTACCTTTTCTTTGCAAAAATCAATTATGGTATATTAATTATATTAACATTGCTTTTATTCTAAAATTTGAAAATAAAAAAGGGAAACATTGTGGTATCCTAAAGTTTGTTTTGAAGTCTTCCTCAAGATACGAACCAGAAAAGGCCTCCTTGTTAATAGATTCACATTTTTCTTCCATTGAGCTATCCAAGTGGTTGAGACCTAACCCAAAAGGAACCTTGAGAGTGACTCCCATTAGTCTTCCAAGAGGGGAATTTTCTCACGTAAATTCCTAGCTATTGTCTCATGTAAAAGTGATGTTCAATAGATTTGGCACTAGAAGGAGGGCCTTCAAAAGGGGAATCCTAGAATATTGGATCGTTCTCTCCCAAAAGGTTTGAATGAGTCCTTAGATCTTCACCAAACAAAGGGGAATTCCTTAAACTTAGAGAATTTTGTAGACCATGCAGCAATAGAAAAAAGCAAGGAGAATACATTGCACATCAATCTAGTCTTCCCCCACTTCCACACATTGCTGCCCTGCTTGTTGCTGCTCTACCACTAGCTCCAATGGCATTTTTCATGAATGCACAAAGTACTCCATTGGACATACAAAGAAACCTCCATGACCTTCCCAAGAACCCTAAGATATTTTGTCCATGTTTCATCTATGGAGAATTTAGGATAGTGGAAGAACATGTTTGTGCATTCAAAGAGTTGTGCAATCAGAAAGAGATTTCTCATCAAGACATCATGTGCCACCTTTTCCCCTACAGATTGGGGGAATTTTCATACAAGTGGTATCTAAATTTTCCATGAGGATATATCACCACATGGGAAGAATTTGAGACAAAGTTCCTTAATCAATTTAAGTTGTATGTGGATCCAACAAATCTTCACCACTAGTTCATTTCAGTGAGGAAAGACCTCAATGAACCAATTTCCATGTTCAATCACCATTTCCATAAAATGTATCAGAATCTTGAAGCTCCTTATATCGTACCAGTTGGGGCTGCTATACACATGTACCTACATGCCTTGGATCCACTAACCTCCATATTCTTGAAAAGGCTGCCTCCAGGTGACATAGACACTCTAGAAAAATTATGTAATGAGGCTATCACGTTAACCCAATAGATGGATCTGCAAGCGGGTGGAAATTATGGCATTCTACCAACATTAGGGAATGCTACTATGACTGGTCCATTCATAGAAAATAATCAATTCCTAGTGCAAAATACCCCAACGCTCAATTCGGTCCCAACTACATACATTGTTTCCCCCCACTTGCCATCACTTATCCCAGATATGATGTGCACAAGGCAACTCTGTGTGAGAAAAAGGTTATTGTCCCAAGTGAGCTAGACATGCTCTAGTGAATGAGTTGGATGCCATGAAAAATATGTTTTCCTAGTTGACAGGGGAGATCACTAGGATGAAGCTTAATCCACCTCAGAACCAGGGAAACTACCAATGCCCGACTGCTATCCCAAACACTTACTCCCAAAACTAGAACTGCAACTATGGAAATTACAATAACAATAATAACAATAATGGGGGAGGTTATGGGAACACTACTCAAGTTAAGTAGTTCAGTCAGCAAAGAATTAACAGAACATGGAACACACGTCCAAATAATGGTAGTATACCCTCTAACAATGCTAATGACTTCAAATCATATCAGGTCAATTTTACTCAAGCTCCCAACACACACTGACCAGATAATGAGTATAGGAGGGAATTTGACAATCAATAGATCTAAGATCCTAATAACTCTCAGACCCACTTTAGTGCCATGGTCTTTGATTCATACAGCCCGAGCATAGGTGAAGGTCCTAGTGATAACATAATGGAAGAAGAATTTATCTTCCCTTTCAATCAAGAAAGTCAGCCGGAGTACTCCAAGGTCCATGCTTTTCAGAATAACAACAGAAACACTTATAATCTAAGGAGTAGAAGAGAACCTCTAACCGATGACATTCCTCCAAGGATGAAGTCTTCTCCACCTAATTCAGGGGCTAGAAAAAATCCTATACCTCCTCCAAGCCCCAATGCCAATGGTGCTCCCATAGTACAACATCAACTCGCTCTACTAAAAAACCCATCCTGGACCAATAAAAAATATAGTGCAGTGGAGGAACTAAAGAAATTTATAACTAATATGTCAATGTATGACATGATACAAATTTTTCCTTCTCAAAGAGAAGCCCTCTTGAAGTCACTGGATCAATCCAAATCGGCCTCATCCAGCAACAACACTAGAAATGCATCCAATGTAAACATGGCTGAGGCGATGCTAACTATGTTCAAGGATAGGGTAGAAGTACGCCCATTCTTCCTAAGCCTCAAGATCTTTGGAAGAAACCTACATAATTTTTTGATCGGTTCAAGATCTTCTTATAATCTCATGCCGTTGTCCATATGCCACAAGCTAGGGATGAGTCCTCAACTGACTAACAGTGTTGTGATTCAACTTGACAAAATAGAGGTCAAATTCATAGGGGTCTTGAAGGATATGCATATACAATTGACTGCTAACCCCAAAATCTAGGATTGTATTGACATACATGTGGTGGACATTCTGGAGATGTATGGAATGTTACTCAAGAGAGAGTGGACCCAATCACTGAGGGGTTGGTTCTCCATAGACTTCACTCAACTCTGGCTACCATGGAAGGGGCTTAAAAACTAAATCAAGATTGATGTAGAGCCCAAAATCAAACAAATGATAACCAATTACAATGCTTGAAATGAAGTCTTATTCTCACAAGTTGACCTAGGAGTATACCGGTTTGATAAGGAATTCACATTCCACCTCAAAGAAGAAGAGAACTCAAATGACAACCCGATGCAAGGGTTGGTGAATACTCAAATTCTTGAGGAGACTCTCACATAATTCATAGGGGGTATGATGAAAAATATGAGACATCTTGGCCAAGATGCCGACCCAAAAATAATAATGCTACCAAGGTATTGTTGCCTCCATCAGACAAATCACTCAAAGTTTATGTTCCAAGATTGCTAGGATGCGGTAGCCCAAGTAATGAGCCAAATGACTTGCACATCTGAGCTTAAAAAGGACATGATGGCACATTCAAGTGAGGATGGATCTCCTCTTTACAAGAAACCTCAAGTTCCCACAACTAAAGATTTTATATAGGAGGAATGGAGCTCTTCTGATGACGGTTGTCTGCCTCCATGCCATGAAGTATGGAATGATTTGAAAGAAAAACAAATAATGAAATGGGTTCTCCTTTCCAAAAGAGAATACTTAGATGAAGATAACTTGAAGGTCCTAACTAAGGAGAACCTATCACCACTTGAAACCCTTGTGGGACCTAAGGTCAATGCACATCTGCCTGAGGTGACTTCAGAAGTCCAAGAAAAATCATCTTCCCATAAGAATCACCTTGTCTGGAAACTTTAGTTTGATGGCTCAAAGTGTAAACAAGGAGCGGGAGCTGGGATTGAATTGGTCAATCCTCATGGGGGTTGATACTACATTGCTTATCAACTACAATTCTAATGCACTAAAAACATTTCTGAGTACGAGGCTCTAGTTTGGGGTCTTCTCATGGCACATGAGAAGAAGGTGAAAAAGTTAGTAGTGGAAGGTGACTCATAGCTGATAGTCTGATAGATTCAAAGCTAGTATTCATGCAATAACAAGTTATTGGCTTCCTGCCACAATCATGTTTGGGACCTAATCAAATATTTTGAAGCTTTTAACATCTGAAGTATCCCAAGAAGAAAGAATATTGTTGTTGATGCTTTGGCAGTATCAGCAAGCTCTTTACAACCATTGGAAAAATCTAAATTGAAGAAATTCTCTGTGAAACTGGTGGTTGTGCCAGCTATCTTAGATAATATTAAAAACTTCTAGGTATTCCAAGATGATCAACAGATATTGGAATTTATTATGAATGCCAGAATCTTTGACAAACAAAGCATCAATGAAGAAGAAGATGAAATGGAAGAATCAAATGACTTAGGGATTTTGAATTTGAAGACTAACTCCATTCTGAAAGGAATGGTAGCCCTAGAAAGGATTTTTGATAAAGATGAACATGCTCAAGAAAGAGGAAAGACACCTATGGTAGGAGGTGATGATTGTGAGCTCTACAAATTGGGTACACACCTTAAACTTAGAGAAGTCCATATTGGGAAGGTCAACATAATTGAAGAAAAGAAGTAGATGGTAGAACTACTCATGGAATACAAAGATGTCATAGCCTGGAGTTATGAAGACTTAAAGATGTATGATCCTAGTGTTATCATGCACAACATCCCTTTGAACCTAGATGCTAGGCCCTTTCACAAAAGACAAAGACCAGTGAACCCTATGATTGAACCAGTGATCCAAAAGGAGCTACAAAAGTTGCTTGATTCAAAAATTATTTTCCCTATCTGGCATTTGACTTGAGTAGCAAACCTCATCCCGGTGGGAAAGAAAAGTTGAGAGGTGTGGCTCTATGTAGATTTCTAAAATCTTAACAGTTCTTCTCAAAAGGATAACTACCCTCTTTCATCCCTTGATGAAGTACTACAGGTGGTTAATGGTTCCCAAATGATGTCTTTCCTAGATGGTTACTCTAGGTACAACCGGGTCATGGTAAAAGAAGAGGATCACCTCAAAACAACTTTTACAAAAAAATGGGGGATGTTTTCTTATTGTTGTATGCCATTTGGTCTGATCAACATGCGGGCCACTTTCCAATGAGTTATGAATGAGGCATTTAGAGGCCTAGTCAATAAATACATTATCATTTATATGGATGATCTCACAATTTTCTCTAGGAACTATATGGACCATATTGAAGATCTATGAAAAGTCCTGAAAAGGTGTCGACGTTATAGAATCTCACTAAATCCTAAGAAGTGTGTCTTTGGGGTAACCCAAGGAAAAATTCTTGGGCACATCATATCTGAGATAGACATATCAATTAACCCTGAGATGGTCAAATCTATTCCCAATTTGGTCCCCCAAATAGCAGGAAGGAGTTGAAATCATTCTTCAGGAAAATCAACTTTTTCAGAAAGTTCATTAGTGGATTTGCAAAGATAGTACACCCATTGAATGATATGTTAAAGAAAGATGCTAAGATTGAGTGGAACACTCTGGCCAAAGAAGCTTTTGAATAAATCAAGACATCTATTGCCACTGCTCTAGCTCTAGTCAGCCTTGATTATCTTCTACCATTCAAGGTTTATTCCTTTGCATCAGAACACTCATGTGTGAGATCCTCATGTAGAAGAAGGAAGGAGAAGACAAATGACTGATAGCTTTCATGAGCCACCCTCTAAAGAACATGGAACTCAAGTACCCAAATCTTGACAAATAATCTTTTTCCTTGGTCAAGGCCTTCAAGAAATTCAAACACTACATTCTCTGGAGTAAGGTCATTTCCATTGTTCCAGATCTAGCAATCAAATCCTTGCTAATGAAAAATAAACTAGGAGAATGAAGAGGGAAGTGGATGGCTATATTACAAGAGTTTGACATCGAGATCCAACCAATGAAGTTAGTGAGGGGGCAAGGTCTTACCAAGATGATGGTAGAAACAGAGTAAGGCTTGGTGTGCCAAGTGTACACCAACAAAGGAGTGGTCATTGATATCTGGTATCAAGAGATAGTTTACTATCTATTGCAAAATTGTTGCCCTGAGGGATTGAATGGGTCACAGAGGAGAGCACTAAAGAATAAAAATAGTTCATACATGTTGATGAATGGGAAGTTCTACAAATACAATTATGGTGACCTCTATCTACGCTGCTTAGATCACATAGAAGCTAAGTAGGTTCTCATAGAATTTCATGATAAATATGGTATTGGGCATAGATTAGAAGAAGCCACTGCCCATCAAATATTGAGATCTCACTATTATTGGCCAACTTTATTCAAAGACACTCATGAGCACATGCGCTCTTGCCATGTTTTCCAGACTAGCGCCATTCGTGAGAGACATCTGGTGATGCCCCTATAGCCAATTTATGAGGTGCATCCATTCACCAAGTGGGGGCTTGATTTCATGGGTATGATTAATCCTCCATCGTCTGCAGGGCACCAATATATCTTGACCACAACCAATTACCGTGCGCGCTGGATAGAAGCGTAGGTTCTAAAAAAATGTACTATTGAGGTGATAACCAAGTTCCTGGATGAGTTCATCATCATGAGGTTTGGCATTCTTTTCTTTTTGGTGTGTGACAATGCCCCTTATTTCTCTTCTTCATCACTCATTCAATGGATTTTGAGAACTAGGTAATTCTCAAATTCTCATCCAATTACCATCCACAAGGGAATCGAGTTGCTGAATTGACCAACAAGAACTTAATCACAGTAATCAAATGCCTCTTGTATGATAATCCTAGAGATTGGCACACTTAGTTGAAATATGCTCTATGGATGGATCACATGAGAATCAAGAATGCCTTGGGGACCTCTCCCTACCAACTAGTCTACGGTCTGCAACCTATTTTCCTGATGAACCTAAAAATACCAATTCTTAGATTTATGGATCAATACGTCAAGGGTGATGATCAGGTGCAGATTCACTTGATGAACTTGCTAGATCTTAATGAGAAAAGAACCATGGCTTTGGAGCATGTGGCCAAACATAAAGCTATTGTCAAGCATTGGTTTGATAAAAGAAAAACAATGAAGACCTTTAGGATTTCTAATCTAGTTCTAATGTGGGATAAGGCAAAAGAAAAACTAGGCAACCACACTAAATTTCAATGTCTGTTGATAGGCCCTTTCTAGATCGTGAAGATCCTAGGAGAAAATACCTATCAGATTAGTTCAATGACTAGTTTCTCAAGCACTACTTTGGGTCTTGACTAACACTTGTGTAATATTGTAAATTTTTGTATTTTAGAGTGTTTTCTTTTGGGTCTTGTCATTTGCATCTTTTCCTTTGGGTCTTGTCATTTGCTTCTTTTCATTGGGTCTTTTTATTTGTAGGGTAAGTGCTTCTTGAGCTTAGTGTTCTACACCAAGTAATTCAGGCAAGAGATAAAGGTTTTCCTTGGTCAAACCCTTTGATGTAGTTTTGTCTTGCAGCGAGCCAGATACAAAGATCATAAGTAAGACATTTTCTTTTTAGACTTCTCAAGAGGGTTCATTAGAACCAACCATCCTCAACACTAGAACACATTTAAAAGGGATCCTAGGTCACAAGCCTCTCATGATAGGATTCCGATCAGAGTCAGAAAATGCCCATGGTTGTGGAAGAGGTCAAGAGTCATAACCCTATCCTAACTAGAACACAGACTAAGAAAAAGGAGCAAGAAAGAAAAAAGGAGGAACACATAAAGATGGGATGATAACAAGTAAAGCTCCAAGCTAGGGTAGCACAGACTAAGTGTTGCCCTAGTTTCAAAAAAAAAAGAGAAAAAAGAAGAAGAAAGAGGGAGCAAAGAAATAATACCTAATGAAAGCCAAAAAGGAAAAAAAAAAAGTAGCAGATGTTGAACCGAACAAGAAAATCATTCAAAACATGATGGTTCAAGAAAATTCAAGTTTTAGGCTAATAAATGTCAAGTCTAAGAGCCCTACAAAGAATTTTAAAAATTTGAATGAAGCTCGTCTGCAGTAAGGAAAGGTTAAATTGACTCTAGGCTGAATTCAGACCGGTGGGCAGTGATTTGATTACAGTTAGTTGATAATCAACGGAAGCTTAAGGTGAAGGATTCATGGGAAATTTGAATGCACACAAACACACATTGGATGTGGCTATTATGATTTCCTCAATCGTGATGATGTTAAAATGATCATTCTAGCTGAAGGATTTATGTCTGGTTCACCATCTAGTGGGGTTGTTTCAAGGTGGAATGGCTCTAGAGAAACTCGAGTTGTTTCCCTTTATTTTGTTAGGGCTATTTGTTGTGGTTCCTCAACCACAGTCCCCTTTTTTGCCTTTTGGATTTAGGCCCCCCCCTTATTTTTTAGCTTGTCCTTAGTTTTTGTTTATTTTGTTCTCGAGTCTAGTTTTTTCTTAGGTTTTCAGTTGTGTCATAATTTTGCACTTTCGAAGGTTCAAAAGTGCAACAGGTCCAAAAGGGTGAAGAGGCCGAGTTTATTTTGGCATTTTCCAGAAGCTTGTGGGGTTTAAGATGTTTTGAACATCCAAAATTTGGGAGGTCTGACTCCTTGAAGGGAGTCGGGCTTTTGACTTTTCGGTCTTTTGGAGGTCCAAGACCCCCAAAAATCTAAAAGGCTGATTGATGGGGGGATGACATCACCCAATGATTTTCCTATATAAGGTGCAAGAGTGTTTTTAGTCCTCATTTGTTCACTGCATTTTCATCATTTCAGGAGCTCTTCGTGCACCTTTTCTTTCAATTTTTTGCCTTGGTCTCGCTTGTCTATCTTTGTCCCCCAGTCTTGTTGGTTCCTGGATAGGATTTTACACTCCATGAGATACCAATATGCTTATGACTGATTTTAAGGAGTGGTTAATTTCAAATATGGGAAATCTATAAGCAACTAGACCAACTATAGGGACAAGACTACCCTCTTCACTTCTAGCTCTGCAAAACCAAGGTGAGTACACCTGATCCAATAGATATAACTCTGTTCATTACCTAATACTAGATCTAACAACAAATATCAGTGAGAAAGTACTAAATAAAAACCTATTATTCATTGACTCTCCATCATCAAGTAGAACTATTGATACCCACAAACATAAAACTGAAAAGATTGAAAGGATTTTATTAAAGGTTCTTGCAGGATGTAAACAATCATGCCAAACTTGCATCACTATAGGAGATACTAATTTTTTATCAGTGCCTCATCCATGGGGCAATATATCTTAGACAATAGTTTTCTCATATCAATTGGGACATATTTTAAATCAAATCCTTCTGGCTTTAAATTTGCAATCTCTTTATCAATGTCTTGAATAGATGTATCTAGAGGCTTCCTAATTTGGACTTCACTCTCTTTCTTCAAGGCTGGAACAACCTTAGCTATGGGTCTAGGTTTTATCTTATAAACAATATTAGGCTTAAAAATTTTCTTTATCTTGACTTTATCGACAGGATTAGCATCCTTAATCTTATCCTGTGATGTTTTTACATCTTTGTCTGTTTTCTTGATAAAAATTCCAACAGGCTTTTGACTTGAATCACCAACAACTCTATTTCTCAAGTTATAATTTTATTTTGCCTAAGTAACCATATTGGCTATTATCAAAGAAATCTCCTCATCAGAAGGCCTCCTTAAAGTAATTGTATCTTCATTCTTCTAAACATTACACTAGACAGAATCTGTTTCAACATCCTCATCATCTAAAAAAACTTGCTGATGATATAATTCATTTTTGGTCTGGGAATTAAAAACATCCTAATTTTCATCCTCTTTAGCAGAGTCCACCTCATCCCAAACATGAGAAGAAATCATTCCACATCCTTGGTCATCATAAGGCTGTTCCTCATTGCATTCTTGCTCCTCTTGAGAAGAGACATTTTGGGATATGGCACAATAATTAGGATCATGTGGTGATTGACAAGCAATACACCATGGGACCTCCTCCACTACATTCATTGAGTTTCTTTGCAATGGATTAGGGGTCCTATCATTTGGTTTATCCCTTCTTTTAGGATGAACATGCTTCTCATCTTTCCATTGAGTATTGTAGGGGTAATTTTGCATTCTTGGTAATTTGTTGAAGTTATTAAATGGAGGCCTATCTCCTCCTATGGTTTTATTACCTCTATTTTCACCAGGATTTAGATCTTTTATTGCTTTCAAAATATTCTTTAGGCTTTCATCATCCTTAGGTTTTACACTTTGATGCTTTCCTCGATCCTTCCTATTTAACAAAGGTGACTTGTTATCTTCCCTTCTTCCCAACTTTCCTGAAATTCTTTAGTTACTTTCTATGTTCACAGATAATTTGTAAGCTTCAAAAAGATTCATTGGATTCTTATCACTTAAAATATAGCCCATATTAGAGTCAAAAGCATTTAAATATGTGACAAAACACACTCTATCATCCAATCTGATGACCTGCAATAGTTTATGCATAGCCTTTTGAAATCTGACATTAAACTCCACAACATCCTCATTGAAGTTTTTCTTTATGTTATTAAACTCATTTAGCATAAAACCCTCATGTGTTTTGTCACCATATTGTTCCTTGAAACAATGCCTAAGTTGATCCCATGAACCTATGCTACCATGTGGCAAATCCCTAAACCAGTCTCTTGAATCTTCTGTTAGCGATTGCACAAATAATTTCATTATAACATCATCTGGCACAATATTATAATCATCAATCACATCAATAATTTTTTTTAGGTGCTCCTCACAAGTAACAACATTGCTTCCAGTGAACTTAGGAAGTTTCTTTCTTATTTCTTCAGGGATAGGGTTAGGGTATCCAAGGATGCCAGTGAAAACCAACTGTTTACATCTTTCATGAATAATCCATGTATTAGAAAAACCAGCACCCTGAGATGTAGATGCATTAGCATTTTTTACGGTAGGGATCTTGAGTCCTCCTAGTGGGGAAATACCACTCATGTGCCTAGCTATATTTGCAATATTAGCTCCTTGTGTCATTGGTAGAATTAACAAAGTTAGTGGGTCCTGCAGATTGTTTAAGAAAATCAATCTTCTTTTTCATTTCTAATGTTACAGCTTCTAATTCTACCTTTTCAAGCTCCTTAGCCAACATTTCTTGTTCCCTTTTAACTTTTTCTATGTCTTCTTCCAACCTCAAAGTCTGGTCTATAGGGATCTTAGGGCCTATAGGTTCTTTGATTGAAATACCTATTGCCTTTTTCTTTCCCTTATCCTTTAGGTCTCTTGCTTCAAAATTTTGTTGAACAACAGGCTGCTCACTTGTCTATTCAGGAATGGGAACATGATTTATAGCTTCTAAGTTCAATAGTTTCCTTTTTAATTGATCATCCCTTATCATGGCATGTCTGATTTTTCTTCTTTTTCCTTTTCCCTTTTCTACCTAATAGTTGCTTGCTCATGAATTCTCCTTTCCAACTCATACACTTCCTCAAATATTTCCTCAGAATCAGGCAAAGTCATTTCAGATTCAACCTGTTGTGCTTGAGGCTCTTCCTATTGATCTTGAGACTCATGAAGGCCTTGGGAAAATGATGAACCAAGGGTGAAAAGGGGAAAAAATTCTTGTCCACTCCTACTCTTACTTCTAGATCTTCTCCCCCCATACCTTCTATTAAGGATTGTCTTCCTATTTTGGGGCAACATTTCACCCTCCCTTTCTATGGGGGAATAATAGTCTTCATACTGGTTTAGGCCTAGATCAACTGCCTCCTCATATTCTGAGGCATTTCCCTCCTGACTAGGGGAAATAATACCTTCTTGTCTTGAGTTTCCTTTTTGTTTCCAGGTAAGAGACATATCATTAACACTCTTTTATCTCCTAACCTGACCTCATCAAGATGTGGTAGGAAGCTCACCCTACAAACTTTCCTCTGGATGCTCCTTCCTCCAAGACCTTGTGTTTCTGAAACTCATTGTGATATTATGATATTAAAGCACTAGTAAAAAGATGTTTAGAGTCACCACCCAAGTTGAATGGGATTTTATTATGATTTTAAACAAATAGGAAAGGGTAAGAAAATTTTGAAAAGGAATCAACTCTATGTTCAAAGGTAACCAACTAGTCTTGAAGTAAGCAGGCCAGGAGTCTAGCTCAACTTGTACCTATGTCACTTAGAACTTTGTTAACAAGATTCCCTTGTAGAGTCACCATTTTGTTGGTTCTTGGATAGGATTTTACACTCCATGAGATACCAATATGCTTATGACTGATGTTAAGGAGTGGTTAATTCCAAATATGGGAAATCTATAAGCAACTAGACCAACTGAATGGACAAGACTGCCCTCTTCACTTCTGGCTCTACAAAACCAAGGTGGGTACACCTGATCCAATAGATATAACTTTGTTTCTTATTCAATATTAGATCTTACAATAGATGACAATGAGAAAGTACTAAACAACAACCTATTATTCATTGAATTTCCATCACTGGGTAGAACAACTTGCATAAAATAAAATAAAAGTAAAAGACTGGTAATGATTTAATGTTTTAGGATCACAAGATTTTGATCATTCATTACAAAACAAAGATGGAAAAATACAGGCTAGTGCCTTATCCATTGGGAAAAATGTCACGAAATAAGATGGATATAATGGTGTCTGAAGAAGAAATGGTCTCTAAACATAAACACAAGTATCCCAATCTTTCCTAGTTATGAGAATCCTTCATATAAATCCAATGAACACATATTCCATTTTGAGCAGTATTTAATCTAACCCTAGATCAGAACTCAAAACATCAATACATACATATAAATTTGTGGAAGATTTAAAGATTCACATAATGAAACAAAGGAGAGACAAAGATTTGAAATTTGTATTAAGTATAACCTTTCACCATTTTCATACAATATATCTTGAATAGTAGGCTTGCAAGACAATAATAGAAACATGTACTTCTTCTCTATTGCTCTGATAAAATGATACAAAATATTACAATCCTCGACTGAGGGCTAGGGTTTCAAAATTCCTATCTTTTTAACTCCTAAACTCTCAATATCTAGAATGATCATGGAAAATCCTTTATATACAAGGAGATGCAACAAGCTACCGATCATTCTAGGGTTTACAAAAATCTTAACCCTAAAAACTATACAACAACCCAAAAAGGGTCTACAATAAATACACTTGTTTTAGCAAGTGAGATATTTGCAGCTAAGCTACCTTGCTTTATATCTTCAATGTTGTCCTTGGCTCTTTTCAACAAATCCGATTTGCAACACCTTGCTATCCATATTGCAATAAATGTCTTTCTGCATTTCAACAACCTTCACGACCCAAAAAGTGACTGCCTGTGCTTGGTCTAAGAAGCTGGTGGAGTATTAACTTTTTCAACATGAGGTATGTACTAATACCTCCACCTATCATACACTTCTTCACCTGGGAAATCAAAATTGGCAAACTTCATCCTCTTTCTTGATAATTGTTCCCACTCATTTTCAATTTGAGTGACCTTCTATTTTATGTTATCGAACATTGATTTAGCATTTATCAGCAACTTGATTGTACTACTAAAAGAATAAGTGTCACTTAGGACACTAGTCACCCTTTTTGATGATAGTGCATCCATCTCTTCTCTCCACTGATGTGATTCTTTGAATTTCCCCTTATCTATGAAAATGGTAGGCACTAGCTCATAATTTGAAAGCATTAATTCAGCTTTCAACATGCTTGTCTTTCTAACAAAGTTGTCCATAATGATATCATATTGTACCATTTTCTTCACAATCTGATGCACTGGCTTAATTAGTGGATCAGGGTCCTCCTATCCTTTTAATAGGATATGAAATAAATTTACATTGGGAGACCTTTCAATCCATTCCTTCAAAATTGGTGACATTTCAATCTTTTCCTTATTTAAAACTATAAACAAAAAATGTAATCTATTAACATGACTATAAAGAATGGAGGGCTTCAAATCATAAGAAAACTACATAATTTCATCTATTATCTTCTCCTCATACTTCTGGTGTGCTAAAGCTATGGCCTTTATATTCTCATCCTTTTCCTTTTCTAGTTGTACCCTTATGTCTCTCAATTTATTTGTTTCCTTTGTTAATCTCTATTTCTCCCAACTAACCCTTGCATCTATACTTGTCTCTGGGTAGGAGGAAGGTGGTAGCTCAATAATTGGGCTTGAAGATGAAGCCACTGTAGGCTTATCAGAAATTACCAATTAGGCAGACCTGTGATCCAAGGGTTGAGATAGTTGAGCAATTAATTTATCTTTCTAAATCAGCTATGTCTTAAGCTCATTATAAGACTTAAGAACCATTTCAAATTTGAGCCTAAGCTCCTCTTTCTCTTGGGCATCCTTCTCTACCACCTTAACATTGAACTTGGCAGTCTACAGGATCAAATTTGATGCCTCTACACCAGAAGTCTCTCCTACCCTCTGTACTAATAAACTACCTGCATATCTAGTAGAGAGATCCTCTCTCTTTCCTTTGTTTTCCTCCCTCTTTAGGGACCACATCACCAAGGCTGCATGGTCATCAAAAAAGACATTTCCCCTAGTAGCTTGTTTTTCATGTTCTACTGTAGTAAGACTTTTTAACTTACTATTCCTCATTTGATCAAAGACAATTGCATCAGCAATGTCCCACTCTAGTAGAATCAACACCCCTGCAGTATGAACCATGGCTCTTCCCTCCTTAGGAGTAATTCTCTCAAACTGCTTATCCATCTCTACCTTGGTCTTGTTCTCTATCTCTGTTACATCCGTATCAAGGAATTCTTCCTTTTTCTTCTCACAAATCTCTTTGTATTGATTTATTTTCATTCTCCAAAGAAATTGGGAGAATGCTCTAGTTTTAACAAATTTATCATCAGCAAGGAAAGAATCACTTGCTTGTTTCAAAATAGGGTCTAACTGTTTACCCTCAAATTCATCAACTGTAAGGTCCATGGCTACCTCTTTAGGTGCCTCAAGCATCCCTTCTTGCAGCTCATCACTAGAAACCAAAATGTCTCCCTCATTTCTTATTTGCATCAGTTTCTCTGCTACCCCATGTTCATCTAATTTGATGGGGGATTGAGAAGGAGAAAAAACCTCCTCTCCTGGCCTAGATTCTTCTTGTCTTTATCTTTTTGGAGAAGGTCCTTTCCCTACTGGATCATTTAGGGGCCTTTTACCTTTAGAAGTAGAGGGAATATGCTCACTTCTTTATTGTGGTGGTACAAGGACACTATAACTACTCCTCTTTTGCATTGTATAAACTCCCTTTAGAGTCAACTTCATGTACCTAGGCTGGCTCAAAATTTGTTTGGCCCTTTCAGGCTCTGCCATACTAACCTTAACTTTCTTCTCATTCACAACATGCATAATACCTTCAAAGTGTTTCGTAAGGGCATCCACTTTCTTTTCCCATGGCTCAAAACCTTGTAATGGATCATAGGTTGCATCAAAATTCCTGATAAAATCTACAGTCTTTTTGTAGACAATCCATTTCTCTTTCTTGACCTCTTGAGTTTGAAGGTCAAACTCATTTCTTACTATATCCTTAGGGAAATTGAACTGATGCTCTATAAGGGCACACTTAATCTTGTTTCTAAACATCCTTGAAAGGAACCCCTCTGTATCTACACACCTAACCACCACCTTGGACATTCTGTAGGGCTACAGACCTTATTCAAATGCACCCATCCTCCTTTAGTGGTCACATATTAGTGTGGAATAGTTATGTCTGGGAAGAAAGTTCCCCTTCCCTTACTAGTGAGAGTGGACTCCTACAAGTCACCAATTTGTCTTAGGATCTCAGCATATCCTACTTTTAATGGAACTTGGTAAGGAAAGATATAAGGTGCCACTCTGCAACCATACACTCTAAAAACTATGGAAATTGGATATAAAATTATATCCCCAAAATTATGGACTATGGTGATGTCTTGACAGTACTCGTTTGGTCTGATGAGTCTTAGCAGCTCCATTGGGATTCTAGGATTGTCAAAGAATAACAAAGTCCTAAGTCTGGATGAAAAATCCCTATCAAAAGAAACATAATTGGCATCCACCCTATCCCATGATAGAGTTGTGGTCCATAGCTGGACTAGGAGGGTTTCTCCATTTCTCTACTTCACAATATTTACTGTTGAACTAAAAAATTTCTCACCTTTGTATAATAACATGTGCATAAGCATTTAATACCATCTAAATGGCCTACTAACCTTCATGTTCTTAATTTCCTACAATTCCTCATGGCTCAAGTCAGCCAAATGAGATGCAAAATCAAAAATTAATGCCAACTAGGGGTGCAATGTTTGTACCATCATAAACATGTATGGGACTGGCATGTGAGTTGCTTCATCATTCCCTAGAACTAGAGTGAGAGACTTATAAAAATCTTGTGCTCTCTTACTAAACAAATCTAGCCTGAAAGGCTCTAGGGTGCTCACAGTTGCAACACACATTGATCCCATTTGATCAATGAATTCCTTTAGAGGCCCTGCTCTCAAAATATCCTTCTATGCCTCATATATCTCTATGAAATCTATCTTGTCCAACCCAATAGAAGGGTCATTTAATGAAAAAACCTCCCTGATCTCATCCTCTGTAATGTTGATTAGGTTCTTTCCATTAACATCCTTGACACACCTTGTCACAGGATCATAGCATTTTGCAATTTGAATTAACAACTCAACATCCATGAAAACACTAGGGCATATTAACCTCCCAACATCAAATTTCCATATGTTACTAAGGGGAGCATAGGAATTTCTCTGTGAGTAAGCTGCCTTGAATAAAATAAGACCGTTGTGCTTCTCTCCCACCCTAGCATCTCTCATCCAATTGCCTCTATCATAGAATGCTTCTACAACTGAGTCCCTAGGGTTTTTTGGGACAAGTTCTTTCATCCTTGCTGCCCCATTATTAGAATGTAGGAGAAATTGCATCAAGTCTTCAAAGACTCCCCTTTTGTTGTACTCTGTCTAACCAGATAGGTTTCTTTTTGGTGGCATTTTTAAACTAGGGTTTTATAAAATAATATATGAATACTTCAAGAAAACCCTAAGTGCTATCAACTTGCAATAGAAAATTCCTTGCAACACCTTGACAAAATTTAAGCAAACTTGAACTCAGAAAATAAACCTACTAGGCACCTACAAGTTCTTTGCTTAAAATCGCTCCTTGAGAAAACCCAGTCTGCCAAGAAAGCTTATGAGAACGGTGAATAGAAACAATGATTCAATTTTAAAGTATAGCATCGCCAACTACTTACAATCCATCTGCACGTAGCACATTTAATCCACCATTACTAAAATTTGGTGGCCTCAGCATTCACAGGATGTGAAAACATCTTGAAGTAAAAAATTTGAATTATGGCCATTGATTCATTTCTTTTCTGGCGCATCAGGCGGTTGACAAGTCTAACAGCATCAGCCTATATTACTTTCCCCAAGATAGTTCTTGACCAATGAGAACATTTCAAATAACCATGTGAGGAAAATAATAACTTAAGTTTTTCTTGATCAGAGTGGACAGGTGTCAACCTATCGCTAAAGTGCTATCATAAAATAAAAGCATCTTTCTTGAGTGGTGTAACAACAACCGCAAGATCTTTTTCCAACCTATCACGCTTTACCACCTCTTACAATGGTGGCCCCACAATTTCCTTTGAAAACTTTATCAAATCAGGAAGTTCCATGTTGGACAAGTCAGTAGGCCCAAAAAACCCTACCATTATTCTAAGTGTCAAGAACTGATAACATGACACTTCATCACTACTTGCATGGGCCAATGAGAAAAGAACAAGTCATCGATCAAGGACCCACCATTCAATTTCTATCATCAAGTAAGATCAATGGTTGTCGCTATACCGCTAACCCTAAATAATGTGCATCTTATCCTAGCGGTATAATGACAACCCCTAGATCTTGTTGTACTTTAACCATCCTAAAAAATAGGCCCCACTATGACACTTCACTTGTCTGTACATCAAATAAAAAACACCACATTGCAAAGAACCAACAAGTGGGCCTTCTTACTTTATCTTCCTCGGTAGCAACCATTCTGACAACTACCACATCACAGCTCTCAACAACCAATGAAAAAAAAACACACTGATGTGACCTAGCACTTTAGGACCCACCACAAACTACCTTTAAGATAATCCAATAGTTTTCACTAAAGTGTAGGCCAAAAATCCTGACATCTTCTTTCAACGGTATAGCGACAAGCATTGATTTAATCAAGTTTTTAACTGTTGGCATACTCTCATTGATGGGCCTACCTAGATAGATGGCACCTTGTTGCTAAAGTGTATGTCAGATATTTTGACAATGGAAAGGCTTGCAATTCAATGACAGCCACTCATTTTATAGAGAGAAAACTATTAAGAAATAATGCCGAAACTTAGGATTTGCATGAAATAAATTAAAAAGTGCCCCACCTAACAACCTAGCAATATAACATACAAAGTGATGGGTCAAAGGGGGTGAGAATTAGCACATGCATATTTCAAAGGATTAGTGAGCCAAAAAGTAATGCCAATTTATAACAAATTTCAAAACCAACTAGGGTTTTGGTTTAAACTAGGATTTTGGTTTAAACTAGGGTTTTGGTTTAAACTAGGGTTTTTTGATGTGAAGCCCTACCATCAGGTCTTGAAACTGGGTTACTTTCAAAAATATTGGCATGAAGCCAAAAAAATTTAGAACAATGATAACAAGTCTCTTCCAAGTTGGTTTCTCTCTCTCCCTCTCTCCCTTTTCTCTTGTTTTTTGTTATTTCTCACTCGTCTTGTTAGGGTTTCTTCTTTCGTGTTGGTCTAGTTAGGGTTTTTCAGCTTCTTGCTAGGTTTAGGTCTTTTGGTCAGTCTATTCTCACCTCAAGGGTCATGAGGTTGTCCCCTCTGACCCCCTAGCCTGAGCTTGTGGTCAAACTAGTGGTCAGACTCATTTTCAAGTCTGACACACAAAAACTAGTTTTGGTGTTTCGACCACAGGGTTTCAGACCTTCATGGTTCAAAAATTTTAAACAACCTTCAAGAAAATTGCCCAAGTGCTAGGTTTCAGTGTTTCAGTGTTGTTGCACACTTAAACAATTCTTCCTCCAATTCACTAAAGTTGGAATTGGTGAAAGACCAAAATATTTGTAGAGCTCAAGCACCAAGGCTGTCTTTTGGCATTTCAGAGGTTTTGGCCATCGAAACTATGCCACCTCTGATTCACTGAAGGCTGAAAAGGGGGGCATCACAAGCATTTTTTAAACTCAAGTCTTCTTTTCACCCTTTTGGTGCTTTTAGCCTTTCAGAGGTCTTGTACCCCCGAAGGTTCAAAAGGTCAAAAATGTCTTTAGAGCTCTTCTAAGCTTAATCTGTTAGAGTGCTTTAACATTTTTAGATGTTTCTCTCTCCTATAATTTCATGATTACTGATTCATGTCTTTTTCTCTTTGTAGAAATGGAAGAGAAGGTTATTTCACCAACAATGAAGCATCAATTCAAGGGATACCATCTGCCTTCAAAAGTGAGCAACCTGCATTTAGAAATCATGGACACTGACATTGACCATGTTAGTTGGAACAACTACTTGGTCAAATGTACCTAACCAGAAGGAAGGTCTGAGGACTACATATCATTAGTACATTTATTCCTAGTGAATGCAGTAGCACATCCTTTTTCCATCTTTCCTTTGAACTTGATAAATACTTTGGAAAGCCACTATGTGCCTGATGAAAGAATGGTGAAGAACATTGTGGGTGAAGTGGTCTTGGATCCGAGGCCTGATAATATTGAGGATGTCTCCACTTCCCAAAAGGGGTCAAAAAAATCTACAACTTTCACATCAACAAGGGGATTTAATTCTACAACAAAGATGTTCCACGAGCTCATGGCATAGTGAACAATGAATATCTCATAGAACCCATGCCCAAAAACAAGCTAGATAGGATAGATATGAGAAGAGGGTATATGAAAGAAGATATCCAAGTGACCATTACCATGATCAGTCAGGTGTATGGGTTTCCCAAGCCTAGTCAGTTGGAACCTTGGATGATCATGCTCATAGAGAAGATAAGGGAGTGGCAGGCAAGGTTTGACTGGGCCACTATCCTTAGTGACAATTTGGATGAGCAACTAGTAAGACTAAAAATAGACCCACACTTCTACATGACATCATATGTTGTGTATCTACTGGCTGCCAGAGTAGTGTACCTAGGATTAACAAAGGTGGGTGTTATAGGGGATTTGATCACATGGCCATTCACAATGTATCCCTAGCTAGTCAGGAAGAAGTTCTACAATCATAACAGCCTTGATTTATGTATAGTGAATGATGCCTTCAACTTTTCCATCATACACTCCATAGAGGGAGATTATGCCAAGAGAATGTCAAATGAGGATGTTGCTAAGGTCAAGGCCCTTGGTGAATTCTACATTTAGTTCAGAACCTTCACATACATCTAGGTGGTG
Organism: Chamaecyparis obtusa; assembly: GCA_027943335.1. Classification (NCBI taxonomy): domain Eukaryota; kingdom Viridiplantae; phylum Streptophyta; class Pinopsida; order Cupressales; family Cupressaceae; genus Chamaecyparis; species Chamaecyparis obtusa. Next base: position 259,846 of record BSBK01006414.1, read on the forward strand.
GGGAGTACCTTGGACCCTAAGAAGCTACCCAAGTATCATTTCGATAGAGTTGTCTTGTTGGAAATAGTGAGACATTTGTCAGATTCCCATGAGCACATCAAGCACAAGAAGAAACATTGTTGGGATTTCATGATTTCCATAGGGCCCCACTATGTACCTGATATGAATATCTATAAGGCTCTAACTCTTGAATGGCATGAATTCCCTTTGCCTACCTACAACCTCATAAGGACCCATTTTGATCCAATTGGTACGTACAGTCACATAATGGGAAGATATTATGTGCATGAGCCAGACATTGAGGACCATTGGGTAAACTATGTAGATTATTATAAAGTTAGAATCTGTGACTATTGTTGAATGAGTTTGGAGCTGGCCCAGGCCGCTTTGTCACTAAAAATCCCTCCACAGGTGAAATTTGTTGATTCTGAGGATGTCTTTGACCCTATTTACAATCAGGACAAAGTATATACTAGATCCATTCTGAATGTAGAAGTGGACATAGATGAAAAAGATGATATTAATTTTAATCTAGGCATGTCATTAAAGTCACAAAAGCATGGATCACTCACCTATTTCATATGGAACATGTGCCAATGAAGCAATTATCAGTGCAACCCTCCAAAGAGAAGAAGAAAGGAGAGAAAGTAATCAACTCGCAATTCAAGGAGGTTGCACCCTTGAAGCTAGAAATAGTTTATAGGCATGAGCATCCTACAACATATGGTTTGGCTACTCATTCCAAGAAAAGTAAAACTAGAATGACATGTAGCATAGCACCTCTAGTTGTGCCTTCTTCCAGTGGTCATGAGTCTCCAAGTGCAATGAAGAAAACTAAATTTAAGATAATAGGACCTAAGTTGGCAGGCATAATCAAAGGGAATGTGTACAAAAGAAAGAAAGGCTCAATGCCTACTCAAATGGACACCCTCTTAGATGATGATGAGGATGACTTAGATGAAATACCACTTAGCAAAAGGACCCGCTTTATGGAATTCATGAAAAGGAGAGTCATGGAGGATGATCAAGAGGATGCTGAAGGGGCAACCCAAGGGGAAATCATAAATCTAGATTCTCTAGGGGATGATAAATTTGAGATCACAAACTTTGAAGGGCTTCATGATTTCCAAGAATCTAAGAAGTAGGCTACAATCCTAGGGTAGTTAGTGATGTTTGATTCTTTCCCTACCCAATTTACTAGTCCCTATAACAAGGTGAGAGAGGAAGCTCCACAAGAGTCTCAAGATCCAATTAAGGAAGTGATAGTAGAGGTTCAAAAGGAAAAAATGTAGATAGGAAGGGACTCTTCCATTGGTGTCACTTATGAAGAAGATGTAGCTACACAAGTCCCCTTGGTTTCACACATAGTTCCACCTCCACCTCCACCTATGCATCAAACTCTGCTCCCACCTCTGCATCAAACATCACTAACAACTCCACTTCCACCTCCATTTTAGACCACTCTATTGCCAACTCCACCACCTCCACTAATGCCTACACCCACTCCATTTAATGCCCCTACACCATTGGTTCATGATGAAGCAGTAGCTCAAGGTCCTCAAGAGCTTGAGAAAAAAACACAGACAACTGGTGAGGAGATGGAGGAGAAATAGAATGGATCACAAGAGCATGCTGATAAAGAAGAACCACTAAATACATAATAGAATATAGCTGGGGAAGAAGAGCATACAGTTGGGGAAGAAGAGAAGATAGCTGAAGAAGAGTAGATAGCTGAGGAGGGTGAGTTGAATGAGATGGAAGAAGAAGGAATAGGAGGAGAAGAGGAGAGCCATGAAGAAATGGAAATAGAATACTAGGCTACTACCTTGACTCTATCATCTCCCTACGAGCCCCTCAATGCTTTCTCCAAACCCACTTGGTTCACAAAGGAGATCTAGCCAAGGACAAGGGTATACACTGATGATGAGATAGACATGGAAGCTTTAGGGGAAGCATTCCATTAGGCTAGACCCAACACCCAAGAAAGGACATTATCACATGTCACTCAAGATCAAGTAGGATGATGGAAGGCTCAAGTAGCGATTCCCATAATGAGCATCAGTACATCTGAGGTCACTCCTAATGACTATGTGCTAGAGGAGGTAGATTTGGGAGAGCCAACTAGAGAGGGGAGTAAAACTTTAGCTACCCTCAGATTGAAGCATGCCCTTGGTTTCATGGACAATGATGAGGAGAAAATAAAAGCCTTGATGGAGCAAAATGAGGCCATGAAAAGGTTAATTCTCAAGATGGCAGGTCCCATTAACACTAGTAACCCTGAGGCCTCATTGCAGGCCATTTTAGAGAAAAAGGGTGAACTAATACAGATATTCCACATTCTTTTGTATAGGCTTGTGCAGACTCGAAGGAAGATTTTGAACAATTTGCAAAGGTGGTTCTCAAGAAGATTCTAAGGCCTTTATAGATTATTCTTCAAGGAATCACATCCTTAGTGGAGATCATGAGTGAAGAGGACAGTTTAGAAGAGAAACTTCTAAAGTTGCAAAAGGCACTGGATGGCCTCATGGTAATAAGGAAGTAGTGCTTCCAACTATTGGTTAAGATATATGAAGGTTCTGAGCTAGACAATTTTGAGGAATGGATCCAGGGGATAACAAGAGCTCTGACTATTTTTGAGGAGGTACTTAAAAAGATGGATAAAAGGAGGGATGACATTCTACTTCTTGTAGGAGAGTTACATTAGTTATTTGATGGATTGGACTTAGATTTGTATGATGAGGATGATGAGAAAATAATGAATTCTATGAATTCCATCTTCAATCAGTATCTAGGTATATTCAGAGGAGTTAAGACAAAGGAGGAACTCCTAGAGATGTTCTATCAAAAGGAAGAAATTTAGAAAATGGTCTCTTGGGAAGAGGAGATATAGGGATTCGCACTAGAATTGGTCACCTTCTGAGATAGCCAACAAGAGATCCTTGAAGGGGTCAAAATGGTTGACTTTGAAGAAGTAATTGAGATTGTTGATAGGTTCTAAAAGGCACATCCAGAAGTACTCCCTAGCTAATGAGCATCCATATCATACTTAGTCAAATTTTGGTGCAGAGAAAAGCAATTTTGTACTTTGCCATTTTTGCAGAGCCTATTTTTTGGCCTTTTGGCCCTAGAGAACTTTTGGCCTTTGAAATTCTGAAGTCTGAAATTTGGAAAAAGGAGACTTGACAATTATTCATTTTTGAAGCTTGGTTTTTTCAAACCAGCTGTCAGGATTTGGGTATTTTTTGGCATGTCTGATGTTTAACTCTAGTTATCTTAGACTTGATTTTTAAGTCAACTAGACCTTTTTTATGGGATCGTTTATGCATGATTTTGGGGTCTCCTTCAATTAGATCCACATGGAGGATCTATAGCCAAGGATTAAAGGTAGGATCATGAGTTTTATCAAGAGCATGCCCGAGTTCTAGCTTCATTTTGAGATGATTTATGTGTGATTTGTTCTATATTTTGTAGTGCACTAGGGATGATTTTGTGCTAGGGTAGTTTAACTTGTTCTTAGAAGTAGTTTCATTAATATAATCTCTAGTTTAGATTTGTTTCCAAGTTTTAGATGCATTCGAAACCCTAGCTTTGAAAATAAGAGCACAACTCTATAAATTTTAATAACACAATGTAATGAGGGTCAATTTGATCATTAATGAAATACATACAGTTGGTGCTTCATTCATAGTGTGATATTTCTGCTATCTATGCAAAATTTGTGAATGTGTGATTTGCTCATTCATTTATTTCAAAGAGCCAATTGATTGTTTGATGATTTCAAATCTGCGATTCTTAGTTCGGTGTTTGCTGGTATTACATTGCTTTGTTGTGATGAATTATTGAGAAGATTATTCTTTTGGTGCTTGAAGATTAACTTGTCTCATGTGTGTGCAAATCTATGGTGGCTTCATGATTCGATGATTTTTGGCTTATCATATGTCTACATTCATTTTTTTTTATGATTGCATCCATCTAGCTGAAGATTGTGTTATCTTGATCTCTATTTTGTGGGTTTCCTCATCTGGGTATGTGCAGGATCATGGTATGCCAAAGTAGGCCCTTAAGTGGCAATGAAAATTCAGAAAATCAGGTTTAGGCAAGTTGACATAAAAAATTAAATAAGCTATAAATATTATATCAAAAATACGTAAGAGAATCTGTATAAAATTAAATTTAGTTTCTAAGATACTAGGCCTTTTTTGAAAAATAATTATTCTATATGTTCAAAATTTCAAATTTCAATGTAGTAGTACGAAAATTTCAGGAAAAAATAAGAAGTAGGTGTATGTTTGACCACCTTAAACACAATAAAATGATATATTATTTTTACAAGATTATAGATATAAGTAGTAGACTCATGTCTGGATGTGACATATTTTTTTGTAATTTATTTATAAGTAAATAATTAATTATGATTTTTATTCTACAACTTTTCCAAAATATAAAAACTCTCATGTCTGACCACCTTAACTTAGTCTAAAATTTATCAAATTGAAATTTTATTTTATTTTTCTTGTAGTAGGAAAATCATAGAATGTGACACATGTTTTAGATTTCAAAAATGTTATACAGTTTGAAAGTTATAGCTATTTTTCAACAAGTCTATCAATCAGGACTAGAAAGATAACAAGTAGGTGTATGTCTGACCACGTTAAACAAAATCAAATGATAATTTTTTTTATAATATTCTATATAAAAGTAGTAGACTCATGTCCAGATGTGATGTATATTTTTTTATATTTTTTTTCAAGTAAATAATTAATTATGATTTTGCTTCTACAATTTTTTCTGAATATAAAAACTCTCGTGTCTAACCACCTTAACTTAGTCTAAACTTCATCAAATTGAAATAATTTTTTATTATTACTGTATTAGGTCAAGCATATAATGTGATGTATATTTCAGATTTCAAAAATGTTATATTGTTTGAAAGTTATAGTTATTTTTCAAAGAGCCTATCAATCATGACTTCTTTTTCACATCGCCACTTTTTAACATACCATGATCCTGCACATACCCATCTTCTCGATCTTTTAATTCACAAAGTGGTGTGATATTGGTTTATGTCCATTAGATTTCTTTTTAGTAATTTATTTCAAATTCTTGTTACCCTACTCCTTAACTTTTCTTTGCAAAAATCAATTACGGTAGATTAATTAGATTAACATTGCTGTTATTTTAAAATATGAAAATAAAAAAGAGAAACATTGTGGTATCCTAAAGTTTGTTTTGAAGTCTTTCTTGAGATACAAACCAGCAAAGGCCTCCTTGTTAACAGATTCACATTTGTCTTCCATTGAGCTATCCAAGCGGTTGAGACCCAACCCAGAAGGAACCTCAAGATCGATTCCCATCAGTCTTCCAAGAGGGGAATTTGCTCACGTAAATTCCTAGTTGTTGTCTTGTGTAAAAATGATGCTCAACAGAATGGTCATTTTGTTGATGACTCTTTTCACACCCTCATTGAGGATAATTAAAATATCCCATTTTATTTCCATGGTTCCACACTAGAGCTTTGGAATGTAGTTCTTTCCAAAATTGAGACCAAATTTGCCTACTGACTAAACAAGTTGCTTTCCCTTAATTACAAGGAAGTTCCAAATCTATTCAAAAGTTCTTGTGGTAACACATGTTTATTATTTTTCTTGTTGGGAACCATCCAAATCATCTTACAACAAGCATGAGAAGTTGCAAGATTTTATGTGGGCTTGAGATACATAGAAACATGGTTTTCAGAGAGTTGCTTATGATTATTGTTGTCTTCCCAAAATGTTTGGTGGCCTTCATGTCATTTCCACCTAGAAACAAGATCAAGTCTTGTGTGTCAAATGGGCTCTTCACTCCATTACTGCAAATGAAGCATGGAAAATTCTACTTCACCATTGCATCACCTATGGATTTCCTTTGCATCACCCTTATTGGAAGGGGACTAGCTTTCAAACCCTTTTGATCATGTGATAACTAGTACAAATCCAAGGTTCCTTTGCTGCTAAAAGAATTTGGTGTTCTTGTAAAGCTACAAAGCCATGGCTACATTGCAATGGCACTATATTTCAAGGTGGTCTTTCTTTTAACCAACACAATCTTTGGTGGTCTCCTTTAATACATGTTCAAGGTCTTCCACTTGCTCATATTCTAGATATTCATACTCTATGCTTTCATAAGCATGGCATTCAGACCCCAAGACACCTTTTTTACATGCCTACAATGTCTCTCTACACATGGGAGGATTTGCAAGTCTAGTTTCATTTGACTTGCCATGATCGTCAGACTTTTGAACTACTTCTTTCAACTTTTCTAGTAGAATTTCTCCATAAGATTGGTATTTTAAGCATCAAACCATGGTGGAAGGACTAACATTGGTATCCTCAAATTGCATTTGTTAGATATCAACCATGTTAGGGATATCAGTAGCTTTCACCTCATTTTCCAATGGTTTAGGTTCTTAACCAATGCTTTCATTTATAGTCTTGACAATATTCTTGGAGGTTGTGGTTTGTCACTATCTAGTCTACTATCATAGAACCCAAAATAGAACATTTTGCCTAGTGTATTCTTTTCCAAGGCTTTCTGTTAGGATCCTGCCTTCATCATTTGAGCATTCCAGATCTCCATTGTCCATTTTGTGGCTAGTCCAAGTCCTTCCTTCATATTTTTTGGTTTTATAGAAGTGCTCAAAATTACTAGGTTTGGATTAATCATTTCCTTTCCTCATTCTACCCAAAAATTTTCTCCTGCCATATGGTCCTTTTGGGAGACAATCCAAGATTCCCTTCACCTTTTCTACAACTTTGGCACACTTTCAGGCTAGAAAATTTATTTGCAATATGGAAGGATAGAAATGCAAAAAATTTATCACATGTAATAATTGATACTAACATCTTTATTTTTTGCTAAATCTTGCATATGTAATAATGTGATGTTACAGATACAAGTACAAGCTAGCAAGATGGCTTTAGAGGTGGCTAATTTGCAAGCTTCTACAACATTGTGGTAATTATCCATGTACGTTTGAGAGGAGTCCATCAAATACTTTTGTTACTAGTGACTATTCCCCTTCCCATGGCTAGAAACATGGTCATAATCTCTCTCACTGACATTCAGACACACCTCAATCTTGCGCTCCCTGACGTTGTTCACCTACATGCAGGGTTTCACCTTGTTGACAATTTGGTTCCCCACTTCATCGCAGGTCCTCATCTAGGTGGGGTCCTACTAGTGATGATCCTTCAACACCTTCGAGCTAGCCCAATTCTAGTGGAGATTCAAGATGGCCATCTTCTTCCAAATGGTTCCCTAAATTAGCCCTGGAAATCTCTCTATCTAGGGAGGATAAAGAAGAAGAAGATGACAATGCAGATGGTTGGACTCTTCCAAACCCCACACAAGGTTGGGGAAAGAAAGATGACCCAGACCCTCCTTCTCCTCCTCCTCCCACTACTACTTTGGTTGCATAGGGGTGTCTTGTCTCTGGACTATGCCCATGTTTTGTTTGTATTTCTAGAAAGTATTCATATGCTACCCTGGTTTTTGGTTTCTGGCCAAGGCCTGTATGACTATCGGTTGTGAGTTAATCCCTCCCACACTTATTTTTATTTATTTATCTATACTTATGTTTATAAAATAATTTAAATGGTTAGGCTATTTCATCAAAAAAGATTGAGATAAATATTTGAAAAGAAAAATTTCATGGTCTAAAAATAAATAAATAAATCTAAACATAAAACTTTAAGATAGTGTAAGATCAAATGAATTCACCAAAAAATATATAAGAATAAATCACATTTAGGACAAATAAAATAAGTTAAAGCAATTACTCAAAATAATTATGTTGTCCTAGATATAAATTAGATTGATAATTCTAAAATAAATCATAAAAAACTTTAAAAATAATGGTACTTAGATTGAAACATGATAATCAAAGAAATTCCTTTAGGTCAAGGAACCTTCTATTTGATGTTGTGATCAATGCAAACCTAATCTATTTTGAAAGGCGTAGACATGTCAAACATTAGCCTAAACAGCATATACCTAACAAAAGCAAATAGTTATTCACAAAGTCATTCAGATTGAGCTAAAACAAGTGCACCCATGCACTGTCTGATTTGCTCATATAATAGAATGTGGGTATGCTCTCAAAGCACCTGAAGCATGTTCCTAATGCAGATTTGGAGGATTTTCATAAAAACCCCATAAGTGGCACAATATTGGGTAGAACATCCAAAATTGCCCCTAAGGCTTCAAGAACTCAAGATTATGCAACTAGTATGATTAAGTAGATTTTTAAGCCCAAAATAGATGTGATATGATGCATAAACAGGAATGAAACTAAGTTAATCCATTAGTTCTATACTAAGATGAGCTAAAAATGCTTGAAAATAAGCTAAATTAGAATGATTATGCTAAATCTAGAGCTAAATTAGCATGATAACAATGCTTGAAATAAAAGGTGAATGATAAATTGCTCTTAGAAATCAAGAGTATTTATAGGCTTTTGGAAGGGGTTGGGTTAGAGGGATAGGTTAGGGTTTGGGGTAAGGTTAGGGTTTGAGTCAAGGGGATAAGGATGAAGACTTTCTAGAAGGGTCTAGGATCCTCTTAGGATAAATATAGATTTTAGGAAATAGATAAAGATTTATTTATTTCCAAGGGGTAGGTTTGAGGATATTTATTAAAATAAATTTAATAAAAAGGAGGATTAAATATTTAATCTTAATTAAATATTTTGGGTTGGGATTAGGGTTAGAAAATGATGGGATTAGCCTTTAATCGAAATTAAAGAGGGATTAGAAGATTCTAGAAGAAGTTAGTGGTTTTTAGGATATTTCTAAAGTTTTGGGCAAAAATAAATAAATTATTTATTTTTTGGATTTTTGGTCAATTTATTAATTAGATAATTAATAAATAGGTGAATGGTGTTTAAATAATATTTAAATATTTTTGGGAGGGATTTCTTAATTGAATATTTTTAATTAAGATAAAGGGATTTAATGACATAAAAATAAATTAATTAATTAAATAATTAATTAATTAACAAATGATGATGTCATTAGGAGTTTTTCAGAAAATAAAAATACTTTATTTTCTAAAGGATTTTTAGGTGTCTACATTTTGCCCCTCTTTGATGCGATGCCACAAGTGGCATGGCATCAAAGACAAGAAAATAAGATGCCCAGGGCTAGAATTCAGAGGAATAAGGGGTTGTGCCCCCTCAAGAAAATAACGCAAGGAGTAAATGTTGTGGAATTTTCTCGAAAGGAAATAGAGAAGGACCTAGGAAGAAGGGGAGATAAATAACCAAGCTTTCCAAGAGCAAAGATGGGTGAATGCAAGATGATATGGAATGCAAAATGCAAGATGCAGCTACATGAAGATGCAAGATGCAAGATTAAAGATTAATCTATATGATGCAAGAATGGGGGATTTCAGGGAGCTATAGGTGCAAATGTGGAGAGCATAACCTAGTTTAATATAGCAATGCGAGAGACTTGCCAAGGATACTAGGATCACGAGGCCTTGTCACTAGCGTTGCATAGAACTGACATGAAAAAGACACACATGGTTGCCCCAACATCACACATTAACCCAAGAGGAAACATGGTGGAAATGATGCGGGAGAAACCACTAGAAAATGACATTTCCCAAGTGCACGATGTAACCTAGAAGATCACATGTGAACCGTGCAAGGGTCACATCTGGCTGAATCATAGGTAGAATCAAAATATCAAAAGACCTTGCCCCAGATGGTCCTCATTCGTAGTGCACCATGATATAAAAGATCATGGCGAGTATGAGGAGAGAACAACGAGAAGCCGTAAAAGATTAACAAGATCCAAAGGACAAAATCCAAGACCAAAATGATAACTCCAAAAAGACATCCTTTGCCAAGGAGAGAGATTTGAGGTGATGAAATTGACTGATGGTGAGAAGATTGGTCTGAACATGTGGAAGGATGCATCAACATGGACCTAGTGTGATGGGTGGGATATTAGGTCTAACAATAGGAAAGATACATCCTCAAGGACCCGCTGATTGATGAGAGAATGAGTGTTGGTGTTTGCTGGAAAATGATGAAGTCAAAGAATAATCACTGTGATCAAGAATAGTCGACAATTGATGTTGCAGAAGTGTGAGGCTAGGTTGGACAAGAGTTCTAATCAAATGCGGCTACAGGACTAACAAGGTTATGTACAACAAGACGTGAGGATATGTACAATGGACAGGAAAAGATATACAACGGCTATGTACAGAAGCTCAAGATTGGGGATAGGAAGATCTCACTATATAGGATATGGTTCAAGAAGGATTACGCTATAAAGGATATACAGGATATGGTACAAGATATGTGCAAGATATGTGCAAGTGGGATTGTAGAGTGGCGTGAGGATTATGAAAAAGAGGAATGCTGGGGGATGGTGGATGGGGATGGGGATGGTAGAAAAAGGGGCTGAGATGTTGGGATGGGGGGAATGGGAGTTTGATAGATAATGACTCGGTCCACTATGTATGGTGCCTTTTTTCCAAGTTTTCACCAACATACTTGTCCAGGGTGCTTGAATTGCCAAGTTTTCACCTTTGGATGATTATTTTCTTTTCTCTTTTCTCTTTTTCTCTTTTTTTGTATTTTTTTGCTTTTTCCAATTTTTATGGATTTTCTGAATATGTAGGATCTGGTTCAGGCATAGAACCTCTTCAAATGTATAATGTTGATTGGATCATTCAAAGGTTCACCTTCTGGTGTAGATAACTGATAAGCTCCAGAGCTGAGGCACGTTGTGACAACATAGGTGCCCAGCCAAGTAGGCTCAAACTTGCCTTTCTTTTCTGGATTTTCTTGGACCTTCTGATTTTCTTTGAGGACCATGTCACTGACCTGGAACTATCTAGGATGGACCTTGTTATAACTCCTTTTGAGTCAATTCTAGTATGCAACTAGGTGATCATATGCTTGTTGTCTCTTTTCATCTAACAGGTCTAGTTGTGTGAGACGGGCCACATGATAGTCCTCATCGGTGGTATAGTTCTTCATGGAGACTCACAATGATGGGAGCTGAACCTCGATTGGTAGAATGGCTTTGGCACCATATACAATGGAATGTGGGGTGGTGCCTATGGGAGTGTGATAAGAAGTGTAGTAGGCCGAAAGGGAGAGATTGATTTGGAGGTGCTAGTCACGACCAAAATCATTGACAACCTTCTTGAGGATTTTCAAGATAGTTTTGTTGGTTGCCTCAGCTTGGCCATTTCCTTGAGGGAAATATGGACTGGAGAAATGGTGATGGATGTGGAGTCTGGCACATAGATCATCCACATGCTAGTTTTCAAAAGGTGTGCCATGGTCTATGAAGATGGTAGATGGTATGCCGAAGCGGCAGATGATGTGGTAAAGGATGAACTTGGATATTTGGATGCCAGTAGTTAGGGTGAGTGGAATCACTTCAACCCATTTGGTGAAGTACTCTATGGCAGTTATGATGTACTTGTGTCCATCCAAGGAAAGGGGAGTGATTAAGCTGACAAGGTCAAAGCCCCAACATGAAAATGGCTAAGGTGGTGCAATGGGCTGCAAGTCTTGTGCTGGTGCATGAATCAGATTTGCATATTGCTGACATGGTAAACATTTTCTGATGAACTCACAAGCATCATGTTCCATGGTTGTCCAATAATACCCAACTCGAAGAAAATGCTTAGCTAGAACCATGCCACTCATGTGTGCACCGCAAATTCTAGCGTGGACCTCTTGTAAAGCCAGGATGGCCTCATTTGAATCTAAACACCTAGAGAGGATATTGTGATACCCTCGATGATAAATGGTGTTGGCTAAAAGAGTGTAGCGGGAAGCTCTACGAATAGGGTTTTGGCATTGGCTATTGGTGAGATGGGGAGATATGATACCATTCTTTAGATATGCATGGATGTTGTGGTACCACAGGGACTAAGGACCAACCAAAACACACACCATTTCTACATCAGTGTTCTCATAAGCTAGCATGTGTAGCTGCTCGACTAGGAATTCATATTATGATGCGTTGCGTGGGATTTCTAGCAAGGATCCAATAGTTTCCACTACATCGATTGCTTTGTTCTGAAGTCTTGGTATCTATGTGAATTGTAGATTTAGGAAATGCTCTTTCAGCTTGTCCACTAGCTCTTTGTAGGGTAGCAACTTGTCATCCTTTGTCTGATATTCATCTAGAACTTGCTTGATAATTAGCTATAAATCTCCAAACACTTGTAGTTCTGTGATATTCCACTGAATGGCTATTTTGAGACCTGAGATGAGTGCCTCATATTCTGCAATGTTGTTAGTACATGGGAATCCTATTTTGAATGATTTTGGAATGTAGTCACCTTGAGGTGTGACGAATAGGATTTCTACTCCTAATCCATGCAATGTGTAGGAGCCATCAAAGTATAACTTCCACATGGACTATTCTTCGATCATACATAAGTATTCATCTTGGAATTCCATGACTAGTGGATAAGCATCCACCAATGGTGCTTCTGCTAGCTGATTGACATTGACTTGCCCTTTGATTTCTTTCCGATCAATATACTGGATGTCAAACTCACTGAGTAACATGACCCATTTTTCCATACGGCCTGTAAGAGTTGTTCTTGATAAAAAATATTTGAGTGGGTCTACTTTTGAAATGAGCTTGATTATGTGGTTGAGCATATAATGTTTGAGCTTTTGAGTGGCAAAGACTACTACAAGGCATGCTTTTTCCATGTGTGAATAATTAAGCTCATAACCAACAAGAGTTCGACTAATGTAGTAGATGGCTCTCTCTTTATTTTCATCATCATGCTGAGCTAAGAGTGCCCCTAGTGTTGTAGTGGTTGCCAAGATGTAGAGTATGAGAGGGAACCCTAGAACTAGTGGTACTAGGATTGGAGAGTTGGCTAGATACTCCTTGAACTTATCAAAACTTCTTTGACATATGGGATCCCATTTGAAGCTTGTGTCTTTGCATAAGAGATGTGTGAAAGGTTGGCACTTGTCTGCTAGCTGAGAAATGAACCAACGCACTGATTAAAGCTTTCCTTGTAGGCTTCTGAGCTATCTGAGTGTTTTTGGTGGAGGCATTTTTTTTATTGCTTTGACCTTCTTGGGGTGAATCTCTATGCCTCATCGTGATACTATGAAACCTAGAATCTTTCCAGATGTTACACCAAAGACACATTTCTTTGGATTGAGTTTTAAGCCATAATGATGTAAGCAATAGAACACACTCTCAAGAATGCTTAAGTGTTCACCCCATGTTTTAGATTTTGCAAGAATGTTGTCCACATAGTCTTCTAGGATCTTGTGGATCATGTCATGGAAGATGGCTTTCATCACTCTCTAATATGTGGCTCGTGCATTCTTTAGCCCAAATGGCATCATGTTGTAGCAAAAGGTACCCCATGGAGTTGTGAATGTTGTTTTATGTTGATCTGCTTCTTCTATATGAATCTGACTGTAGCCTGAAAAGCCATCCATTAGTGACAACATTTCATGACCCGCTGTAAGATCTACAATCATGTCTATATTTGGTAGCAGAAAGTCATCTTTAGGACATGCTTTGTTTAGGTCCCTAAAATCTATGAATATTATGATGTCACCTAAAGGCTTTGTGATAGGCACCATGTTAGAGATCCAATCTGAGTAATCAATAGCTCTGATAATCTTGGCTTGGAGGAGTTTTTCAAGCTCTGCTTTGACTAATAAGGTGACTTTTGGATGCATTTTCCTCAGCTTCTGCTTTACTAGCTTGACATTAGGATCCACTGCTAGATGATGGAGGATGAGATTAGGATCAAGCCCAGGCATGTGTGCATATTGGTGTGTGTGAAAATTGTACCTGATCTATAGACACAACACTTCAGTAAAATATTAAAGGTTAGCTATAATCAAAATCATGCAAAATTAAAATCTAATTTAACCAAGTGATTTACTACCTTCTAGTAGGTACGAGATTAATGTTCTCAGATTGTTATCAAGATCAGTGACCTAGATGATACCTAAATGAAGGATTTGAATGAAATTGATCTAGATATGAATTGAATGCAATTAAGCTATTTATTTAGATTTTCTATGCAATAAGAATGATAAATGATATGAAATCTATGATATGTGAAAACTGATATGCTATGATATGCTAAATGATCTAACAATGATATGAAAATGAATCTAAATGAATGTTAAAAAATAAGATTGATCTCACAACAATGTTGATTCACAAAAAGCTTTGATTCTTCCAATTCCAATTCTCCAACGTGATTGTACAAAAATATGAGATGCTTTGAGATGCAAATTTGAGAGATGAATTATGAAGAGCTGAGCTTTGGTTTTATAGAAATCTAGGGCTTTGGAGGTACATGGAAGAAAGCCATAAATCACTCAGATTAACTCAGCTTGATTTTTGAGTTATCTGATAATCAAGATAATTTAATTCACAAAAACATGCAAATCATGCAAAAATAGCTTTTTAACTCAAATTAGAGTTTAGATCAGCTTTTTGAACTCCAAAAGGATGTTGAGTTCTAAAAAGTCAACACTTTGCATTGATTTTCTAATTTGGAGTTTAACTATTTCTTTTGAATGTGCATAATAATTATGAATTAATAAATAAATAAAGTGATTTATTCTCAACTTAACTGATTTTTGAAAATAAATAATTGATTTATGGGTTAATCAATTATTTAATCAAACTTTTATTAAAAACTATATTATTAAATAATGACAACTTGCTTTAATTAATTAAATAAAAATTTAATCAATTATTCATAAGATATTGGATTTATTATCAAAATTAAATAATACAATTAATAATAGATAGAATTAAATTTAATTACATAATTAAGTGGAAAGATATTAAATATAATTAATTAAATATGAAAATATTCAATTAATCAAACTTAGGATAAATGTGATTTATCACCAAATAATCATTAAATTAAAGATAATTAAGATAATTAGGAATATTCCCCGATGCAGAATTTAAGATAATCAATTAGGATTCGATGATATTTAGATGTGCCTCAGGTTAGGACTTTGATGTTGATTTCATTCGAATTGTTGATAGAGGAGGTTAATGAACATATAGCCCATTTTTGGGGTATTAAACATTTTGCCCCTCTTTGAATTACTGTGTGAAGCGCAGTGGTTCAAAGAAATTCTGTGTTTGACAAAGATATGAAACTGATTCGAAATTGATAATTGATATGAGACAGAAGCTGATTGATATTAATTTGATATGGAGATAATAGGTCCTGAATGACCAAAGATAATGTTCACTATAGCAGCGATGAACCGATGATTGCGAAAGAGTGTCAAAATGCCTGATTCCAAACCTTAGGATTGCAAAGAAGTGAGTGACCGATTCTAGACTCGATTGTCTTAGCAGAACTAGTAGGTATCACATCTGAATCCTTCAGTTGTAGAAGAACCAAGGAAAGAACACTATGATCTGATGGTTGCAAAAATTGATACAGTTTACAAGATTAGGAGAATACCAGATTGATATGGATGGACGAATCTGATATACTCTGAGTGATGATAGATTTGCCCCCAGCGATGAGGTCTTTTTTGATGAATCAATAACTAGATGTGGTTGTTGTCTTGATTACTGAGGAAAGATTGATAGAATTTGATTTATAGACTTTGAATGATGTGCAATACCATGCCCCCTTCGGGATTAAAATTGAAATTTGACAAGAAAAGTCAGCGTTGAGAGTTCAGAAGCATGTTACTTGATTGGAAAAGTGGTTAAACACATTGAAGAACGCATTCTACATCATCGGAAGGTCCCAAAAGACTAAGTTTGACTATGTTAAACCATGAGTTGACCATAGTTGACCAAGTTGAAATTTTTATAGTTTGATGTAAGATAATCAGTTAAGTTGAATACTGGATTTTTGTGATGATTGAAGGTTGATTATGCAAGTAGTGAATAATATGAATGATCTCAGATTTTGATTTTGATCCCGAAAATGGATTCTACTTGCTATTTCATTAGAGGAACCTTCGTGTGAGATTCAACTCTTGTTAGATGTGAAGAATTGTTTAAGCTTTGAAGTTCGTTTAATCATTGTGAGATCATGCAAACATGCAAAATGCAAAGAGACATGTAGTATGAAATGCAACCAAAGACCTGGGACCTAGTCACTGATCATGTGTCGATTTGTTATCATCATTGAACTTTTAGGTAACCAGATAAATCAATACAATGCCAACTAGCTATGAAACCATAGACATATGAATATCAATTTGTATGCGCAAGAATCAATACAACACCCACTGGTCAACAACCATGGATATATGAATATTAATTTTATTTTTGGAATGTTGGAGTAGATATAAGCACCAAGGCACAAACACCAGGATGACCTGAATATCATGTCCATTTTGATATAGCAATTTGTACAAGCATCAAAACATAAATGTTGTGATGACCTGAATACGCCTTGCATGACAAACACATCAAATAGCCAAGAGATCATTCTAAATCTAGTGTGAATTACCCATAGTGACCTTTTATCATTCACATCCTTAGGTAAGATCGTGTTTCACAATAGGAGAAAGAACTCACTCAAAAAGATAATAGTGAGATCAAACTTTCTTGAATTTTTTGGGTATCAATGGTCGAGGTACACATGGCCATCCAATTCAAGATAGAGGCTCTTACAGTTGGACACCATTTCAATCAAAAATTTCCAAAGATGTTAGATTTTCACATACAAGCGGAAGAAAAAGAAAAGATTATGCCCCTAGTCATCACTCTCTAAATCCTATAAAGCACATCATCAAAGAGCTCGAAGGGACACAATATGCAAAATTCTCAATGTGAATCAGTAAGCATACAAGGAGATAAAAGCATGAAAAAGCACAGATCATTTTCAGTGTGATGTTTGATTGTGTTGTTGTAGATGCAAAATCCTTTCTAGAGACAAGACTGATGGACTGACTCACATGAAGCTTCAAAGGACTCTGACTAGATATGACATGTCTAAAGTATACTGGAGACCATAGGATATGACAGTGATTGCCCTCCAGTTTGAACATTGATAGGATACAGATACTTGAGTAGATTTGTGGACAAACTGACTTATTGAAAACTGGAAATGCAAAAACAAACCGGGAGATATGTACAAATGAAAGCAAGACTAAAAGCTGGGAAAGACCAAGATTGCACTGATAGATGGAGCATTTTGAAGCAAGTGGCACCCATTTGCCAGGTTTTCACCATCTTGGCAGAGATTCTATTTTTGCTACCAAGGCACCTGTTTCCAGGTTTTCACCAAGGCACTTTTTTTTTCTTTTTTCTTTTTTTTTGTACTTTTGATATTTTTTGATTTTTTTTTAGAATCATCAAGGCACCTATTGCTAGGTTTTCACCAAGATGTTCATTTTTTCAGGACCTTTTCTAATGTTCAAGATTTTTTTAGGACATTTTACCATAGACTGCATGCCTTAGGCATAGAATTTCTTCAGGTGGAGAATGTTGATTGGTTCTTGGAGCTGTTCTCCTTCAGTCGTTGAGAGTTGATAGGTACCAAAGCCAAAAGTAGCAGTGATTACAAAGGGACCCATCCAATTTGGTTTGAACTTCCCCTTGTGTTCTTGATGTGATTAATTTTTAGGATTCTCTCTCAAGACTAGATCACCAACTTGAAATTCTCTATGTCTGACTTTCTTGTTGTAGCCTCTAGACATTCTCTTCTAATATACTCTGAGATGGTGATGGTGATGGTGATGTGGAATTTTGCTGAGTATGAAGGGGGAATGATTATGTTTCCCCTAGAGTAGATGACATAGAGGTTTGTTGGGTGAAAGAGGGAAATGATTGTGTTGACCCTGGAAATGATGGTGTGGATGCTGAAGCTTGTGGAGCAGAAGGAAAAGATGATTGCATCCCTCCTGGCATAAAAGATGTGGGCATGGAAACTTGTGAAATGAAGGGGAAGGATGACTGCATCCCTCCTAGAAAGAATGGTGCTACTTGGCCTGTGGAAGGTGGCAAAATTGTTTGTGAGGTGACTTGTGTAAGAGGTGGGAGTTGATTTTGTGACAAGCGTTGGATTTGTGCTAGAGCTTGGGAGGTCATGGAAGATGATGAAGTACTTGTGATAGGGAATGGAGTAGATGGTGTTACGGCTTGTGTTACGGGACTGGTGAAGCTTCCTTGCAAAAGAAGGGGAATGGAAGAGGTTTCTTGAGATGTTTGCAAGGTTAGATCGGGGAATGGTTGGTTGAATGGAGAGTATACTTGTGCTAGGATTTGGACAGTGTTTATGGGGATGTGAGGATGGAGATATGGCGGAATGGGAATATGTGCTTGTGCAAAGTTAGTGAACATGCTCTGCTAGTTTTGGGCCATGAGTGTATTGACTACTGGTGGATTCCCTGGATGATTCAAAAATGTTTCTATTGCTAGAGGAGCTAAGGGGATATTGGGATCATCCCATGCATTACCAGTTTGTTGTATTTGGGGATCATATGCTACCATCGCACTAGTATAAATGTTGGGATCAGATGAGATGGTGATTGGATAAGGATTCATGTTCCTTCATTTTCTAAATCCAGATCTTGTCTCGACAGGCATGGAGATGCAGATGCTAGATAGATGCAAGATGTTTCCTAAAGATTCTAAAAAATGATGGATGCAAGCTAAGAAATTTCTAAGGATGGATGCTAAATGCTAGATTTCTAAAATGTAATGCAAGAGTGGACGAGATGCTCGATTTTTTATCAGGGATGGTAGAAGATTTGGATGGAAGATGGTGACAGATTGGTGAAAAATCTTGGCAATGATGGAGGCTTGGTGGGATGTGTAATACCCCAAAAATGGGCTATAGGTTCATTAACCTCCTACATCAACATATCGAATGAAATCAACATTGAAATTCTAACCTAAGGCACATCTGCACATCATCGAATCTTAATTGATTATCTCAAATTCTACATCGGGGAATATTTCTAATAATATTCCAAATCATCCTAATTATCTTTAATTTAATAATTATTTGGCGATAAATCCAATTTATCCTAAAGTTTGATTAATTGAATATTCTCAATATTTAATTAATTAGATTTAATACTGCCACTTAATTATTTAATTGAAGTTAATTCTATTTATTCCTAGTTATGATATTTAATTTTGACAATAAATCCAAAATCTTACAAATAATTAATTAAATATTTTATTTAATTAATTAAATCATTTTGTCAATTTTTAATATTGTAATTTTGAATAAAAGTTTAAAAAATAATTGATTAACCCATAAATCAATTATTTTATTTTTCAAAATTAGTTAAGTTGGAAATAAATCACTTTAATTATTAAATTAATTCATAAATAAATCATGCACAATCAGAAAAGTAGACAACTATCAATTATCAATTAAAGCTAAACTCTATTTTGAGTTGATCTCTGCTTTTGCATGTTTTTGTGAGTTAAATATATTTATTTAAAAATAACTCAAAAATCAACCTGAGTTATTTGAGTGATTTATGGCTTTTTTTCCCATGCACCTCCAAAGCCCTGAATTTCTATAAATTAAGGCTTCAACTCATCTCAAATCATCTCATAATTTGCAAACTTATGCTAGCAAATTGACATCTGGAGAATTGAAGCTTCTTGCGAATCAATAATTTTTGTGAGATCAATCTTGTTTTCAATTCATTTTAGTTTTATTTCATATCATTGTTAAATCAAGTTTTCATATAGAATAGTTTCATATCATTTTTTCATCATAATTGCATAGAAAATCCAAAAAAAAATAGATTAATTGCATACATTCCATATCCATCTTTTGCATTAAAATCCTTCATTTAGGTGTCATCAAGGTCACTGATCTCGATAAAAATCTGAGAACATCATACTCACAACTATTAGAAGGCAGTAAATTGCCTGGTTAGTTTAGCTTTCAATTCATTGCACGATTTTGATTTTTGCTAACCTTTAATGTTTTACTGAAGTGTTGTGTCTACAAATCAAGTACAAAATTCACACACACATTTATGGCACCCACTGTGGGGCCCTGAAACTGGTTTCCATTTTTTTTTCTCAAACCCAGGACCACAAGGTTAATTTTTGTGAGTTTTGTGATAAATTTATGGGCTATTTTTTTAGAAATCCGACTGATGTTTTTATTGGTACATGCACATATGACATGATAAAAATCTAAAATTTATATTTTTGGAAATTTATTTGAGTTAGCTTTCATTTTCCATTGGTTTGGATTAATTTCATTTTGATTTGCAAAATTTATGATCATTTTAGTAAAGACTGGTCTGAACCTGATTTTATGAAATCCAACTGATGTTTTTATTGGTACATGAACATATGATATGATACAGATCCAAAATTTATATTTCTAGAAAGGTATTTGAGTTATCTTTCATTTTCCATTAGTTTGGATTAATTTCATTTTGATTTGCAAAATTTATTGTTGATTTAGTGCAGACTGGTCAAAATTTGATTTTTTTATGACAACAGGTTTTTCGATTATCAAATGACATATTATCTTTGACTAACCTAATTTTTGACCACGTGAGGTTGACAAGTTGTGTTTATTTTTTTGATGGATTTTTATAACATTGGGTTTCATGTACAAGAATAGGTAAGTTTTTCATAATAGTGGGTTACAGGTGCAGGTGCAGGTACATCTTGTGGGTACAAAAGGTAGAAGACAAAAGGTGCAAGAATTGCTAAAAATAGGTAAAAATCTACTAAGCACATTGCGAAGAATTTAGGTAATCTTCTCAGCTGATAAGACTTTGATTTTGGATCTAAAAGGAACATCTCATGTGTCTAGCTTGAGTGACTTTTATTGCTTTTCTATCATAAACTTCATTTGGGCTATAAAAATGAACATAGTTTGCTTTCAGCATCTTTGTTACACATAGTAATTAGGCCCCATGAACACTATTTGTGGATCTTGAGAGAGTGGGTTTCCAGTGAAACTCTTCTCAATGAAGGATCCCTTGTAGGTGGGGAGGATATTGAGGGAGTCTCACGTTCCACTAGATCCGTGTGTCTTCAACTTTTGATTGAGGCATTCTCTCTTTGAAGAGGTTGATAGATCCTAAGTGGTTGACATCATAGATCTTTCTGAGATAATCTTGGTCTTAGCATGTTAGATTAATATGTCTACTTTGTTTGGGTTAAAAGTGAAAAGGCTAGGAGATTATGCTCTACTTCTTTTTTGGATAGTACCAGAAACCCAAATCCTTGAATCTAGAACCATTCTCCATGTGGTATATCTTGTGAGTCACCTTTAGAGAGGGTTAATCGTAGTGGACATTCTCTTAATTGGGTCAACCACATTGACAGAACCTCAAGCGGTAATAGCCATTTTTGTCATGGTAGTGAAAACCACTATATAAATGTCCTTGTGGAAGAAATCTTCACAGGTGTGGTTCATTGTTGGGTTGTCAGATCTCCCTAGCAACTCCTGATTGATTAAATTCTTGAACTGTGTCAAAACCCTGGTGTGTCAGGATTGGATTTCACCCCTTTGGATCATAAAAGTTGCAGAGTCAAACCATTACTAAAAACCCTAGCGAGGCCAAATTTTTATTTTCTAGGGTATATGTGCATTATTGCAAAACATTTTTGGAACATACACAATTAGCACTTCTGAGGATTAGAACAAATAAGTCACTTGATTGTTCATGTGCAAGGTTGCTTTTTCCCTTGTTCATTATTTTCAGACATGCTTGAAATCACTTGCTTGCTATTTTGTGTTCTTGTTTATCTATCTGGTTATTGAAAATGGATAAATCTGTTACAATCCTCAAATTTGGACATTAAAATTTGCAAACAATCCGAATCTGAAAACTCAAAATTTGCAAAATCTGAAGTAAAATTCTTTTCTGGAGTCAAAAGTCATCTTAGGAGGTCAGAAAGTCATACGAGTTTCTATCAAGTGTCATTTCATTACTACCCATCTGTCATATGGTAAAGAACCCAGTGTCGTATGAGTGTTTCTGCCAGTCAAATTCAAAAAGTCAAATCTTGCTAGCAACTGTCATGCGAGTTTTGCAACAGTCATACTAGATACTTATCTTTTTCAGCCTATTTCTAGAATCTGTCGAACAAATCACTATGTCAAGAACAGAGTAGCAACTATTGAGAATCCAATCATTATCCCAAAGTGGTCTTTTGAATCCGATCCAGTCTTCTATTTAATCGATTTGAGTCTTTATCATCTTGTGTCAAAACCTTGTCATAACTATCAATCATCAAAATGACTAAGTATTATGATATCTTGTCTGCTATCTTTTGGAAACCTACCCATACATCTAGGGCACAGTATCCTTCACCATCGTCTAATCGAATCTTCAATCAATCAAACCTTGACAAGGTTGTGTCATCTGATCATCTTGATTCCATTCATTCTTCAGTTGTCTTCATCTTATTCTTTTGCTTCACCCAAGGTTAATGGTGGAAACTAGAGCTTCCTCTCACAAGAAATCTAGGGAAATATCTCATACTTTACCTTTGACTCACATAGGTCCAACTTTTGAGAAACTCCGAGATTCTGGTCTTTACAAAGATGATGGTGCTGGCTGTGTGTGTGAATTTTGTACCTGATTTGTAGACACAACACTCAGTAAAACATTAGAGGTTAGTGATAATCAAAATTGTGCAAAATTGAAAACTATCTAACCAAGTGATTTACTACCTTTTAATAGGTGCGAGATTAATGTTCTCAGATTATTATTGAGATCAGTGACCTAGACAACACCTAAATGAAAGATTTGAATGCAATTGATCTAGATATGAGATTGAATGCAATTAAGCTATTTTTTTTTTTTATATTTTCTATGCAATATGAATGATTAATCTGATATAAAATCTATGCTAGATGAAATTGATATGCTATGAATGCTATTGAAAATTGATATGCAATGCTAATCTAACAATGATATGCAATATGAATGCAAAAATAAGATTGATCTCACAAAGATGTCGATTCGCAAGAGCTTTGATTCTTCAATTCCAATTCTCCAGCGTGATTGTGCAAAAATATGAGATGCTTGGATGCAAATTTGAGAGATGATTGAGAGATGAATTATGAAGAGATGAGCCTTGTTTTTATAGAAATCCAAGGCTTTGGAGGTGCATGAAAAAAAGCCATAAATCACTCAAATAACTCAGGTTGATTTTTGAGTTATTTTAAATAAAAGATAATTAACTCACAAAAATATGCAAAAGCTAAGTTTTAACTCAAAATAGAGTTTAGCTTTAATTGATAATTGATAGTTGTCTGCTTTTATGATTGTGCATGTTTTATTTATGAATTAATTTAATAATAAAGTGATTTATTTCCAACTTAACTGATTTTTTAAAATAAATAATTTATTTATGGGTTAATTAACTATTTTATCAAACTTTTATTAAAAATTATATTATTAAATAATGACAACTTGCTTTAATTAATTAAATAAGAATTTAATCAATTAAAGATAGGAATTTTAATTTATTGTCAAAATTAAATAATACAATTAATAATAGATAGAATTAAATTTAATTACACAATTAAGTGGCAAATATTAAATCTAATTAATTAAATATGAAAATATTCAATTAATCAAATTTTAGGATAAATGTGATTTATTGCCAAATAATTATAAAATTAAAGATAATTAAGATAATTATGATGATTAGGAATATTGTTAGGAATATTCCTCGATGCAGAATTTAAGATAATCAATTATGATTCGATGATGTTTAGATGTGCCTTAGATTATGACTTTGATGTCAATTTCGTTTGAATTGTTGATATAGAAGATTAATGAACTTATAGCCCATTTTTGGGGTATTACATTTTGCCCCTCTTTGAATTACTGTGCGAAGCGCAGTGGTTCAAAGATAGTCTGTGTTTGATAAAGATATGAAACTGATGTGAAATTGATAATTGATATGAGACAGAAGCTGATTGATATTGATTTGATATGGAGATAATAGGTCCTAAATGACCAAAGATAATGTTCACTATAATAGCAAATGAACCTATGATTGCGAAAAAGTGTCAAAATGTATGATTCCAAACCTTAGGATTGCAAAGAAGTGAGTGACCCGTTCTAGACTCGATTGTCTTAGCAGAACTAGCAAGTATCACATCCAAATTCTTCAGTTGCCGAAGAACCAAAGAAAGAACACTATGATCCGATGGTTGCAAAAATTGATACAAATTATAAGATTAAGAGAATACGAGATTGATATGGATTGATGAATCTGATATGCCCCAAGTGATGATAGATTTGCCCCGAGCGATGAGGAATTTTGATGAATCAGCGACTAGACATGATTGTTGTCTTGATCACTGAGGAAAGATTGATAGAATTTGATTGATAGAATTTGATTTGATGTGCAATACCATGCCCCCTTCAGGATTAAAATTGAAATCTGACAAGAAAAGTCAGCGTTATAGTTTAGAAGCATGTTAATTGATTTGAGAAGTGTGGTGAAACACATTCTGCATCGTTGGAAGGTCCCAAAAGACCAAGTTTGACTAGGTTTGACCATGAGTTGACCATGGTTGACCAAGTTGAAATTTTGATAGTTTGATGTAAGATAATCAGTTAAGTTGAATACTAGATTTCTGTGATGATTGAAGGTTTATTAAGCAAGCAATTAATAATATGAATGATCTCAGATTTGAATTTTGATCTTGAAAAAAGATTCTACTTCTATTTCATTGGAGGATCCTTCGTGTGAGATTCAGTTCTTGTTAGACTTGAAGATGCGATTTGAAGAATCATTTAAGCATTGAAGTTTGTTTAATCATTGTGAGATCATGCAAACATGCAAAATGCAATGAGACATGCAAAATGAAATGAGACATGCAAAATGAAATGCAACCTAAGACCTAGGACCTAGTCACTGATCATATGTCGATTTGTTATCATCATTGAACTTTTAGGTAACCGGATAAATCAATACAATGCCCACTAGCCATGAAACCATAGACATATGAATATTGATTTGTATGCACAAGAATCAATACAACACCCACTGGTTATACAACCATGGACATATGAATATTGATTTGTTTTCAGAATGTTGGATCAGATATAAGCACCAAGGCACAAACGCCAGGATGACCTGAATATCATGTCCATTTTGATATAGCAATTTGTACAAGCATCAAAACATAAATGTCATGATGACCTGAGTACACCTTGCATTGCAAATACATCAAACAGTCAAGAGATCATTCTAAATCCAATGTGAATTACCTGTAGTGACCCTTTATCATTCACATCCTTAGGCAAGATTGCGTTCCATAGTAGGAGAAAGAACTCAATCAAAAAGATAATAGTTAGATCAAACTTCCTTGAATTTTTCAAGTATCAATGGTCGAGGTATGCATGGCCATCCAATTCGAGATAGAGGCTCTTACAGTCGGAAACCATTTCAATCCAAAATTTCTAAAGTTGTTAGATTTTCACATACAAGCAGAAGACAAAGAAAAGATTATGCCCCTAGTCATCACTCTCTAAATCCTGTAAAGGACATCATCGAAGAGCTTGAAGGGACACAATATGCAAAAATTTCAATGCAGATCAGTAAGCATACAAGGAGATAAAAGCATGTAAAAAAGCATAGATTGTTTTCAGTTGAATTTGGATGTTTGATTGCGTTGTTGTGGATGCAAAATCCTTTCTGGAGACAAGACTGACTGACTGACTCACATGAAGCTTCAAAGGACTCTGACTAGATATGATCCATCTAAGATACATGGGAGACCATAAGATATGACATTGATTGCCCCCAAGTGTTAAACATTGATAGGATACAGACGCTTGAGCTGGTTGGTGTACAGACCGACTTATTGAAAACTGGAAATGCAAAAACAAACCAGGAGATATGTACAAACTAAAGAAAGACTGAAAGCTGGGAAAGACCAAGATTGTGCTGATAGATGGAGCATTTTGAACAAGTGGCACCCGTTTGTTGGGTTTTCACCATCTTGGTAGAGATTCTATTTTTGCCACCAAGGTGCCTGTTTCCAAGTTTTCACCAAGGCACTTTTTTCTTTTTTTTTGTATTTTTCATTTTTTCAATTTTTTTGTACTTTTGATATTTTTTGATTTTTTTGTGAATCATCAAGGTGCCTATTGCTAGGTTTTCACCAAGATGTTCATTTTTTCAGGACTTTTTTCAATTTTTATAATTTTTTCAGGACATTTACCAAGCACTGAATGCCTTAGGCGTAGAATTTCTTCAGATGGAGAACATTGATTGGTTCTCAGAGCTGTTCTCCTTCAGTCGTTGAGAGTTGATAGGCACCAGAGCCAAAAGTAGCAGTGATAACAAAGGGACCCAGCCAATTGGTTTCAAACTTCCCCTTGCGTTCTTGATGGGATTGATTTTTAGGATTTTCTCTCAAGACTAGATCACCAACCTGAAATTCTCTGTGTCTAACTTTCTTGTTGTAGCCTCTAGACATTCTTTTCTGATACACTCTAAGATGATCATACGCTGCTTGTCTGCGCTCATCTAGTAGTTCTAGTTCTTATAACCTAGACACTCTGTAGTCATCATCAATTACTAGACCATGCATTCTGATTCTGAGTGATGGGATTTCAACCTCAATAGGCAGTACCACTTTAGACCCATAAACTAAAGTGAAAGGTGTAGCCCCAGTAGGTGTTTTGATACTTGTTATGTAGGCCCATTCTGATACTTGTTCTCATACTAGTTCTGATACTGGTTCTGATACTAATTCTGATACTAATTTTGATAATTGTTCTGATACTGGTTCTGATACTGATTCTGATACTGATTCTGATAATTGTTCTGATACTGGTTCTAATATTGATTCTGATACTGATTTTGATAATTGTTCTGATACTAGTTCTGATGCTTGTTTTGTTACTAGTTGTGATACTTGTTTTGATACTGGTTGTGATACTTGTTCTGATAATTATTCTGATACTGGTTCTGATACTTGTTCTGATAATTATTCTGACACTTGGTATACTTGATAGCATCTTTTTCCATTTGCAAACTCCCAAGAAAGATCATATCGTGCAGTCCCAATGTCTAGCAAGGTGGAGAACAAGAGGGATTAGCAAGCTGGTGGAAGAGATGGAAGACAAGAGAATGAAGGAGAATGAAGGGAAGAAATTCTCAAGGGAAAACTCCTCAAGAATACTCAAGCTAGGGAAAAATCATCATGTAAAGCATATTTGGATAAGTAGGGAAAGGCTAGTATAGGATAAGTCACAAAAGCATAGTGCAAGAGCAGGAAAGAATGCAATCCAAAGGAGTAGACATGTCAAGAGGCTTCATAGCACTGTGTTTTTCTCTTTCTTTTTTTATTAGATCAAGACCAAAGGGGAAAAAGATAGCGATAGGCGAAAATGAATGGAGGAAGATGGATATGAAAGCTAAACATGGAAGGAATGAAAGCAAGATCACCGTAAGATAGCTCACAAAATAGCCAAATATTCATGTATAGATCAACATTGTCAAGATCAAAGAGAGAAGATGGAATGGATGAAATATGTAGAAGAACTACGCATGATGCCTGATTACCAGGTTTTCATCATGGTACTTATCCAAGGTGCCACAAGGAAGTGGTTTTCACCATAGGATGAATTTATTTCTCTTTACTTTTGCTACCAAGGTGTTTGTTTCCAGGTTTTCACCAAGGCACATTTTCAATTTTATTTTATTTTATTTTATTTTTGGAAGAAGGCAAGCTTTTTAGATAATGCTCCTTGAAAGGATAAACCATGATATGCCAAGGATTAAAAATGATATACTCAAAGATGCTGATAGGGAAAGGAACATGGAAGAGAAAAATGGAGGATAAGGTTTTATGTAAAGCGAGTGAGGTTGGAAGATAGGAGGAATAGGCAAATGAGGAAAAAGGATAGAAGGTAGAAGGTTAATGAATGGAAGGATTGTGAAAGGGTAGATGGAAAGGAAGGCAAGATCAATGTAAACACACACCTTGAAGGGTGGCGAGAGGGTGGAGGAAACGTGAATGAAGGAATACGTGAAGGAATATGGCAAATGGATAGCAGAGGTTGAGGTTTGGGTGCATGAAATGGAGGAATATTTTTGGAAGGAGATGTAGTGGAAGCCTTTGGAAGCTTGAATGTCAATTTCACTTTTTGTTCAACACCAGACTCTTTCAAGAGAGACTTTGGAATCCATATAGTCGTAGGCTTTTTATTTTATTTTGATGATTTCTATAGAGATAATATCTTCAATGATGGATTTTGGAACCCATACTTGTCTTGTAGTTTTTTTTTAAGATATCTCTTTTGACTTTATGCCTCCATGTCGTTTAGAGGAGACATGGTGATCTTCTCTTTTTGATGGATTCTTGTATTGCTTCTTTTTCTTGTATTGAACATTCAAGTTACTTCCAAAAGACTTGGGATTTGTGGAAGAGGGAGGATACGACTAGTTTAGATGGGTGGGTGGATGAAAAGGATTCAAGGGTATGCATCTATGTTGATCTTGAGGAAAGATGGGAGATGGAGGTATGTAAGGACCCAAGATGGATGGAAAATTAGGAGAGTTAGGAGGGGAAAGTGAAGGGACATAAGGACCCAAGATGGAAGGAAGGCATGAAGATCTTTGTAGTGGTGGAAGAGGTCCAAGGATGGAAGTGGAAGACGCAAAAGGATAATCAATAAGTTCATCAGCATCTATATGACAACCAAGGATATCAGCATCTTTAGAGTGAGCATTAGAATTTTCAATAGAATCATGGACATCTTGAATATGAGCACCTTCTTTGATAGGATTGTTCAAAGCTTGCAAAGACTTAGGAAGAGTAGAAAGTGGAAGTGAACATGGAGTGGTAGAACAAGAAGATGGAAGACTTTGATCTTGACAAGGATCTTTGGATAGCATAAGTGCATAATTTTTCTCTTGATTATCAATGGGCTTAACATTGGAAGTAACAACACCATTTTTACCAATCTTAATGGAAGTATCATCTTTGGAAATTGAAAGTGTAGTAAGGTTATTTTGATTGTCAATAAGCTCAACAATGTAAGTAGTAGCTTGATCTTGCTTAGGAGAAGACTTAAGACATGGTGGAATACATGAAAAAGGGTCTGTAGGATCAAAAGAACCATGAAGCGGATAAGAGACATCACGAAAGGGATTGGATGACATGGAGGGTTCTTGATCTTGATCTTTCTTTATGTTCTTTTCTTCATCATTTTTAGAGTCCTCTTGACATGGAGCCACTTCTAAGGACAAGGAAGCATGTTGGGATTGTATGGATGACTTTGGAAGAGATGGTGGAGGTCTAGCTAAAGTAGGGATTATAGCATATGAAGGCTTAGGCTCTTTAGGTTTATCATTATTGAAAGTATTTGCAGCCAGGTGAAAGTTAGCTTGAGTTTCTTTAAGAGGTAGCCCTGGAGGATAACTATAGGGAACTGCATGAAAAGTATTAAGGCTTGTGTCGGATGAAGATTCTATGAAAGATTTGAAAGACTCGAAAGCTTTAGGAAATGTATGGGTATTGGAGGAAGTAGGGGATGGAAGGGAACCATCACAAGACAAAGGTCCAACATTAACATGATCTTGCTTCAGTGTAATCTTTATTTTCAGCCTGAGAGTTCTTAGAGGAGAGATCATTATAGTATTGATGTTTCAAGTTAGCACGATGTATTTTATAGTCCTCAGTAGTAGTAGATGAATCATCATCAAGGTATTGTCCACAAAAGCCATCAAAGTCTCTTTCAAAATTAGAATCATATGGATCACCATCATGATCTATCCAATGTGATAGCCCATTTGTAGTAAGCAGGAAGGAACGACCAGGAGGATTCTTAGGAACGGAGGTGTCATAGGTATCATTACATCATCTATCATAATAGTCATCATAGTCTCCAAAGTTGGATGTGTCACTCTCTGTGGAAGAGGTATCATAAGGATTGTCACGTTGCTCATATTTTGTCTGGGGGCATGGTGACATGTATAAGTCTTTATCAAATGGAAAAGGGCATAGAGCTTCCCTGGAGAATTCCTTGGGTTCCTTTTCTTTCTCAAGTTTGTCAAGCTAGACTTGCATAGCATGTATCTGTTTCATCATAGCGGCGATCATAATTTCTTCCTCATGTGTACTGATTCTTTGAGACATGTGTACTAATTCTCAATAGCTACTGATATGTTCTTGACACAGTGATTTTGTTTGATAGATTCTAGAACTAGGCTGGAAACATTGGATATCTTGCAATTTGACAATTTCTAACAACTCTCAAATTTTTCCAAATGACACTCTACAGACTCGTACGACACTGGGTAGTCTATGAAATGACAGTTGCTAAACTCATACGATAGTTGGGTAGCAATGAAATAATAGTTGACAAAACTCGTATGACAGTTGCTAACAGGGTTTTGACTTTCTTGAATTTGCTAGTTTGAAAACTCATACGACACTGGGTTCTTAATCGTACGACAGATGGGCAATACTGAAATGACACTTGACAAAACTTGTACAACTTTTGACTTCTTGAAATGACTTTTGACTCCAGAAAGATTTTACGTCAATTTTTGCAAAATTTAAGGTCTTTAGTTTTAGATTGTTTGCAAATTGTACTGTCTAGATTTTGAAGGTTATACCAGATTTGATCATTTTTAATAGCCAAGTAGATAAACAAGCACACAGAACAGCAAGCAAGTGATTCCAAGCACGTCTGAAAATAATGAACAAGGGCAAAAGCAACCCTGCGCATGAACAATCAAGTGACCAAATTGTGCTAATCCCTGAGAGTACTAATTGTGTATGTTCTGAAAAGTTTTGCAATAACACAGATATACCTGAAAGTGAAAAATTGGCCTCTCTAGGGTTTTTAGTAATGGTTTGACTCTGCAACTTTTATGATTCAAAGGGGTGAACTCCAATCCCAGTGGACCAGGGTTTTGACACAGTCCGAGAACTTAATCTTCAAGAGTTGCTAGGGAGATCTGACAACCCAACAATGAACCATACCAGTGGAGATTTCTTCCACAAGGACATTTATATAGCGGCTGTCACTACCATGGTGAAAATGGCTATTACCGCTTGAGGTTCCGTCAACGCAATTTTCCCTGTGAAGGGATTGTCTGCTACGGTTAACCCTCTCTAAAGGTGACTCACAGATTTATACCACAAGGGGACTTGGCTCCAGATCCAAGGTTTTTGACACCTTTTCACTTTTAACCCAAACAAAGAAAGCAGATTAATCCAATACACTAAGAAAAAGTTTTGTTCCACCAAGGTCTATGATATCAACTCCACATGATCTATCAACCTCTCCAGGGAGAGAATGTATCAATCAATAAGAGAAGATGCACTAACCAATTTTGATTCACCAAAGCTCATGATATCAACCCCACGTGATCTATCAACCTCTCCGGAGAGAGAATGTGTCGATCAATAAGAGAAGATGCACTAACCAAGCTGAATGTGAAACGCACTAAGTATCCTCCCTACCTACAAGGATTCTATCATCAAGAAAGATTTCTCTAGGAATCCAATCTCTCAAGAATCATGAATAGTGTTCATAGGGCCTAATTACTATGTGAGCACAGATATATTCCCAAAAGCAAATCTACCAAAAGTACCCAAAAAGTAAAAAGAGGAACACTTAACGCTTAAAGCAAATATGAGATGAGTCCACAAGGTGGAACATTTAACACCTCACACAAGCTTAAAATGAGTCCCCAACTTAGAAAACAAGTGAGTTCCTAAAAGCACAAAAGGGTTGCCAAGTGGAACACTTAACGCTTCTGTCCTGTTGACCCCTCCCCTTTATGGCGCTGAGATTGCAACCACGGGGTGAAAATGAGGGGCCGGCAGATTAGTGAGTCCAATAACCCAAGATAGCAATCAAGATCAATCACAAGTATTCTAAGACTACTTAATGAATCCTTAAGGGATCACAACCTAGTATCAAATTATGCAAGTGTTTAGAAATAGATCAAAAGCATGAAAAGATGCACACAAGCTTGACACATAAGAGATTTATTTTAAGTCCAAATTAAAATGTCATTAGATGAAGGAGAATACCTGAGATCCTTGCAACATGCTTAGTAGATTTTACCTAATTTTTAGCAATTTTTGTTGAGCTTTTCCATGCAAGCAAGTGACGAACTCTCCAACAAGCAAACAAGTAAACAAAATATGCAAAATATATTCAAATTATGAAAACCATAGGGTTAGCTCTAAAAATCAATTATTATCAACAATAATAACCAGTAATTAACCCAAATGACAACTTATATCATTCATTAAATCATATGAAAAATAAGTGCATACCCATCACAAAATTTTAATTTTTTTGTTGCATTTGACCTAGTCAACAAGATCTAATTTTTTTGATATGATTTTGGCCACAAAAATAGAAATTCAGAATAAAGACCCCTACTAAAAAATAGAGAGCTTTCCAAAAATGCAAAAATTTTAGAAAAATCTCTTCATTTGTGCCCTAGAGACCTGTTTTATCAAAATAGACTAATTTTTGTAAATTGACTATTTGAGCTATTAAATTACATCCAAATTTAAAACACAACTAATAGATCCCCTGTATAATTTGAAGAGCTTTCCGAAAATGTAAACATTTTAGAAAAATATTCTGATTTGCACTGAAAATTAATTTTTTATGAAAAATTGAAAAATAATTATTAAAAATTCAAAACAATTTAGAAAATTTTGAATTTTTTATCAAAGCTTTCTTGATATGTCACCAACTTGCAAACAAAATTTCAGACCAAAACTCCAAGCTTTTTGGGAGATAAAATTAAATCTTTGAAACTTTGGGGTTTTAGCTCCCAAAAAAAATCAAAACCAGCATGGAAAGGTGGGTTGCCCCATGGTGGGTGCCAGAAATGTGTGTGTGAAAATTGTACCTGATCTATAAACACAACACTCAGTAAAACATTAGAGGTTAGTGATAATCAAAATCATGCAAAATTGAAAACTATCTAACTAAGCGATTTACTGCCTTCTAATAGGTGCGAGATTAATGTTCTCAGATTGTAATCAAGATTAGTGACCTAGACGACACCTAAATGAAGGATTTGAATGCAATTGATCTAGATATGAGATTGAATGCAATTAAGCTATTTTTTAAAAAATATTTTCTATGCAATATGAATGATTAATCTGATATGAAATCTACGCTAGATGAAATTGATATGTTATGAATGCTATTGAAAATTGATATGCAATGCTAATCTAACAATGATATGCAATATGAATGCAAAAATAAGATTGATCTCATAAAGATGTCGATTCGCAAGAGCTTTGATTCTTCAATTCCAATTCTCCAGCGTGATTGTGCAAAAATATGAGATGCTTGGATGCAAATTTGAGAGATGATTGAGAGATGAATTATGAAGAGATGAGCCTTATTTTTATAGAAATCCAAGGCTTTGGAGGTGCATGAAAAAAAGCCATAAATCACTCAAATAACTCAGGTTGATTTTTGAGTTATTTTTAAATAAAGGATAATTAACTCACAAAAATATGCAAAGCTAAGTTTTAACTCAAAATAGAGTTTAGCTTTAATTGATAATTGATAGTTATCTGCTTTTATGATTGTGCATGTTTTATTTATGAATTAATTTAATAATAAAGTGATTTATTTCCAACTTAACTGATTTTTGAAAATAAATAATTTATTTATGGATTAATTAACTATTTTATCAAACTTTTATTAAAAATTATATTATTAAATAATGACAACTTGCTTTAATTAATTAAATAAGAATTTAATCAATTAAAGATAGGAATTTTGATTTATTGTCAAAATTAAATAATACAATTAATAATAGATAGAATTAAATTTAATTACACAATTAAGTGGAAAATATTAAATCTAATTAATTAAATATGAAAATATTCAATTAATCAAATTTTAGGATAAATGTGATTTATTGCCAAATAATTATAAAATTAAAGATAATTAAGATAATTATGATGATTAGAAATATTGTTAGGAATATTCTCCGATGCAGAATTTAAGATAATCAATTATGATTCGATGATGTTTAGATATGCCTTAGATTAGGACTTTGATGTCAATTTCATTTGAATTGTTGATATAGAAGATTAATGAACTTATAGCCCATTTTTGGGGTATTACACTGGCAACCTTCGATTAAAAACTAGTTACATTCCTCCTTCATCAACTCATGGAGGTACCCAACAAACCCCACATCAATCTATTCCAGGGAGTCCACAAACTCCCACCATGTCTCAAGTAGGGACAAACTTTGGCTCTCAAAGAACTCAATCTCAACATGGTCTAGATCAAGAACCCACACCTGAAGAAATTGCTCAATTTCAAAATGATGATAACTTCAAACGAATGATGAAGCATTTCTTGAAAGAAGATAGAGAGGCATACTTTTTACAATTAGCTCATCAAGGAGCTAAGCTTCCTCCTAATTTTAATGTTGAAGCTATCATCACACATGAGGAAGAAACTCCACTCACAGCTATGACAAAACAAATACATTCTTTACAAGTCAAACTGAATCAACTTGAAAAAGAGAAGGAACCCAAAGAGTTCTCCATGGAGGCTCTATGTCCTTTTCCATTTGAAAAAGACTTGTACATGCCACCATTTCCAAAAAGAGTGGAGATGCTGAAGTATGATAAGTATGATGGACACTCAGATCCTCAAGATCATGTCAGAGAATTCTGTACACAATCAATAGAGTTCATGCATGAACCAACCTATCTGATGCATCTCTTCCCTCGATCTCTGGGAGGAGCGGCCATTTAATGGTTCTCTTGATTACCTTCCACTACCAAAATTTTTGAGGAGTTGATCAAATTGTTTTATCAGCAATACTCTTACAATATTCAACATCCAGTCACTATGATTGATATCTGTAGTCTCAAGCAATATCCAGGAGAACCATTCCTAACATTTCTCAAGAGATGGAGGAAGAAGTTCTTTGTATATGTCAGACCTATTCTAGAAATAGAAAAATTGGAAATCTTCATCAATAACCTTGTTCTAGAAATCAGTTATCCTCTACAAATGCAAGATCGTTCATCTTTTGACAAGATGGTGGACAATGCTATCAAAATTGAAAAAGTGCTTGTGAAAAAAAGAGAAATCACACTTCAAAAAGACAAGTATGAATCTGGATCTAGTTTCAAAGATAAGAACAAAAATTGGAACAAGAACAAAGGCATCTTCATAGATGGCATTGTTGACACTATTCATGCCCCATCAAAGGCACCAGCCTACAACCTAACTCTTGGTTCCCAAGCCATTAAAGCTTTAGAACAAAAGTCATCTGAACCATTTCAAAAGAAGCTAGAATACAAATCTTGGGATAAATAGTGAAAGTTCACTCCTCTCAGAGAATCTTTAGAATCAGCTATGAAAACTCTACTGGCTGATAACATCATCTCTTTGCCAGCGATCCGACCACCTGATTCTGAGCCTAAGCCAAAATGGTGGAGAGAAAATGAATTCTGTGATTTTCATCGAGGTAAAGGTCACAAAACTAATAACTGCTTATGGTTGAAACACACCATTCAAGATCTGATTGATAGTGGAGACATCACAGTTGACAATCCTAAGAGCAATAATGATCATACAACATTCATAGAACCATTTTCACAACATGGTCAGGGAGTTTCAACTTCTCAACCTAATATGGGGGCAAAAGTCAATTATGCCTACCCTAGAAATAATGTTGTCATCAATATGGTTAAACCATGTCTCTCTGAAAGTTGTAATGTCATCACAATTGTATGAAGAGAAAGAGATCATTCCTTAGCTAATGTAGTTACTTGATCACAAGCTCAGGCACATCTGAAAGGACAACTCCTAGATTCATCTAATGTCCCTAAGATACCCTTCAATCTTTCATCTGCTTCCAAACAAAAGTTTGCTTCCAAATCTTCCAATCCAAAGGATATGAGGCCTACATCTTATAGCATTGTCCAACAACTCTAGCACACTAATGCCAAAATCTCTATGTTTGAGTTGCTTCAAATATCTCCATCTCATAGAGCTATCCTAGACAAAGCTTTACTCGGTTCCAATATTCCTGATGACCTTGATTTAGACAGGTTCCAGACTATGGTTGGGCATCTTACATCTCCGCAATATATCTCCTCTTCAGAGGAAGATGAAAACTCCTTGAGTCACCCACATAATCAACCTTTGCATATAGAGGTCTTGATCTAGAATCATAGAGTCAAATGTGTGTTGATAGATGGAGGTGCTGGCCTAAACATTTGTTCTTACAGCTTGATCACACAATTGGGATTTTCAGAATTGGCTATTGATCCTAGAAAGAAAATAACTATCAAAGCCTATGATGAACAAGAAAGATCTTCTAAAGGCACCATTGTCTTACCTATCAAAGTAGGTCCAGTTATCAGAGATACCATCTATCAAGTGTTTGATCTACCTTTGGCCTACAACATCCTCCTAGGGAGACCATGGATACATGAAATGCAAGCTATTCCTTCTACATACCATCAATGTTTGAAGTTTCCTTATGAAGGAGTAAAGGTTACTATCCCTACATATCTGAATACAACTTGTAATACATTGAAGGAAAGTCCAGATAAGCTTGTGCCTAATAAAAAAGAATCTTCCATTGAATCAACTAAAGAGGCATCCACATCTAAAATGAAAGATCTTGCAAAAGAGGTTAATATCAAAGAAAATAGTATGGGAGAATATACTATGGAGCCATTCTTATCTTTGACATCTCTCCCTATCTCACCTAAGTCTTATGGACAATCTTTGAAATAGTCCAAGCCCGAACCTAAGGAACCTCTTGAAGCATATAAAAAGAATTTTGTAGCAGAACAAGTATCCAAGAAAGAGTTTGAAGAGGATGAAGTTGTGCTATCATGGCTATACAAAGATGAACCTAAATCCCACAATGTTCAAACTAGCGACTCTACAGCACCACAGATCCCTTCTAAGTCACACAGTCTAGGAAATAAATTGATAGCTAAGATGGGATATCTAGGTCAAGGACCTCTAGGAGTCAGAGGAAAAGGTCTTGTGGCACCTATTTCACATACGAGTAGGGAAAATAAAGACAAAGTTGGCTTAGGCTTTAAAAAGAAACCCTTCCACCTCAAAGGTAATTGTTCTCATGTCATAGAGAAGATCACACTAGGAGAACCTCTTCTTAAGAAAGAAGAAATAGAACTATCAGATAGTGATTCAAATTGCTTAGAACTCATCCCCTATGAAAAATTGCCTAAAGAGATCAAAGACCTTCTTGATGATAAAGATGATCCAATCAAAAGAATTAATGTAGTAGAAACACAAGAACCTACTATCAACCAAG
Source organism: Chamaecyparis obtusa (assembly GCA_027943335.1). Classification (NCBI taxonomy): domain Eukaryota; kingdom Viridiplantae; phylum Streptophyta; class Pinopsida; order Cupressales; family Cupressaceae; genus Chamaecyparis; species Chamaecyparis obtusa. The sequence continues at coordinate 297,150 of BSBK01006414.1, forward strand.
AGATAGTTGCAACACAAGAACTAGCTAATCTCGAAAACAATCAAGAAGAGGGAGGTGGTAGTGATTCTAAGATAGATTCCCATGAGTATGAATTCAAATCAGAATCTGAGGGTAACCCTTCCTGGGGTATTCACCCTGACTTTACTCATGTTCTAAGATTTCCTAGAGATCCTGAATCAAAAGCTGAATCAAATGACTATGAATGGGGAGCTATTCCAGAACCTGATGAAGATGAGCTTATTACAGAGAAACATGTTGATGTTATTCACCAATATGCACTTGAACCCAACGTAAGTCTAGAGAAAAATGATGAACCTATCGAGTCTAATCCACCTATGCCTGAATTGGACTCCCATGATGACATTGAGCCTATTCACAAATTGAATGACTTAATTTGTAATATCACCTTTGAACTCAAGTGTCGGGTTAGGACCAATGATGAAAGATCCATATCCATAAACACTATCTCCCAATCTTTCCCCACTTTGACTATCCAATATCCAGAACTTATTGATCAAACCTCCACAAATCTGAGTCATGGTATTTATACCTTCCCAAATGACCTTGCTTGCTACCTCAATGTAGTTGAGCCTATGATTACTTCCATCAGTGAACCGAGTGTTAGCATGATAGAGTCATACATCAAATATCTTAGTCAGAAAAATAAGAATAAAAAGAAAAAGAAAAAGAGTTCTGAGGGTGAAAACCACTTTGTGGCAGTCTCAGAACCTACAAAAGTAAAAATAAAAGATGTATCTAAAGGTGAAAACCTCTTTGAGGTACCTAAGGATGAGATATTTGATGTCCTTCTGAGTCATTTACAAGACAGATCTCCAGTTCTAATTGAGACCACTCAATCCATCAACTTGGGTACAACAGAAGAACCATAGTTGATTCATGTAGCACAATCTTTATCAGAAGAAGAGAAGCAAAAATTTACAACATTCCTAATAGAGAAGAAGATCAACTTTTCATGGAAATATTTAGATATGCCAGGATTGGATCCTAATCTTATAATGCATCATTTATCCATAGCTCCAAATGTCAAACCTGTTAAGCAAAAGTTGAGAAAGATGCATCCTCACGTTGCACTCTTGGTAAAAGCTGAATTAGAGAAGCTCCTAAAAGCTAGATTCATCTGAGTTATTGACTATGCAGAGTGGATCTCCAATATTGTACCTATTTCTAAACCAGATGGTTCAATCAAAGTGTGCACAGACTTTAGAGATGTGAATAGAGCATGCCCTAAGGATGATTTTCCACTACTTAACATTGATATGATAGTGGACATGACTGCAGGTTTCGAGATGTATTGCTTAATGGACGGTTTCTCTAGATATAACCAAATAAAAATTGCTCTAGAGGATCAAGAGAAAACTACTTTCACATGTGCATGGGGTACCTTTTGTTAGAATGTCATGCCATTTGAGCTTAAAAATGCTGGTGCTACATACCAAAGAGCAATGACATCTATTTTCCATGACATGATGCATCAAACTATGGAAGATTATGTTGATGATACTTTAGCAAAATCTATGATTAGAACTAAACATCTAAAGGACTTGAGCATGATCCTAGACAGAATGGAAAAGTTTCATCTCTAACTAAATCCTAAGAAGTGTGCTTTTGGTGTCACTTCTAGAAAGCTCTTAGGATACATAGTTTCAAAGAAGGGCATTGAAGTTGATCCAGCTAAAGTCAAGGCTATAATAGAGATGCAACCTCCCAAGAATATTAGTCAAATGAGAACCTTACAAGGGAGAGTAAAATCTATCAAAAGATTCATATCACAGCTTGCTGATATATCACAACCTTTTACAAAAACATTACATAAAGGTGTGACCTTTGCATGGAATGAAGAATGTGAGAACAACTTTAACCATATCAAGAAGTATCTATCAAATCCTCCTATCTTGATGTCTCCTATTCATGGGAAGCCATTGATTTTATGTCTCCACTATAGATACATCACTGGGGGCATTGCTAGCACAACATGATGAGAACAAAAGGGAAAGAGCTATATACTATATCATTAGAACATTGGTTGCATATGAGAAGAACTATTCAATGATTGAGAAAGCTTGTCTAGCTGTGATCTTTGCATCATAGAAACTGAGACACTACATGTTAGCTCATACCACACAATTGGTAGCTAAGATTTATCCCCTCAAGTACCTACTAAGCAAAGCTGCCCTCATAGGTAGATTAGCTAAATGGGTCATGCTCTTAAGTGAATTTGACATTGAATATGTGGAATGAAAAGCTATCAAAGGATAGGTTATTACTGATCAATTAGCAGATGCACCTATGATTGATGATACACCAATGCAAATGGAATTTCCAGATTCCTCTATCATGACTCTTTCTTCTAGAGAATGGAAATTATTCTTTAATGGATCCTATACACAGAATGGATCTGGAGTTGGCATATTGTTCATAACTCCTCAAGGATACTCAATCCCAAAAGCATTTAGATTAAATTTTCCTTGCACAAACAATAATGTTGAATATGAAGCCCTTTTGAATGGTATGAAAATAGCAATTGAATGGAGGGTAACAAAGCTACACATTCATGGAGACTCTCAACTTTTTATTCATCAAGTCAATGATGTGTACCAAACTAAAGATGAAAATCTCATTCCTTACAAGAGAATGGTAGATGATCTTAAGAAATATTTCATATCTATCACATTTGAGAAAATTCCTAGAATAGAGAACAAGGCTGCCGATGCAATGGCAACACTATCTACTTTATTACAGTAGCCTGAACATGAGCTACACTATGAGTTCCTGGTGGAAGCACTATCTTATCCTACATATGATTCCCCTAAAACCCGCATGATCTGCACTATTGTAGGTCATGATTCATCCAGATACAAAAACCTATTTTCCTATCTCCAAGACCAAATCATTCCTGATAGCTTCAACCGCCATGAAAAGAGATACCTTATCTGTAATGCCTCTTGATATGTCATCATTAGTCATGATCTATACAAATGAGGTCTAGATGGTATGCTACTTAGATGTTTAGAATGGGAAGAGTCTCAATGTGCATTAGAGGAAGTCCATGATGGTATTTGTGGGTCACACTCAAATGATTTAACACTAGCTTGAAAACTTATTAGGACTGGGTACTATTAGCCTGAGATGGAGAAAGAGGCTATCAAATTCACTAAGAATTGTCAAAAGTGTCAAGTGCATGGCAACTTAATTCATGCTCCAAGGAGAGATCTAATTCCCTTTACTAAACAATGGCCTTTTCACCAATGGGAATTTGATCTTATAGGAGCTATACATCCTCATTCTTCTAATGGACATACCCATATAATCACAGCTACAAATTATTTTACAAAATGGGTAGAAGCAGTCCCTTTGACACAAGCCACTAGGAAACAAATATCTATGTTCATATTGAACTATATCATATGCAGATATGGGATACCTCATTCCATAATCATAGATAATGGTGGGCAATTCAAGAACAAAGACCTAGATGATCTATGTGCCAAATTCAAGATCACACAACACTAGTCTTCTATCTACTATCCTCAAGGGAATGGACAAGCAGAGGCATCTAATAAGAATCTATTGAAAATCTTGCATTGAACAGTTAATAAGATAGGAAGAGACTGGCATCTCATGATCAATCCAGCTCTCTGGGCCTATAGAACAAGTATCAGAACACCTATTGGTGCTACACCTTTTGCTTTAGTTTATGGGTCTAAAGCAATACTGCCTATTGAGGTTGAAATCCCATCACTAAGAATCAGAATGCACGGTCTAGTAATTGATGATCACTACAGAGTGTCTAGGTTGCAAGAACTTGAATTACTAGATGAGTGCAAACAAGTAGCATATGATCATCTCAGAGTATATCAGAAGAGAATGTCTAGAGGTTACAACAAGAAAGTCAGACACAGAGAATTTCAGGTTGGTGATCTAGTCTTGAGAGAGAATCCACAAAATCAATCACATCGAGAACACAAGGGGAAGTTTGAACCCAACTGGCTAGGTCCCTTTGTAATCACTACTACTTTTAGCTCTAGTGCCTATCAACTCTCAATGACTAAAGGAGAATAGCTCTGAGAACCAATCAACCTTCTCCATCTAAAGAAATTCTATGCCTAAAGCATTCAGTCTATGGTAAAATGTTATGGAAAAAATCTTTAAAATTGGAAAAAGTCTTGAAAAAAATGAGCATCTTGGTGAAAACCTAGCAATAGGCACCTTGATGATTCACAAAAAAAGTAAAAAATATTAAAAATTCAAAAAAATTGAAAAAATGAAAAATATAAAAAAATGAGGAAAAAAAAAGTGCCTTGGTGAAAACTTGAAAACAGGCACCTTGGTAGCAAAAATAGAATCTCTGCCAAGATGGTGAAAACCCGGCAAACAGGTGCCACTTGTTTCAAAATGCTCCATCTATCAATGCAATCTTGGTCTTTCCCAGCTTTTAGTCTTGCTTTAGTTTGTACATATCTCTCAGTTTGTTTCTGCATTCCTATTTTCAATAAGTTGGTCTATACACCAATCAGGTCAAGCGTTTGTATCCTATCAATGTTCAAACTTGAGGGCAATCAAAGTCATATCTTATGGTCTCCAGTGTACCTTAGGTGAGTCATATCCAATTAGAGTCCTTTTAAGCTTCATCCAATTCAGTCAGTTAGTCTTGTCTCCCGAAAGGATTTTGCATCTACAGCAATGTAATCAAACACAAATTGAAAACAATATGTGCTTTTCATGCTTTTATCTCCTTGTATGCTTACTGATTTGCATTGAGATTTTTGCATATTGTGTCCCTTCGAGCTCTTCGATGATTTCCTTTATAGGATTTAGAGAGTGATGACTGGGGGCATAATCTTTTCTTTGTTTTCTTCTTGTATGTGAAAATCTAACAACTTTGGAAATTTTGGATTGAAATGGTGTCCGACTGTAAGAGCCTCTATCTCAAATTGGATGGGCATGCATACCTCGACCATTGATACCCAAAAAATTCAAAGAATTTTGATCTAACTATTATCTTTTTGAGTGAGTTCTTTCTCCTACTGTGAAATGTGATCTTGCCTAAGGATGTGGACGATAAAGGGTCACTAAGGGTAATTCACATTGGATTTAGAATGATCTCTTGACTGTTTGATGTGTCTGCACCGTACGGCGTATTCAGGTCATCATGACATTTATGTTTTGATGCTTATACAAATTGCTATATCAAAATGGACATGATATTCAGGTCATCCTAGCATTTATGCCTTGGTGCTTATATCTAATCCGACATTCCGAGAACAAAATCAATATTCATATATCCATGGTTGTTGACCAGTGGGTGTTGTATTGATTATTGCGCATACAAATTGATATTCATATGTCTATGGTTTCATAGCTAGTGGGCATTGTATTGATTTATCTGGTTACCTAAAAGTTCAATGATGATAACAAATCAACATATGATCAGTGAGTAGGTCCTAGGTCTTAGGTTGCATTTCATTTTTCACCTTTGCATGATCTCACAATGATTAAACAAACTTCAATGCTTAAATGATTCTTCAAATATCTCTTCAAATCTAATAAGAGTTGAATCTCACATGAAGGTTCCTCCAATGAAACAGCTAGTAGAATCCTTTTTCGGGATCAAAATCAAAATATGAGATCATTCATATTGTCTACTGCTTGCATAATCGACCTTCAATCATCACAAGAATCCAGAATTCAACTTAACTGATTATCTTACATCAAACTATCAAAATTTCAACTTGGTCAACCATGGTCAACTCATGGTCAAACCTAGTCAAACTTGGTCTTCTGGACCTCTAAATGATGCAAAATGCATTTTCAGACGTGTATAACCATTTCTTAAATCAATTAACATGCTTTTGAACTATTCAACACTGACTTTTCTTGTCAGATTTCAATTTTAATCCCGAAGGGGGCATGGTATTGCATATCATTCAAAGTCTGTAATCAAATTTGAAATCATATCTTTCCTTAGTAATCAAGACAACAACCATGTCTAGTTGTTGATTCATCAAAAGTCCTCATCGCTCAGGGAAAATCTATCATCACTTGGGGCATATCAGATTCATCGAGATCCATATCAATCTGGTATTCTCCTAATCTTGTAAATTGTATCAGTTTTTGCAACTATCGGTTCAAATGTGTTATTTCCTTGGCTCTTCGGCAACTGAAGGGTTCAGATGTGATACCTACGTGATTCTTCTAAGGACAATCGAGTCTAAAATCAGTCACTCACTTCTTCGCAATCATAAGGTTCAGAATCAGGTGTTTTGATGCTTTTGTTTTATTGGTTCATCATTGTTATAGTTAACATTATCTTTGGTCATTCAGGACCTATTATCTTCATATCAAATCTTTCAATCAGCTTTTGTCTCATATCAATTATCAATTTCAAATCAGTTTCATATCTCTATCAAACATAGACTATCTTTGAACCACTGCGCTTCGCACAACAATTCAAAGAGGGGCAAAATGTAATACCCCAAAAATGGGCTATAGGTTCATTAACCTCCTACATCAACATATCAAACGAAATTGACATCGAAGTCCTAACCTAAGGCACATATGCACATCATCGAATCCTAATTGATTATCTCAAATTTTGCATTAAGGAATATTCTTAGTAATATTCCTAATCATCTTAATTATCTTTAATTTAATAATTATTTGGCGATAAATCCAATTTATCCTAAAGTTTGATTAATTGAATATTCTCAATATTTAATTAATTAGATTTAATACTACCACTTAATTATTTAATTGAAGTTAATTCTATTTATTCCTAATTATGATATTTAATTTTGACAATAAATCCAAAATCTTACAAATAATTAATTAAATATTTTATTTAATTAATTAAATCATTTTGTCAATTTTTAATATTGTAATTTTGAATAAAAGTTTAAAAAATAATTGATTAACCCATAAATCAATTGTTTTATTTTTCAAAATCAGTTAAGTTGGAAATAAATCACTTTAATTATTAAATTAATTCATAAATAAATCATGCACAATCAAAAAAGCAGACAACTATCAATTATCAATTAAAGCTAAACTCTATTTTGAGTTGATCTCTTCTTTTGCATGTTTTTGTGAGTTAAATATCTTTTATTTAAAAATAACTCAAAAATCAACCTGAGTTATTTGAGTGATTTATGGCTTTTTTTCCCATGCACCTACAAAGCCCTGGATTTCCATAAATTAAGGCTTCAGCTCATCTCAAATCATCTCATAATTTGCAAACTTATGCTGGCAAATTGACATCTGGAGAATTGAAGTTTCTTGCGAATCAATAATTTTTGTGAGATCAATCTTGTTTTCAATTCATTTTAGTTTTATTTCATATCATTGTTAAATCAAGTTTTCATATAGAATAGTTTCATATCATTTTTTCATCATAATTGCATAGAAAATCTAAAAAAAATAGATTAATTGCACACATTCCATATCCATCTTTTGCATTAAAATCCTTCATTTAGGTGTCATCAAGGTTACTGATCTCGATAACAATCTGAGAACATCATACTCGCACCTATTAAAAGGCAGTAAATCACCTGGTTAGTTTAGCTTTCGATTCATTGCATGATTTTGATTTTTGCTAACCTTTAATGTTTTACTGAAGTGTTGTTCTACAGATCAGGTACAAAATTCACACACACAGGATGCTCTAATTTGGGTCAAGATTGGGTGGAGGATTGGTGGGATGCTGGTGGAAGATTACTAAGTGTCAACAATGAGCTATTATTTTTCCCGGTGGAAGATCAGTGATAGGATTTGGTCAACCTAGGATAGACTAATGATCTTCGGTCAACTGGATTCTTATCAATGAAAGCCAATCTCTTGCTCGAGATGATGAGGCTATGCAAGGACAAGTGGGATTTCCTTTAGACAATGCTCTTTCAAAAAGGGGGTGATTTATGATTTAGGATAGGGAATGGAAACAACTCAAAGGTTTTGAACACTAAGTGCTTATGGATTTGGATCTCTAGATTTGGTGCAAAGGATGGTGGGTTTTGATTTGGATAAAGGATGCTAGACTTGGATCAAGGATTTAGGATTTTGATTGTGAATTGTTGATGTAATGATGATGAAGGATGATGAAACAATGTTATTTCTAAAAGGATGATGCAGATGCAACTGGGATGGATGATCTATGATGTTGCTAGGAAGATGATGATGAATGCAACTAAGGACTCTAGAATGCAACTAAAGATTTGGTGATGATGTAGGGATGAAACTAGGATGAAACTAGGATGAAGGACTGTCGAGATAGGTTTTGAGATCTGAAGGTAGAATGGGACATGTGATGGATCCAGCTAATCTTCTCTTTCAAGATTGACATAGTGATGGTTTACTCAAAATCGATAGGCAGACTATTTGACTCTTGCATTATAGCCAATATTATCAAGCTTTTCTTTATATTTTTCTTTTGCTTGGGTTGCTTTGACAAAGGATTGATGGCTTTTGAGGTTTTCCTTTGCAACTTTCTTCTCTTGATAGGCTTGGGATTTGGGTAACTTTTCTTTTGGATGTTTGATCAAATTGGGCATATCTTTGGGGAAATTCCTGATAGTTGGTTTGAGACAAAAGGCTTTTCGATATCTGATTTCTGCAAGACTTTCTGAGTACCAAGTTTTGTAGATAAGTTTAATGTTCTCCAATGGCAAAGGATAGGTAAAAAAGATTTTTGGAAAAGCAATGTCCACAAAGGACAAAGCAACCTTGTGAGATACAAGCAGGATAACTGACTTTTAATCTAAAAAAGCTTTGAAAAGTGTATGTTCCAACAATGTTTTCATGGAGTTTTTGACTGTCAAGCACTTCAAGCAAGTCTACCTAAGGAAGGTGAGTATCAAAATCTCTTTCCCATAGCTTGGTACCCCCTAAAAGGGGATACAAATGGTGAGTAATCTTGAGGTGATCCGGTAAACCCCTTGGATCGGTCCTTGCAAAAGGATTTTGATACCTTTGAATGTGGATAGGGTAGCCTCTATTTTATCAAGTTTTGTAATGGTTTCGTGTAGTCTCCATACCTGGTTATGCTGACCGCCTGTGACTCACTTAAGAGACTAGCCAACAACACTAGGGGAGGAATATTTACCATCCCCAGTCACTGTATTTGGCACGAATGCTCGTGGATTAGGAGATATAAGTGAGTACTTTTTGACTTCACTTTATTTATATACCAACTAGGGGGGATACCGATTGAGGTCATTCTCCAGAGAGGAAGTGCTTTTCTCCCCAGATAGGCCTTGCTAAAAGTAAAACAAGTGAACTTGTCTTAGTTCAAATGTTTTATATTTCTTACTTTAACAAGGATTTACAGAAAATGAAAGCTCCTAGATGCACATCAAGAAAGTTGTTCTTTTTTCTAAATTGATTAAGTGATGTCTGAATTTGAACAACAAAAGACACAAGTGTTTAGGCTTTGATTTGTTCTTTTTCCAAAAGACTTTCGAGCGTTTGCAGTTGCTTTGACTTGGGCATTCAAGATTGAATTATCATGTTGATTTAGAACTTTGAAGTGCTTTGTTTTGACCTTAAGGCATTCAAGATTGGATTTTCTCTTTGCTTGAATTGAAAAGGAGGGAATAGAGATGTTTGTTCTTTTAATGCATTCAAGATTGAGTTTGATTTTCAAATGGACAATGATGCTTTAGGACTTAAGTTGTTTCCCTTAGTTTCATTCAAGATTTGGTTTTCTCCATTCCAAGACAAAGTTCCTAGATTGTAGTTTGATACATGAATTTCAAAGGCATTCAGGATTTTGCAACAAAAATGATGTTTAGTTTTCAACAAACAGAAATCTTTCTAGCAATTTTTGAGGTTCTTTTTAAGTGCCCAAATTTGAAATGTTCCTAATGACTGTACCCTACAACTTTCAGATTTTGCTTTTGTTCTTTTTTAGAGCACCAAAAGAAAAGTGATTTAGTTCTGTCCGTTTAGAAAATCCTACCCGCATTCCCGCAAGTACCTACAATCCCGCAGACAAAAACAATGTTCCTGCAGACCGTACCTACATTCCCGCAAAAGTGTCAAAAAGTTTTAAATTTTGACAAAGAGCAATTATTACCTGGTTCTGGAAAGGATACTCGCAAGGTCAAGCTGCATTCCCGCAAGGACAATGATCAATCTCACAATGTGGGAATGAAGGCACAAAAAACAAGACCTCATTTTAATGCCTTATGGCCTACAAATGATATCAGGCGACCCCACCGAATCGTACAAGCATTTTCACATTGCGGGAATGTAATCTCCCAGGAAGGTTAACAAAAAAAAGAAGAAAAACTTAAACAGTTTTTGGTAGGTAGTAGAATAAGATAGAAGATAGAAAGGTTTCCATAGGAGTGAGTTCTCACAAACTGTACCCACATTCCTGCCAACCGTACTCGCATTCCCTCAAATTGTGGAATTTTCTATGTTGTGAAATCTGAGAGAGGTTTTCTGATGGTTTTTCTTCATTTTGAGAGGATTTTGCATGGTGAGTGTCCCACCGGGCATGCCAAAATGTGATCAATGCGAACCTAATCTGTTTTGAAAGGCGTAGACATGTCAAACATTAGCCTAAACAACATATACCTAACAAAAGCAAACAGTTATTCACAAAGTCATTCAGATTGAGCTAAAATAGGTACGCCCATGCACTGTTTGATTTGCTCATACAAAGGAATGTGGGTATGCTCTCAAAGTACCTGGAGCATGTTCCTAATGCAGATTTGGAGGATTAAGTTTCATAAAAACCCCATAAGTGGCACAATATTGGGTAGAACACCCAAAATTGCTTCTAAGGCTTCAAGAACTCAAGATTATGCAACTAGTATGATTAAGTAGATTTTTAAGCCCAAAATAGATGTGATATGATGCATAAATAGGAATGAAACTAAATTAATCCATTAGTTCTATACTAAGATGAGCTAAAAATGCTTGAAAATAAGCTAAATTAGAATGATTATGCTAAATCTAGAGCTAAATTAGCATGATAACAATGCTTGAAATAAAAGGTGAATGGTAAATTGCTCTTAGAAATGAGGAGTATTTATAGGCTTTTGGAAGGGGTTGGGTTAGAGGGATAGGTTAGGGTTTGGGGTAAGGTTAGGGTTTGAGTCAAGGGGATAAGGATGAAGACTTTCTAGAAGGGTCTAGGATCCTCTTAGGATAAATATGGATTTTAGGAAATAGATAAAGATTTATTTATTTCCAATGGGTAGGTTTGAGGATATTTATTAAAATAAATTTAATAAAAAGGAGGATTAAATATTTAATCTTAATTAAATATTTTGAGTTGGGATTAGGGTTAGAAAATGATGGAATTAGCCTTTAATCAAAATTAAAGAGGGATTAGAAGATTCTAGAAGAGGTTAGTGGTTTTTAGGATATTTCTAAGGTTTTGGGAAAAAATAAATTAATTATTTATTTTTTAGATTTTTGGTCAATTTATTAATTAAATAATTAATAAATAGGGGAATGGTGTTTAAATAAGATTTAAACATTTTTGGGAGGGATTTCTTAATTGAATATTTTTAATTAAGATAAAGGGATTTAATGACATAAAAATAAATTAATTAATTAACAAATAATGATGTCATCAGAGGTTTTTCAGAAAATAAAAATACTTTATTTTCTAAAGGATTTTTAGGTGTCTACAGATGCTAAAGTTAAGTTTTGGATTTATCTACAAATGCAAATCTTATCCATTGATCCAAACCTCAACCACAAATCTAAACTATGTTGGCTCCAACCCTTGGAATTTGCTTCTCTTGAAGTCTACATGAGTGTTGAACAATAAGACACCAATAAGAATATTTACATTGTAAACAAACTGAATGGTAATTTTATTGTCATCATTTGGTTCTCTTTACATTGCTTTTCAAATAGCTTTATAAAGCCTTATTTTTCTTATACAAAACTAATTTATGGGAATGAACTTCCCAACCACCTAGCCTAACCTAATTTATTAAATACAAACATTATTTTCTAACAACCCCCACTTAAGGTTTACATAATGAAAAACCAAAAAAAACTTTGTCAGCATTAACCTAAAATTCCATTCTAGGAAAATGACTTAATTATCCAACTCTATATTGCATTAACCCAAACTCCTCTTGTTTGGGAAAATGTTCCAATTCTTTATCAACAATAGCCCGATCTCCTCTTGTTTGGGAAAATGTCCTAACTATTCTACTGAAAACTCAACTATCCATAGTTAATTTGCAAATTCAACTATCTACAAATCAACTACTCACCAACTTTGTGGATTCAACAATCCATAAACCAACAACTCGACATGCACAAGGAGAGAACATAAAGTGTTCCCAACTTCCTTGCACAATGAAACACCTTTCCTTTGAAAGTCCACATCTCCTTCAAGTTTGTCTAATGCCTTCTCTAGTGCTATAGAAGCAATGTCTCATTTTCTATACAAGACACCAACCAAATAAAAATACACCAAGTGCACCCACAAGAAGAGGCATTACACACACTCCCTATACATAATATGGTGTCCATAAAAATCATTTAATTGCTTGATGACATAATGACATCATTCTCCTTTAGTCAAACCTATGTTAACAAACCAACAATTTGGTAAAAATGTTCAAAGATAGCAAGAAAATATACAATGAAACCTAAGATTCTAATGAAGTATATGATGTAATCTTGATGTTCTTTGTACTATCATAATGATGGGAAAATGGAAGCTTAAGGACATACCTCAATTGAATCAGAGGTTTCATAAATCTACAACTCTAGTACACAAGTTAATAAATTACATATCCTTAAGTCAACATAACTATTTGGAGAGTCAATGAGGGCCCAAATAATAAATTTGAAATTGTAGGTTCTAAGATTATTTCCACACTCCATGATTGCAAATTCCACCCAACATAATAAAAACAAGAATCAAGATTGGTCCCAAATGATTTACAGTGTAAATAGAATCAAATTAGATTTAGAAAATTTGACAATATTAAAATGCTAAAATACACCACTAATACATTAGACCCAATCAAAATGAGTTCATAATAAATTAAAAAGTATAAATTTTCACCGTTATAATTATACATTGCTTTTAACTTCAAATGAACACAATAATTTAGTATTGAAATTTTATTTTAATTATACTAAATAGTTCAATTATTCATCTTTATGGTTTTATCCTTAAAAAAAATTATCGAATATAATTATGTAAAGATACACAATCTACAATAATAATAGGGGATTTGAACCAAGGGTGAAGCATCTATCCCAATCATCAAAGAAAAGAGAGAAAAACTATTTATCAACATTTAATTTTTAATATGAAGCCATCAATATATTTATATGAAATAATTAAAAATAATATATAAATATAATATGTTTTACTACATATTTCAAAGTAAAAACAAAATTATTATGAAAATAATAAATGGTTGGTTTTCTAAAAGTAAAATTAAAGTTATTTATAAAAATTAAATATGTATATTATGAAAAATAAATAAATAATGTAGAAAAATAACATAACTTTTTTTTAAATACAATTTCATTTGCACTTTGTGATGCTATCTCCTATAATGAAGCCCTCAACGACTACTATCATTTGCTGCCCTACTAATTTGAAATCACCTGCTACAACAATGATTCATAGGCTTGATGGGTCTTTCAATCCTAGGTTTGGGACTCTTCTGATGGGTGCTAACACTTATGTGGGTGCCATCAATGACTATGTATGCTTACTATTGGGTTTCTCTATTTCTCCTCTTGGTGTGGGTGGTTCTAGGATTTTTGAAGGTGTACTTGTCTTAGGACTTGGCACTGGTGCTACTTTTGGTGCTTGGGTTTCTACTGAGGTAGTGCTTGTTGCTTATGGTGCTTTTGCACCTACTCTCACTAGGCACTCTTCTCGGATACCTATTCTTGGTTAATGTTGTGAATGTTGGGGTCCCCTCCAAAGCCTCTTTCTGCTATTCATGGGTGAAGCTTTTTTTGTGTTGCCAAATCTCTTGTGGCTCTTCCTCCCAAGGGTAAATCTCAACCTTTTTCTTGTGCCAAGACCTCCTCTATTGTAGTTTGTGGCTATGATGTGGTAGATAATGTGAACTACAAATATTGCGGGTTGGACTATAGAATTATTGGCAAATCTTCATCTATAGGTGACAGATTCATGCAGATCCTTAGTTTCTAATAACATTGAGCTTTTGGGATAACTTTAAGAAACCCCCTCCTAGGAAAAAGTGTAAAATCCTGGCATATCTTACATTATTTTACGAGGAAATTTTTCTTAATGAAGGCGAATTTTTTTATCAAATCCGCAAATTTTCATAGTTTGTATTGATGATTTTTTCCCTACCGAATGAAATTTTCATAAAATCTTGGTGAATTATACAGTCATGTGGGGGAAAATATATATTGAATTAGGCAAAAAAAAATTCTTTTGAAGTAAAAAAAATTATAATGTATGAGGCGAATGATTTTATTTTGAAGGGAAAAAAAATAATTGTATTGATGAATTCTATGTACCATTTGAAAATTTATTTATTTTATTGGCTAATCATTCGTTAATTATGGGAAAAAATATATTTTATTGGCAATTTTCAAAAGATGGGACATAACACAAATAAACACATCGACACGTAACCTAACAGCAACATCCATTATTTATAATGTTAAATCTATAATTTGAGTCATTTGATGACACAAGATCAATGGCTGAAGTTGAATTTGGGGCCCAATTTCTTGAAGGAAATAGAGTTCTCCAAGAAGTCACCAGAATGTTAACACGTATCAAATTAGGGTTGTCAAGTTGTCTGCAGACTCAACGTGTTGGTATTGATAAGCACGACCACTCACACCGACACGCAACCTAACATCCATTATTTTATAATGTTAAATCTATAATTTGAGACCATATGATCATCCAAGATCAATGACTGAAGTTTGATTTTAGGCCCAATTTCTTGAAGGAAATAGAGTTCTCCAGGAAGTCACCAGAATGTTGACACATATCAAATTAGTCTACACTATAACCACAATCTAATTAATGCAACATCATGTCAAGATAATAATGCCTTAATTAGTTACCAACTTGTCTGCATGACTCCACATCTTAGAGAATAATACCTTAATTAGTGCACGCATAACCATGATCTAATTAATGCACATATCAATTCTTATAACTGGTTAGTACTAGTAGGTTGTGTGGACGGTTGATAATGTATCACAGTTGTAGTTAATAAAAGAAATGTTGTATCACTGACATTAAATTGTGTAATTTTACCTGTCATGACACTTTTTTGAATTTCACACTCATGAATTTAATATGAAAGATTTACAAAATTTTGAAGGAAAAATGAATTAATAAGGTTAGAGAAAGAATTGAGAGCTATTTGGAATCCACACATACCTAATGTCAATCATTCCACCATTTTAAATGTATTACACATATCAAGTCTTACAACTGGACGGTTGATAATGTACTGAATGTTGTAGTTAATAAAATAAATATCTTATCACTGACATTAAATTTGGGTAATGTTACATTTCATGACATTTTTTCCAATTTCACACACTCATGTATTTAATATGAATGATTTATAGAATTTTGAAGGACAAATGAATTAATAAGGTTAGAGAAAGAATTGAGGGCTATTTATAGATGATTTATGCTTCTTTCTTCTTCAATTCTGCCTCTACTAAGTGCTTTAAAGTCTGCCTCTAGTTTAGGTCTTTAGGCTGTATAATTTTATTACATTCTAATTTCTAATATTTTGGTAGTGGTTTTTTGAAGATGGACACTCCTATATGTTTGATAAGCACATTTGAGGAGGATCAGAAGGCCTTTTTGGGCTTGGTCTCAAACAAAACATTGCAATCAGTTTGTAATGACAATGGTTCCTTTACAAATGAGGCTATGAGGATGGTGTTGTGCCATGAATTTATTGATAATATTGATAGATACCAAGCTAACACAGACATTACATCTTGGTTTTTGGCATCTCTTCTGGACCTAGAAGGAGAGAAGGTGGATGTGCTCCTTCTATTAAGGAGGGTATTGAAACAATAATTCTTGGGTGATGATGTTCAGGTTGCCATTTTTATACAAATAGGGATTGGGATCCCTTGGGCAAGTGATTTAGCCAAGCTTCTCCAGCCAGACCAAAATGTGGCCAGACAACCTTTTCTTTTGAACCTAAATGTTGAGCAGTTGACGTGCCATAGGAAATGGGTGTAGATTGGTAGGGATTTTCTTTGAAAGTGGTTTCTCTTGGATGCATTAGTGGACTATGGATAGTTTCATGAATTCTTAGAGCTTATCATCTTTGAAGAGAGAACTTAGATGGAGGGGAAAATCCTTAGTTTTTTGCTACCCAAGACCCTATCGCCTGGAATTTTGAAATCAAGGGTTTCTTTGTTTTGTTTTTTTGGACTATAGATTATAGTAGGTGTTGTTTTTATTAGGAATAATAGTCCATAATACAATTGAGAGGGGGGGGGGTGAATTAGTTGTATGATAGATTATTAAACTTTAAACTTTGAATAGAAGCAATATCAAATCCTAATGAACACAATTAATGCCAACACAATAACGTAATATTTTCTTGTCAAGTAAACCCTGTTAAAGGTAAAACCCCAGTGGGAATTAACACCCACTAATAATGTACTGAGAGTATAGTATCCTTGTTAGAAGATCTAGTCCTATTAGGAGCTGATTAAAACATTACAATACATAGTCCATGTTAGAGGACAGACCTTGTTAGGAGTCAAGAAATAAGGGTGGGCTCATTTCCCAAAGAAGGTTATATCCACCTTTAGAACTCATTGTTCACAACACATGTGTATATCAAGAAATACACAATCTTTTGAATTTCCTAGTTAAAACCGTCTTTGCTTGATCAATTCCAATGAAGTACTCAAATAACCCTCTGCTCTACATCCAACAGATAAGGTCACAACTTCCACAATATCTTTTACATCACATACACTCTTTCCATATCTTTCCAAAAGAAAAGACCTTACATATATACCCTATTACATTCTACATGATCAGGTCAACCAATTAGGCTTTCCTAATATACAAATAATTACATTACAACCATTAAGGACCAACATCCTTAATTCAAGTTTGCCATCTATAATACATGCTACAGCCCTCAAGTCAGCTTCTGAATAGGTTATCTCTAGAACACACGCCACAACTGATGTCATCTAGCATTTTGTACCCCTTGCGAAGATACACATAGTATCTAAAATAAGCATACAACCATTGCATTACAACAATTAAGGACCAACATCCTTAATTCAAGTTTTCCATCTATAATACATGCTACAGCCCTCAAGTCAGCTTCTGAATAGGTTATCTCCAGAACACACGCCACAACTGATGTCATCTAGCATTTTGTACCTTGCACTAACCATCAAGCATTCTTCAGTACCCTGTCTTTTATCTCTTAAGCTTGCATACACTGAATCGTCATCTCCTATAGGATATTCCCAAAACTCAAAGACTTACTCTATCAACTTCCACTGTCACTATCCAGTAACCAGTCTTAACCAAAACATTTGTAACTCAGCCAATACACAATATTACATCATGCGATCTTGGATATAAGATCACAACACCTTTCAGTGCTCACAACTAACTTCACACAATCTAAAACATTCATACAGTATCTATACAATGTAATACTCAACATGTTCTCTTCATAGAAACATATGTTGACATCAGTGACAAAAAACAAATGACAACTCCAACATCACTCAATGTAGTGATTAAACATATTAAATGTATTAGCAATCTCCCCAATGCATTAGCAATGTTCAACAATCTCCCCCTTTGGCATTGATGGCAACATATGTGAAAATCCATCAACCCAAACACAATGTTCTCTCAATACCTTTTTCCTTGTACAGTATCTCTCCCCTTTAGGGATTTTCTCATAGTAACTCTCCCCCTTTGACAATAATGGAAAAGGGTGCCATAAGTCATCAATTGTCTTCAATACTTGTCTTCAATGATCACTGCCCTTGAGGAGTAGATCCCTACATCAAGTCCAGAATATGATAAGGCTCTAAAAACCTCTAGACTGATGCATCCTTGTATCAATCAATTCTGACTAGGAGGGACCTGAACCCCAAGCATACCTCTGAGATATTCAAAGGTATCTTTTGGCAACGTCTTTGTAAAGATGTTTTCTATCTGTTCCTTTATGCCAATGTATTCCAATTTTATTTCCTTCGCTACTACCTTATCTCTCAAGAAGTGATACTTAATAGAAATATGCTTAGTTTTAGAGTGCATCATAGGATTATTTGACATGTTTATTGTACTGGTGTTATCACAATGGATAACCACTGGTTCATCAAAAGTTATTCCAATATCTTTCAAAAAAAAATTCATCCAAACAATTTGGGTGCAGTTAATAGCAGCAACAACATACTCTAATTCAACAGTAGATTGAGCAATACAATCTTGCTTCTTACTTAGCCATGAAACCAACTTTTTTCCAAGGAAAAATACACCTCCACTAGTACTCTTCCTGTCATCAATATTTCTTGCCCAATCAGCATTAATATAAGCATGATGTTCAAAGTCATCATTTCTATCATACCATAAGCCATAGTCCATTGTTCCTTTCAGATATCTAAGTATCCTTTTCACAATAGCTAGGTGTGTCTCTTTAGGTTCTACCTGTTATCTAGCCACAATCCCAAAACATTAGAAATATCCAGTCTGGTGTGAGTCTGATATTGTAATCCTCCAACCATTGATCTGTACTTGGTCTGAAAAACACACTTTGATTCATCATCATTTGTCAGCTTATTACTAGTCACCATGGGTGTACCAACTGGTTTGCAGTCTTCCATTCCAAACTTTTTAAGCATTTCTCTAAGATATTTAGTCTGATAAATAAAAATGCCATTCTTGCTCTGATTTATTTGCACTCCAAGAATGAATTTCATTTTGCCTATCATGGATGTCTCAAATTCATTTTCCATCTCTTTATAAAATTTCTCACACAATTCATCATTGCCTCCAAAGATAATATCATCAACAAAAACTTCTATTATCAAAACTCCATCTTCACTAGATCTTAAATACAAATTATTGTCAACATTACCTTTTCTGAATCCAAGCCGAAGAAGTTCTTATGAGCAACATAAGCCAAGAATAATCTCACAGCTTCTATTCTAGAAATAGGAGAAAATGTCTCTTCAAAATCTATGCCTTCTTGTTGTGAATAGCCTTTACATACCAATATTGCTTTTTTTCTTACTACAAATCCTTCATTCATTTTGTTTCTGAAAACTCATTTAGTTCCAATTAAATTTTTGTTCTTAGGTCTAGGAACAGATTCCCAAGTGTTATTTTTCTTTATCTAATCTAACTCTTCCTTCATAGCATGTATTCAAGACTCATCTCTACAAGCTTCATCTGTAGTCTTTGGTTCAACTTGAGCAATCAGACAAATTTCTTCTCTAGCCTTTGATCTAGTCATTACTCCTTGATTTATATTACCAATAATTTGTTTTTCAGGATGGTTTTTCTTAACATACCTCGGAGTCTTAGGAATCTCAGTAGCCTCATTTGTGTCATCATCACAAGTCTCATTTTTGCATTCAACCTCAACAAGTTCTTCTTCTATAGCAACAGCCTCTTTGATCTCTATATTCTGATTATAGTCATACGTTCTCTCTTGTATCTAAAACCTTTCATCTATCTTCACATTGTTACTTTCAATAATCTTCTTTAATCTCAAGTTAAAGCATTTGTAAGCCTTAATTTAAGTAGAATAACCAAGGAAAATTCCTTCATCACTTCTAGCTTCAAACTTCCCTATTTCATCATCTCTTTCGATATAACATTTACTACCAAATATTCTGAAATATTTTAGAGTAGGAATATGATCAAACCATAATTCATAAGGAGTCTTACTTGTACCTTCTCTAATTTGTATTTTGTTCAATGTGTATATTGTTGTCCCAACAACTTCTCTTTAATGCATATGAGATACATTTTCTTCAAGCAACATTGTTCTAGCAGCATCCAGTATAGTTTTGTTTCTTCTCTCTGCTATCCCATTCTGTTGTGGAGTCCTAGGAGTAGATGTCTGTCTCTGTATTCCATTCTCTTCATAGTATGAATTGAATAAGTCTAAAGTAACCCCTACACTTTTGTCTGACCTCAAACATTTTATCTTTAAACTTGATTCATTCTCTACTTTTTCCTTGAATATCTTGAATTTATCAAATGCTTATGATTTCTCTTTCAAGTAAGTAACCCACAACATTCTAAAAAATTCATCAACAAAAAGTTTAAAATACCTTTCACCATAGTATGATTTTGTCCTTGTAGGTCTGCATAAGTCTATATGTACCAGATCCAAGTTTCCTTTTGATGTATATGCTTTACTTGTATAATTGCTTCTAGTATGTTTTCTCATAACATATTCTCTGCATACAGTGTTAGATGGTTTCACAATCTTTGGTAGATCTCTTACTGCATTAGTCGAAGTTTCCTTTACAATGTTATCAAAATTAACATGAAAAAATCTTCTATTCCATAACCAACTTTCATTTACCTTCGCAACAAAACAAGAAGCTCCAAATGTATTAAATTCAAACACATTACCTCTAGATTTAGTACCGGTTGCAATCAAGTTTCATGTCTTACTATTGATAAAACATTTCCCATCAAGAAACTTTAATTTAAATCCCTTATCCACAGTTGTCCAACACTCAACAAGTTATTCTTAAGTCCATCAACAAGCAATACATTGTCAGTATTAGTCTTTCCATCCAAAGTAATAGATCCTACTCCTATGATAGACTTAGGAACATTTCCACTGAATCTTACAACACCACCATCATACTTCACTAAATTCACAAATTTGTTTTTGTCTCCAATCATATGATGTGAACAACCATTGTCTATAATCCATTCGGATTTCTTATCAACATGTGATACTAAAGCTTTTTCCTCATGCACTGGTTTTTCATCTTTAATAGCAATAAATCCAATCTCCTCGCAATCTAAATCATCATCATCAGAAATACATTCACTAGCATAATAACATTCCTTATCCTTTGAATACTTAGACTTGAAGAATTTAGGTTTGTGCTTAGGAACTCTTGTAGGACATCTAGATACAAAGTGACCTATCTTATTGCATGAAAAATATTTAAGAGGTAACTTTCCTTCAAACTTACCCTTACCTCTCTTTTCTCTTCTAGCAATCAGTGCAAAAAGTTCATCCATCTTTCTTTCTTCTACTTGTATCTATTCTCATTCCTCGGCATATTCACCAAGCTCTTCTTTTATGTTCTCACTGCTATTGCTCAGAAATGTAGACATTATCTTCTTATGTGCAGATGCTTTGAATGCGGATTCAACTTTAGGTATAGACTCTCCCATTTCTGCAACTTCAAAGGTAGTTAGCTTTGGAATCAACATTTCTCTACTAAGTTTGGATTCAAAGGTATAATCTCTTCTATAGCCTAAATTTTAGGCTTGTAAATAGGTGTTAATGATTTAAGAATCCTCGAAATGACTTCTTCCTCTTCAAAGGTGCCTCCACAATTTTTGATTCCAATCACAACCTCTGTAACTCTTTGTACATAAGCCCTAACACTTTCATCATCCTTCATTTGTAGCTTCTCCATCCTAGTCTTCTAGTTATGTAACATTGCTCACTTTGTAAACTTGTCTCCTTCGTACAATGCTTCCAGTCTTGTCCAAATATGGTGCACCAAATCTTAATCTTTAACTTCAGTAAATTCTCCTTCAGAGAGTGCATTGATTAGTGCTTTTCTTGGGACCATGTTGTATGAGAATACCTTCTTTTCATCATCATTAGCCTTTGGTAGTTCATCCTCAACATTCATAGCTACCTGATTCTTTGTAACCAAACAGTAGTCGATGCCCAAACATAGCAAATGAGTTTGCATCTTGTTCTTCCAACTGTCAAAATTTTTAGGATTAAATTTCAAACTATCCTTACTATAGATGCCATCTCCAAGATCACCTCAAGCTGTTAAGCTTTCTCTCTAAGGACCAGTAGCTCTGATACCAATTGTTAGAAATAACAGTCCACAATACAACTAAGAGGGGGGGTGAATTAGTTGTATGATAGATTATTAAACTTTAAACATTGAATAGCAACAATATCAAATCCTAATGAATACAATGAATGCCAACACAATAACACAATATTTTGTTGTCAAGGAAACCCTGTTAAAGGTGAAACCCCAGTGGGAATTAACACCCACTAATAATGTACTAGGAGTATAGTATCTTGTTAGAAGATCTAGCAATGTTAGGAGCTGATTAAAATATTACAGTACATAGTCCTTGTTAGAGGATAGACCCTGTTAGGAGTCAAGAAAGAAGGGTGGGCTCACTACCCAAGCTCACTACCCAAAGAAGGTTATATCCACCTTCAGAACTCACTATTCGCAACACAAGTGTATATGAAGAAATACACAATCTTTTGAACTATTTGGTAGAAACTATCTTTGCTTGATCAGTTCTAATGAAGTTCTCAAATAATCCTCTACTCTACATCCAACAGAAAAGGTCACAGGTTCCACAATCTCTTTTACATCACATACAATCTCTCCATATCTTTCCAAAAGAAAAGACCTTACATATATACCCTATTACATTCTACATGATCAGGTCATCCAATTAGGCTTTCCTAATATACAAACAATTACATAACCCCTTGCTAAGAAACACACAGTATCTAAAACAAGTATACAACCATTACATTATAAAAATTAAGGACCGACATCCTTAATTCCAGTTCATCATCCATAATGCACACTACAGCCCTCAAGTCGGCTTCCAAATAGGTTATCTCCAGAACACACTCCACAACTAACGTCATCCAGTATTTTGTACCTTGCACTGACCATCAAACATTCTTTAGTACCTTGTCTGTTATCTCTTAAGCTCGCATACACTAAATCCACATCTCCTATAGGATATTCTGAAAACTCAGAGACTTACTCTGTCAACTTCCACTGTCACTATCCAGTAACTAGTCTTCACTAAAACATTTGTAACTCAGCCAATACACAGTATTACATCATGCAATCTTGGATATAAGATCACAACATCTTGCAGTGCTCACAACTAACTTTGCACAATATGAAACATCTGTACAGTGTCCATACACAGTAATACTCAGCCTGTTCACTTCACATAAACATATGTTGACATTAGTGAAAAAACATGAATGACAACTGCAACAACTCCAACATCACTCAACATAGTAATTAAACATATTAAATGTATCAGTAGTCTCCCTAATGCATTAGCAATATCCAACAGTTTTTGCCACCACCTCGCAACCTCCCTCATTTTGTCTTTAAAGTTTTGGAGGGACTCCAGGTCTGAATATTGGAAATTTGTACAAAATATTAATGATAAATTTGCAACTTCATTTCAGTTTGTTTTTTATGCATTGGATACCCTATAACAGTAGTAGTTTAGTTGTTTGGGGAAATTTTGGAGGAAATATGACAGTTGTAAATTTTTATAACATATTAATGGAAATTTTGCAAGTTCGCTAAAATTTGCAAGTTGCTATTTTTAACAGTCCGGACTCCAAAGACAAAGCAATATTTTTATTATTGTTTACTAATCAATTCAGGTTAATAATATGTCAATTGCCAAATTTCCCAATGTGCCACTGCAGTTTTCCATATCGATGTGTAATAATGTAATTTTGATTATAATACAAATTGAAATAATTCAATTCAATTCAATCTTAAAGTCTGAGTTAAACATTAAAAGTTATAATCTTGATAAAAATTAATCAATAAACACTTTGAATCTTGATGTTCTTTTTTAAACATAAAAGTTATAATGAATACAAATTATCATTATAACTATACTATATAGCTCTTAAACAATATTACTATTCAATTAATTAACTTTAAATGTTATTATCCATTAATATCTAAAAAGGAAAAATAACAATGTTCATTGCAAATAACTACAACGTACCCATTGGACACTAAGTTGTACTTGTTAGTATTCAAATTTCATGATAGTGAATGCCAACTACCATTGGATGAGCACAAATTGATGATGTACGGTGGATGTCAAGATGAAAAGGAAAATAAACCCCATTTTTGCAAACCCTTTCTGAAATCATGACACGCGTCCACTCGCATGGTCAACTGACAATGTCATTCGATGATGACATATGACTCATGAGGTGACTAGGTGACTACTAGTACATACAAGGAAAAAGTTAATGGGACCCACGGGGCCATGACACCAGATAGTGACTAACAATGACCGTTGGATGATTATAAATCAATGATTGAAGCTGTATTTCAGGCCGAAAGGGAAGAGCAACCCCATTTTTGTAAACCCTTTCCAAAATCATGACGTGTGTCCACTCGCACGGTCAGTGACAAGTGTCATTCGATGATGATGTGTGACTCATGAGGTGACTAGGTGACTACTACTAGTACTACCAAGGAAAAATTTAATGGTACCCATGGGGCCACAACACCAGATAGTAACTAACAATGACCATTAGATGATTATAAATCAATGACCGAAGCTGTATTTCAAGATGAAAGGGAAAAGAAAACCCATTTTTTCAAACCCATTCTAGAATCATGATGCGTGTCGACTCACACAATCAATGACAAGTGTCATCGGATGATGACGTGTGACTCATGAAGTGAGTACTACTAGTCTACTAGCAAGTACCAACAAGGAAAAAATTAATGGGACCCACGACACCTGATAGAGACCAATAATGACTGTTTGATGAGCATAGACCAATGAATGAAGTTGTATTTCAAGGAGATTTGGAGAACGATCACCTCTATTTGCAAATTTCCCATGAAAATAAGGCACTTGTCATGAATTAACCCTCAACTAAGTATAATTAGAATCTAAATTGGAGTAAACTGCAGAATGAATTATTTACAAAATGTTATAATTTCAGTGTTTGACATACTAAAGTGTAGTTTCAAATGATTAAGTGACACGTGCCTTTTAGGTTTTCAATCTAAGTTTTTAAGTTCTAACTAGTATTTACTATTGGAGATTTAGAAAGGGGTAATAGCTTCTAGGTTGATGATTGAGGTTCGAGGAATGCAACAGAGTCTCTCAGCTCTCTTCCCACTCATAGTCTGCACAAATTGAAATTATGGGTAGCTACTAAAATCCTGAATACCTACGTCCCACATTTTAAATTTTTCAAATCTTGTGGTTTACAACTTTACTGTTTATATTGTAGAAAAATAATTAGCCTATTAGGGTTTAATTTTGAATCACCCCTGTAAAAAGAATTAGCTTGTTAGGGTTTAATATTTGAACTTTCCTATGAGTAAATAGTGATACTAGTTACCAACTTACAATGATGGGCAAAACAAATACCAAGATTATGAGTAAAAGGCCAAGTCAGATAATAGACTTCCATAGTCTACTTAAAACACTAGGTTTCACTGATAAATTCCATGATATTTATGATCATGTTATCCCTAATGGAAATTAGATTTGCACTTGAAAACAAGTGGAACGATCCAAATAAGGGTTCAAAATTTTGTTCATTTAACAACATGATAAAGGTAGCGACAAACAAAATTGCATCGTGGGTTGTTGGATTGACACGCATGGCGTTACCTCAAGTATTCCCTTGCCCAGAAAGTATCATGGTTTGCGCCAAAAATTATGATGAAAATAGAAAAGCAATAGTGAATAAAAATACTCAAGAGGAAATTTTATCCATAACTAAGAGTGAATTTTCTAGTCTGTTGAACCTAGGGTTTGACAAACAAAATTCAAATGTGCACATTGACCTGGGAAAAGCTGGCAGAAGATTATGAAAAAATAGATACAACACAGAGAGATTCATATATCAAAGGAATAACAAGCATTTCTAGTTTGAATCCAGATCATAAGCCTCCTTATGATTATGATATTTTTGTGCAATGGGTTTAGGACAATATTTCCTTGCTAGCATTTTGTTTGGGATTGGATAGTAACAAAGAAGTGGGTGCCATCTTTCTTGAAATACTTTTTCATATTCATTTTGAAAATGAATCAGTAAAATATTTTTTTATTGAGCACATTGTTTGTTTCATGCAAGAACAATTACTAATGATTAAAAGAGGTTCACAGAAGACATTTAGATTCACAACCTACTTGTGCTATCTTCTCTTAGCAAAGCATTGTGAAATATTTCAAACAAACAAGCTTTGCAGTCAAGGCCAAAATCCAATATATGAATGGACACCTCAGATAAGGATGATCGATAATAGAAGGAATTACAACAATTTTGTTGACTTCTTTTGGGCACCAATGTACCATAAAATTATAGGCACTCCAATGCCTAGATTGCCTATTTCTTGTAGAGATTGCATTCAACTCAGAAGTCAAATACAATTGGTTGACCGGTACTTCATGGAAGAGTACACTGTGTTAAGGTTTTACAGTTCAATGGTAGAACCCTACAAACTTCCAATACATGTGACAAAGAGGGTATTTGCATTGTAATATGTACGGAAGATGGAGAGCACAGATGTACTCTTTAATGGTCAGCAAAAGAAAATGATATTTCCTTCCTTGTCTTTCTCATTTGGAGGGTTCACATTTGAGAGAAGAGGATTCAAACTAACACATACCTTTTTTTCATTTTTTTCGCTTTAATGTTGTCAGTAACTAGCAGTATGATCCACTCAACATAATTGAAACAAAGCTTAGAGAGAATGAGAACTCTGCAAGCAAATGTCAACATGAGACTATGCCATTGATAGAAAAATTTAAAAACATGGAGTCCTGGGATGAGGTTAAAAAAGAGATGGAGAAATATACCGCTAAAAATAATATTTCAATACTTGGGAATTGTCATCACAAATTATGGCATTACACAGACAGAAAGGAAAAGTACAACCCACGAAATCGTATAATTTTTACTAGAAAGTTGCTCAACCATCTAGAAAATCTATTCCAAAAGACCTAGTGGATGAATGTACATATGGTAATTGGACTCGAACCAAAAAAATTTATTTTTGGGAAATGAGGAAGAATCTCAGCAAGCCAAAGATCTCTACAGATATTTATGATGTGTAAGTGGATACAATATTTAGTGAATTATGGAACAAGGAGCATCCAACTGAAACTTATCATGGTGATGATGATCATCTAGATAATGAGTATGAGTAGGATTCTATGAATCCCACATCCACTAATGTATATTCAATTAGTAGTGGAGTTGATGTGTCAACAAAAGAAAAATATACCAAAGGGGTAGATATTGTAGAAAAAATGGGCTACCCAGGTTGGGTTGGTTTGGGTCACAGAGGAGAAGGGCCATGGTCTCCACCTGACCCACCAATTCCACCAAAATATGGTGAGAAACCAAGCCTTTGAGTTGAATCATCAGATTTATAAAAAAAAATACTACTCAGTCTCATACCCTTGGAATTTCATTTGTTCTAGCTTCAAATCCAATTCTACCTGTTCCAAGCAGTCAGATTCAATCTGAATCAATTTCCACTCCCATAGGTGTGGATATCATGGGTAGAACTAGTGGTCTGAAAATGACATTACAGGTGGACATGAGATCAGTAGATCCTAGAGATCAAGGTAGTGTAAAGAAGCAAAAGGTTATGACAAGTACAACAGTGGCAATCATGACTGTGAGTCCAATAATTACCACACCTTTAGGACAAAACCCTCAGAACAATCCCAAAACTCCGCTTGTAATGGGTCAGTTGCTAATCCTCATGGTGTAATTAGGAGAACCATAGGCAACATAGATGGAAGCTCGTACATCACTGCAAGTGTTATTTCACCTTTCAAATATTCAATTGTGTCATAAAACCCTGATTTTCGTTACAATGATTTTGTAACTAACTTTGAACAATCAAAAAATAGGAATAGATAAAACACTAAGACACTAAAGATGGATGTTGTTGCTACAGCTTGTGATGTAGAACCTGCATCCAATAGGTTATTTCCCACATATGACCCAAAGAAAGAAATGATGGAGTTCATAGTTGTTATGCCCCCAGCTAGAGATAAAAATCCACTAGAGAGTCAGTTAGATCCATCTTAATTTCAAGTTAGCACCCTCCAAATGGATTTATCCAAAATTAAAGATGTGGACAAGATAAATGTGTCGAAAATGACCAATCAAGTGGTCTACAATTCAGTGATGAAGTTGGAGAGAGAGAAAGGAAAGCTTCAGGGCACAATAGATAAGTTAAAGGAAGACCTGGCAAATGAAAAGGCAAAGGAGAAAGCAGCAAACAATAGGTGGAAAAAATTAGAGAAAAGGATAAAAAATTCATCCTCTAAAGAAGCAATTGGATAGAAAGAACATATGGATGCATAACTGAAAATTTGGAGGGAAAAATTGGAACAAAGCAAAAAAAAACTTGAGGATGAAAAAGTCTCTTCATTAAGTTTATACAAAAGCATTGAGAATGTGAGACATGCAAATAAAAACTTAAATAAAGAATTGGAGAATGAGAGGGTAAATACAAAACAGTGGGAAGAGAAAGCAGAGAAAAAAAAAAACATAGTGAACACCAGTTCTCAAAAATGAGAGAAGACCTAAAGAAGGAAAATAATACAATTAAATCTTATGAAAACAACTTGAATGATCGAGTAAATAATACAGTCAAGAAATAGAAAAAGACTTTTGGGAGCAAATAAAGGTGTCTGTTGATAGGTTGTGTGATTGGTTTGAACTGAATGAAAATCTTAGAGATGTTTTTGGGAAGCTGAAAGAGCACATTGAGAAGAACACAAAGTTTTGTCAAAGACAAAATACTGCAAAGCAGATTTTGCAACAAATCAACACAACTAGTGACAGGCATTTGGCAAGCAAGGGAGTTCAGGACTGTGTTGGTGCATCAATAAAGGTGACCTCTATATTTCAAAAATATCAAAAACTAGTAGGAGAGGAAACTCTAGCCTTATTTGGGACAAAGCTCTCCAAGATGAATAAAAAACAATCAAAATGATAACTCTTGGTTTGTCGAGTCCTAGTCATTATTACTCATCATCGAATTTCATTGGAAGAGAAGCTTACAAAAAAAAGTTGGAGGATGCAATGACGTGTGATTTAGGCAAGCTTCCTCAGGACACAACTGACGAAGGCATTGCAAAGTGCATCAAAACATTTTCAAATTTGAATGCAGTATTGGAAGGATCATTGCTTTCAAGTCACTCTTCCAAGTAAGGATTGTTGACGAGGTTGCAGGTCATTTACTATAACATGACAAATATTGACCTTCCAATCGACGCAGAATGGAGCATACTAAAGAAATTGATAGAATCATCTTGATCCCATCAATCATAGTATGTGAAAGTACTTTCAGTTTCAATCGTCTCTATATTTTTTCTAATTTCTTGAATTGAGTTTAAAGTAACAAGTTTGAACTTTGTTTTTTTTAACAGGATCACTGTTGCAGATGCTATTGCCAATGCTAATTTACTAAACCGGCCTATCAAATGTAGAAATGTACAGTTGTAGAGATGTTGTAGTTGTCTTACTGATTTTGATTTTGAGACTTCACATTAGGCAAACCGACCTGAAGTTGTTGTTGCTCCCTTGTTTCTATAAAAGGGAATTCGGGGTCATTGGCTTAGGGTAATGATATTGAAATTGGACAATGTGCCAATGGTATTGAGTCATTGACTTTTGTATATAGAATCAAAAAGTTGTGATCTTACTAATATTAATGAATGAATTGTTACATTGTATCATATTTGTAATTAAATTAATGAGAATCAGTATTTCTAAGAATTGTAACATATGAATTGCTATGTTGTCAAAAAAAAATGAAAAATCTACAAGAATTGTACCATATGAGTTGAATAATGCAAATGAAAACCATTATTAATTGTAGAATTGAATCTTGATGACATTATCAACCACATTCATGTTTTTGACATTGGAATATGCTATTATGCATGATTGATGATGAGATACAGAAACTGACAGTAGACTACAAGAAAAAGTTTAATAAATACCTAGGACTTGCTACTTCTACAACAGTTCAAGCTGCCACATCATATCATTATCGAGATCCTCAGATTCATCGCCATCAACTTATAGCTTCCTTGGTTCTTTGATATGTTTTCTTCACTCTGCATACCTCCGCTTAACTGATGTTCACTACTAGAAGTACCAAAACCAGTACATGAGTCAATGACATCATTGTCTCTGGCACTCCCACTTTGGTTTGAAATGTTGCCCAACCCTCTTCTTTGACATTTCTTCCTCCAAAATTTGAGTTCCCTTTCGTAAGGAAAAGTATTGACTTCATACCTAGATGTATAGAGTCTCAAGCGATTTTCCAAATTATTGTTTAGTTTTCTTCTTAGCTTTGACTTTAGGAATCCCAAAGCATTGAAAACTCTCTCATCCTCCACCGACCCCAATATCATGGTCAAACATAAATCAGCAAGCTTGAAATTTTTTGATATTGAATCAATTAACATTTCACTCTCAGCTAGATTTTTCCAAAGCCTTCTTATCGATCCATCTTTGTGGGGGTTCTACATAATATTATATTGTTCCCTCATTGTTAGTGAAAAATGACCCGATTTCTCTCTCAAATGAGATTTATCTAAAATTCCATTTAGAGTTAGTCCATTTAACTCTTTGGTTTTCCAAAAATGATCTATCAAAGTTAGTAGCCTAGCTCAAAAATCTTTCAAATTGTTCGTTCCCCAATATCGAGGAAACACAATAGCCATGGATTCAACTAGTTTGACTGGAGGGACTCTTGCTCTAATCTATGAGGAACGATCATAGGCAATGTGCTTCACAGAAGTTGTTACAAACTCAACGATCTTGGCAAAGTCTTCCCTTTTAACACTTGATACTCGCTTCCTAGGGTTCTTTCCTGGTTCCTCAGACTCGATCCTGGAAAAGTAGTGCATTGGTATCTCAACTCCACAAACTTCTACACATAACTCTCTATTTGCACCAATTTTTAAAAAGTTATCAAGATTGTCCAAATCTGTGATTTTCAACCAGTTGACAAATTTTACATCATCACATGATTGATAGAGATTATCTAGCATCATGCATGTCAATTTATGCAACATAGAATATTTTGCAATATACATAGCTCTCTTCTTGGCCTTTTTCATTATATTTCTCATTTCCTCAAGCATGGGGAGAAGACCTACTAATGTTAAGAGTGTCTATACATTACTTAACATTTGCAGCAATGCAAGAAATTTTGGTAGCCCTACTTCATCACGACTTGAGTTAATTAGACCAAGCAACGATTGATATTCTGAAAAAACTCGATGCATTTGTCCATCCAAAGAGATCCATCTGGTATCAATATCTTTAAGAAGCTTGTTCTCGTCAGTTAGTCCTTTGGCAAAGTGTTGAAACTCCCTCAATCATTTCAAACTTCGATAGAAGTATTGGTAGAGTTTTTTTATTAAAAGTTCAATTTTTTTGTACTAGAGCATGTTTGCTGACAACTCCAAAAGCTAGATTCATTCTGTAGGCCATGCAGTGAATGGGAGTAATGCAGGGTTCACAGGGAGATTGTATCTTTATGCAAAGACCACCTTTGTGGCCTTGCATTACTAAAGCTCCATCTGCTCCAACACACACCAACTTTTTGACAATCGTCATGTCATTTATACCTCCATATTCAATTAGAGAACTCTTTACTAGTTCAAATAAATTTTCCGTTGTCGCATTATCCTTGATCTTAGCAACAATTAGTAGATGAGGTTGGTAGACAAAATTGTGTATAGTATAAACATGCATGCATACCAAGGAAGTATTATCTACTATCGTAACCTCATCTAAAGACAATGCAATAAAATTTGACTCTTTAATATTTTCCTTTAGATCCTCTTTTTCAACCTTGGCAAGATAACTTGCCCATTCCCATCCATTGTTTACTGACCAGTGACTGTTACAATAGTTATGAACTTTCAGAAGGTGTAATAAAGCACTCAATGATGGGTAGTCTGTCATAGGGCACCCTCTGCTCTAAATATTAAAGAAAAAACTTAACTAGACAACTTTTTCCATTAGTTCTACTTCCAATGCTTTTCCAAAACAAGCTTCAATAAAGCCTTTAACTTCACCAGGCTTCGTCTTTATATATTCTGCTGAAATCCATATAATTCTACATTCCTAACATGCTGAGATTCCTCCTTTGTTTTCCATCTTATCACTAATTTTTGAACTCCATCTATGGTTTTCTTTTCGTAAACTTTACCCATATGCTTCTCTATGGTGTCAATTTTTAGCTGCAACCTCTTTTCCTTCTTATTTATCTTGGTGCAAATCTTACATCTTCATTCTACCAGAGACTCACCTTCAATTGGATTGTCCACTGGTTCAATGAATGGATACTTTGACACTTGTTCTACTTAAAAATTCCTCAACAGACCCCACATATGATCTTTTTTCAATTCTCTATCATTCTTTGAATTTTATTTTCTTTTCTTCTTCCCTACACAATCATCTTCTCTGACATTCTCAGTCCCCTCCAAGTTGATTATATCATTATGGCTACTCTGGGTATTTAACTGAAAATATTCTTCAAGTTCATCATGATCTGAGATATCAAGCTCGCTGACTTCTTCAATATGTCGTGTAGGTTTAGGTTGTGAATCTTGAAAATCTTCTTGTGATGAAGTAGCTTCTGAATTTTGGCCAGAAACATTTCCAACACCATGACCAAAGTATGATGATAAGGTTTTGCGTTTTGTTGGCCTCTCTTGGCTTTCCCCATATGCGGGATCCTTACCCTTAATCATGTTCGACATCTCGATTCTTCAATGAAATAAAGGCTACCAACCTACCAGTGAAAAAAAAAATGTTTACTTGTTGAAGAAGTGACAATAGAACTATAATATATATAAATATGATTCATTGACCCTTAAATCATGTTTGAGGTCTCCCTGGTCACCACTGTACACTAACTAGTCCCCACTAAATAAGAATGAACTGAAAATTACATAGTCGTAGAATAATAATCACTTACCTTTGCCTCAAATTCAATTGCAGTCGCAACTCGCCAATGCAGTCAAGACTCAACAGTCTGAACTTTGCTATCGATCAAATTGAACCAAACCAAATTGTGTACAATAAAATTGATCTATGAATGTATTTATACTAATCCTTTTTTGGCGAATTCGGCAAGAGGTATTAGGTCTACAAATATTTGGCAAAGCCCACGTAATTATAACACGTCTTGTGTTATTGAACTGAGGCGATTATGAGTTATCTAATACCTTGGTATGATTAATAAAGTTGGCGAAAATGCATAGGTTTGAGACACGCATCCGTAAAATTCTAGGCAAATTTGGGGCCACCTATAAATATATGTCTAAAACTATTGGCGAATATAGGCTGTCCATTTGGGTCCGCTTTGAAATTATAGGTGAATATTTAAAATTTGACGTGCACAAAACTTATATTCCATTGGCGACAATGTGAAAGAAATAGAGAAAATTAAATAAACTGATAGGCGATGGGCCCGAGCAATAACCCAATTTTAATAAATTTCAGGAGATAAGGTCAATCCAATATGTGTAATATATTCGCCAAATCACGGGTTGTCGACATGCGACATTCGTCAAATGGTGAATAATCGCCACTAAAGTTTTCGTTGTTGAGCTTTTTCCTTGTGCTTAAGGGTTTTTTATTGCTTTGTTTGTTTCCTTGTGCTTAAGGGTTTCTACCAAGGTAATGCTTGTTGCTTATGGTGCTTTTGCACCTATTCTCGCTAGGCACTCTTTTGGGAGACCTGTTCTTGGTTAATGTTGTGAATGTTGGGGTCCCCTCCAAAGCCTCTTTCTACTATTGATGGGTGAAGCTTTTCTTGTGTTTCCAAATCTATTGTGGCTCTCCCTCCCAAGGGGAAATCTCAACTTTTTGTCTATGCCAAGACCTCCCCTATTGTAGTTTGTGGCTATGATGTGGTGGATAATGTGAACTACAAACATTGGGGGTTGGTATGTATATTTATTGGCAAATCTTCATCTATAGGTGACGGATTCATGGAGATCCTTAGTTTCTAATAAGATTGAGCTTTTTCCTTGTCCTTAAGGGTTTTTTATTACTTTTTTTGTTTCCTCTAATGACCAAGATTTGGTGTTGAACAAGTTGTGGGCTTGGGGGGTTCACTCTTTTTCGGTCAAACCTTGGACCATCTCCTTCAACTCTCTTACCGAACCACTTAGTGTGCATCCAATGTGGGTTCCTCTTCCCAATCTCCCCATTCATTTTTTGGAGAATTCTTGTTTTGAGGCCATTGGCAACTCTAGAGGCCAATTCTTAAAGGTGGATGATACCACTTCTATGGGTCTCTTTACCTTTGCATATGTATTGGTTGATATTGACATCTCTAGACCTCTTCCTGGGGATGTGGTTCTCATGGTTGGAGATAAGTCATGGACTCAATCATTGGACTATGAGGGTCTCCCCTTTCAATGTCATTGGTTCTTCTACTACTAGTTAATTGGCCACGAATTGTTCTCTCTCGCATTGTAAAGGTGTTGCAACTTGGTGGAAGGACACTAATGGTGATCACCTGATTGTTCTAGCTTTCAATTCTTTCTCTAATGACTCTTCACAAGCTAATGATGATTCCTACCATGATGATGATTTTGTTCTTGGTTTGGCCTCCTCCAGCCGTATGAATCCTACTCCACCTCTTGTTGTTGGTACAAACCCCTATGGTTGCATGAACCATTCTCTTCTCATTGCTCCTATTATGCACCAACCTTTGGCAAATGATGTACAACTTTGTTAACACTCTACCCCTTATGTTGACAGTCTCACACAGAGGATTTCCCCACTTGCTTTCCCTTGGCATAGGGATCCTAATGATATTATTGCCTAGATTGTTGTTACTCATCGTAAAAAATATCGTTCTAATTCCTCATTTTCATTCTCTTCCCCATGTTGTGGACGAATTGTCTACCCAATCTTGATGTGGGTTACTAGCTATTCTGCTAGTGTGATGTAAATGATATGTTCTGGCCTTTTCTATGTGGCTTATTCTTGACCAAGTTGTAAATGGCCTTTATGGTTTGTCCTTGTAAGGACCAACACCCTTGTTTTGCTACTTTTATATCAAAAACATAACTTTTTTAAGTAAATAAAATAGCTTGAGACCAATATTTCTAAATATTTTTCTATATCTATGATACATGTACTAATTTAAACATTCTTGAACTATGATGCTTGAAAAAATTATTATACAATATATGTGTCTACATGTCTTCATATTAATAGCATAATAAAAAGAATTTGGAATTAAAGTTTAGATTACTTTGTTTTAGATTGTTAATCCTTTTAAACAGTTCAAATTACAAGAAAATGATTTTCCCATAAAAAATTATGTTATATATTAATTTATAACTATACACAATAAGATAAGTTGCTTCTGTAAACAAAACTTATACTTATTCTTTGTAAAATAAGTTACTGAATAAAATCACCTTCATTTGAATTTTGAGGTCAACCATTTATGACTATGAAGGAACATAAAGGAAAATGTATTTTAGAAGCTTAAATAAATTGAATATAAATTATAAGTTAAAAGGAACATTACAACTTAAAAGTAATAATTAGTGTAACTAGAGTTTTCCACAAATTTCACAATGGTATGCTAACCCACAAATTTCTTTATACATTGTCGAAAAAGATGAAGGTGTAAGATTTATTTATTAATGTAACATTAATTTATTAATTCATTTTAATGGCCCACATGAAGAGGTACGTATGATAGGAAGTTACGGTTTGTTAAAAAGGGATTTCACATCCTTAGTGTAATTTTTATTTGATCATTTTTAGAGGAGTAGTTTTTCCAAGACTCCTACTTTGAGGACAAGTGGAGTATAACCGTTTTGGTAAAACTGGTCCTCCCTCCACCCATAAATGTTTTTTCAGAATACCATCAAATGTTAAGTGCGAAAACTGAAAATGTATCGGTAAAGGGTAAGAGGGAGAAACCGTCTTTTATCTCGCAAAAGGCATCTTGAAGCAACAAAGGCTTCTGCACTATATTGGAGTAATAAAGATTGTTGCATCAGTCATCTTCCAGATTTCAGCACAAATGGACTCAGGTAAGTAATTGATGATTAATGTTTTTGCGCATTATGATACATTTGTGAAAATCATGAAAGTTCCAGATCTTGAAATTATAGTAGATTCTATTTTAAATATTAACATGTGGTATCAAAGCCTTGTTGAGAACTCTCATGTTTTTCCATTATATTTGATGATGATTTATACATTTTATTGGATCAAAATTTTTATGCATGCCACAAACATAAAATCATGACTTGGTTTAATACATGGTTGCCTGCATAATAATTTTGTTGTATTGCCTATTTTTGTTTGTTGATTTAATGTATATGCAAAATCATTATATTAATTTGAGATCTATATTATGATATGGTTCAGTAGCCACCAAAGTGGTCCAACCGGAATGATATGTAGATATCAAGTTAAATTATTGAAATTTTTTAATACTTGTTTCCTGGTGTTAAAAAAAATAAAGATTTTGCAAATTGCAATTTTTTAATCATTAGAATATTAGGTTGGCCCAAAGGTGCACCATTTTTTTTTTTAAAGATTAATTAATTGGAATAGGATGATTGGTGGATATTCATGATTAATGGTTAGTATGAATACCCAAAGGTAGCAGACTTACTTAGTTGTGAATATTTTATCAATTAGTTCTATTAGGTGAAAGGGAATCACCATAATGGTTAATAGTTTACCATAAGATTAACCCAAAGTTAGGTCACAGTAATACTATTTATTATTAAGCCATGTGTTTTTTTTTTTTTTCATTTTGGTTATTTTAATTATAACTCTTAAAATTAATGTTGTGAACATGAATTTTTGGTTGCAGTGTCAGTTCCTGTTTCGCTACATTCACATGCCTCTTCTGTTCCGATCTTGAATGGAATGAATTTCTCAGATTGGAGAGAACGGGTTCAGTTTCACCTCGGTGTTTTGGATCTTGATACAACTCTTAAAACTGAGAAACCGGCTGCTATTACTGATAAAAGCAGTACGAAAGAAAAGAATATATTCAAAGCATGGGAAAGATCGAACAAATTGAGCCTTAAGTTTATGCGGATGACTATAGCAAACAACATCAAGTCAACTCTCCCTAAAACTGACAATGCTAAAGAATTTCTAAAATCTGTGGGAGAGCGTTTCCGAACTGCTGACAAATCCCTTGCTGGAACATTAATGGCTACACTTACCACCATGAAGTTTGATGGTACGTGCAACATACATGAGCATGTTCTTGAAATGACGAATTTGGCTACTCAATTAAAGACACTTGAGATGAAGGTGGATGAATTTTTTCTCGTGCAATTTATTTTGAACTCTTTGCCTCCTCAGTATGGGTCATTTCAAATTCACTATAACACTATTAAGGATAAGTGGAATGTGAATGAATTGGCCAGTATGCTCAATCAAGAAGAGGCACGACTTAAGCAACATGGACAGCTTTTAGTTCATCTCACAACTCAAGGTACCGAAAGGAAAGGGAAAAAGCCAAGAAAGGGCATGAAGCGAGTACCACCTAAGGCGTATGAGCCTAATCAAGGTTCTCAAGCCTATAAGAAGGATAGGAACAACGATAAGTGTCACTTCTGTAAAAAGTCGGGACACTATCAGAAAGACTGTCAGAAACGTAGGGAATGGTTCAAAAAGAAAGGTATGAATTTAGTTTCTGTTTGTTTCGAATCAAACCTAAATGAAGTTCCTTCAAATACTTGGTGGATTGATTCTGGGGCTACTACTCATGTCTCAACTATGATGCAGGGATTCCTTACAACCCAGACCACAAATCCAAATGAAATTTTTTTGTTCATGGGAAATCAGGTTAAAGCTCTAGTTGAAGCCATTGGGACCTATCGTTTATCTCTAGATTCTAGTTATCATTTGGATCTGTTTCAGACTCTTTATGTTCCTTCTATTTCCAAGAATTTAATTTCCTTGTCTAAACTTGACATTGTTGGATACTCTTTTAAATTTGAGAATGAAAGTTTCAGTCTGTTTAAGAATACCTCTTTTATTGGTTCGGGCAATCTTTGTGATGGTTTGTACAAATTAAATCTTGCTAATTTTTTTGCTAAAACTGTTCTTACCTTGCATCATAATATTGGTACTAAACGTAGTCTCATTAATGAAAATTCCTCATACTTGTGGCATAAACGGCTGGGACATATTTCCAGAGAATGATTACTAAGATTAGTTAAAGATGGGATTCTCCTAAACCTGAATTTTTTTGATTTTGGGGTATGTGTGGATTGTATTAAGGGAAAACAAACCAAACACACCAAGAAAGGTGCCACACGTAGTACAGAACTGCTTGAGATTATTCATACAGACATTTGTGGGCCTTTTGACAATCCATCTTTTGGTGGAGAAAAGTATTTTATCACCTTTATAGATGATTTTTCATGTTATGGTTATGTCTATTTGTTGCATGAGAAATCTCAGTCCGTGGATGCTCTTGAGGTATACATTACTGAGGTTGAAAGGAAACTAGACAGAAAGGTGAAAATCATCAGGTTTGATAGAGGTGGGGAATACTATGGAAAGTATGATGAAATAGGGCAGTGCCTTGGCCCGTTTGCTAAACTCCTTGAGAAGCACGACATATGTGCACAGTATACTATGCCTAGGACGCCACAATAGAATGGTGTAACTGAGAGGCGTAATCGTACTCTACTAGATATGGTCAGGAGTATGTTAAGTAATTCCAATTTACCCTTGTCATTATGGATGCATGCACTTAAAACTGTTGTATACTTATTAAATCGGGTTCCTAGTAAGTCAGTTCCAAAGACCCCTTTTGAACTGTGGATAGGAAGGAAGCCGAGTTTGAGACACCTGCATGTTTGGGGTTGTCTATCAGAAGTTAGAGTGTATAATCCGCATGAGAAGAAATTGGATTTTAGAACGGTCACTGGTTACTTTGTTGGTTACCCTAAAAAATTCAAGGGGTATCGGTTTTACTGTCCTCACCACAGTACGCGAATTGTAGAAACCAATAATGCTAGGTTCATTGAAAATGGAGATGTTAGTGGGAGTGATAAGTCACAACAGGCAGTCATCCAAGAAGTTAGGGTACAAGCCCCTGTATCTTTGGCTTCGAAGGAAATTGTTGTTCCTACCATTGTTGAACAACCTGACAACAACGATGAGACTGTCGTCAACGAACAACAAATTAATGAGCCCCCACCTTATAATGAAACTGTCATCAACGAACCGATAGTAGAAGAATCACAGGCAGTCGCATTGAGAAGATCTCAAAGGGAAAGGAGGTCTGCTATTTCGGATGATTATGTGGTTTATCTACAAGAAGTAGGGACATGTAACGATCCGGTTTCATTTTTACAAGCCATAGAAAGTAATGATTCTACTAAATGGGTTGATGCCATGAATGATGAACTAAAATCAATGGAACAGAATGGAGTCTAGGATCTTGTTGAATTGCCCGAAGGACACAAGAAAGTTGGTTGCAAATGGGTCTTTAAGACCAAGCGCGACACTAAGGGCAATATTGAACGACATAAAGCTAGACTCGTGCCCAAAGGTTTCACTCAGAAAGGAGGCATAGATTACACAAAGACTTTCTCTCCTGTATCCAAGAAAGACTCACTTAGAATCATTTTAGCATTGGTGGCTCATTATGATTTGGAGCTGCACCAAATGGATGTAAAAATCGCTTTTCTGAATGGGAGTTTAGAGGAAGAAGTCTATATGGATCAACTTGAAGGTTTCTCCATTAAAGGAAAAGAACACCTGGCTTGCAAACTTAAGAAATCAATATATGGACTTAAAGAGGCTTCTCGACAATGGTACCTTAAGTTCCATGATACCATTACTTCCTTTGGATTTAAGGAAAACACTATTGATCGGTGTATATATCTAAAGGTTAGTGGGAGTAAGTTTATATTTCTAATTTTATATGTTGATGATATATTGCTTGCCACCTGTGATTTTGGTTTATTGCACGAAACCAAGAAATTTCTCTCTATGAACTTTGAAATGAAAGATATGGGTGAGGCATCTTATGTGATAGGAATTGAAATATTCTGGGATCGATCACGTGGATTGTTAGGATTGTCTCAGAAGGCCTATATCGAAAGAGTTCTAGAGAGATTCGGGATGTTGAAATATTCAACTAGTGATGCCCCTATTCAGAAAGGGGATAAATTCAGCCTTATGCAATGTCCACAGAATGAATGGGAACGAAAACAGATGGAAGGGATTCCTTATGCTTCTGCCATAGGAAGTCTAATGTATGCATAGACTTGCACTAGACCAGACATCAACTTTGTAGTTGGTATGTTGGGAAGATATCAAGTTAACCTTGGATTGGATCATTGGAAAGCTGCAAAGAAAGTGATGAGGTACTTGCAGGGAACAAAGGATTACATGCTCACATTTAGGAGGACTGATAATCTGGAGATAATTGGCTACCCAGACTCAGATTTTGCTAGATGCGTTGATAGCAGAAAGTCCACTTTTGGTTATTTGTTCCTATTAGCTGGAGGAGCAATATCATGGAAAAGTGCAAAGCAAACCATCATTGCTTCATCCACTATGGAAGCTGAATTTGTGGCATGCTTTGAGGCCACGGTTCATGGTTTGTGGTTGCGAAATTTTATCTCAGGACTTGGGGTTGTTGACTCTATTGCCAGGTCACTGAGAATTTATTGTGATAACTCTGCAGCTGTATTTTTCTCTAAGAACGACAAGTATTCTAACAATGCTAAACACATGGAATTGAAATACTTTGTTGTTAAAGATGAAGTTCAGAAACAGTGAGTGTCAATTGAACATATAAGCACACTGCTTATGGTTGCAGATCCATTGACAAAAGGATTACCCCCAAAATTATTTAAGGAACATGCCAATAGAATGGGTATTGAACGTAGCACATAATAGTTGTTACTTTTATGTAGTGGATTGCATTATGTTACTTGTTTTGACACTTTGAGATCATTATGTTATTTGTTGTGACACTTTGAGATCTTTATAAAGATGTTTCTGATTTATAATTCATGTTTTAATATGTACGTACATGTATGAGAATGAATGTAGGATGACAG
Source organism: Chamaecyparis obtusa (assembly GCA_027943335.1). NCBI lineage: Eukaryota > Viridiplantae > Streptophyta > Pinopsida > Cupressales > Cupressaceae > Chamaecyparis > Chamaecyparis obtusa. The sequence goes on from BSBK01006414.1 coordinate 338,263, forward strand.
GAATAGTCTCTTACAAGGGACATTATTGTTGGACCTTATGAACACACTTCTCATTTATAGACTAAAATTTAAACAAGTTACAAATGTTGTGGTACATGGAAGGGACTATGTTGCTTTATTAACATGGAACCGCCACGACTCACGTTAGTGGGTTGTTTGATTATAGTATTATGATGATCAACTGAAAGTTAAGATGGATATGATTTATAGCGCACCTAATGACTACTCTCTTTCAAACTCTAATGTTAAGTCATCATATGTGCCAAGTGGGAGAATGTAAGATTAATTTATTAATGTAACATTAATTTATTAATTCATTTTAATGGCCCACATGAAGAGGCACGTATGATAGGAAGTTACAGTTTGTTAAAAAGGGATTTCATATCCTTAGTGTAATTTTTATTTGATCATTTTTAGAGGAGTAGTTTTTCCAAGACTCCTACTTTGATGGACAAGTGGAGTATAACCGTTTTGGTAAAACCGGTCCTCTCTCCACCCATAAATGTTTTTTCAGAATACCATCAAATGTTAAGTGAGAAAACTGAAAATGTATCGGTAAAGGGTAAGAGGAAGAAACCATCTTTTATCTCGCAAAAGGCATCTTGAAGCAACAAAGGCTGCTGCACTATATTGGAGTAATAAAGATTGCTGCATCAGTCATCTTCCAGATTTCAGCACAAATGGACTCAGGTAAGTAATTGATGATTAATGTTTTTCCGCATTTGTGAAAATCATGAAAGTTCCAGATCTTGAAATTATAGCAGAATCTATTTTAAATATTAACAGAAGGTTCAACACACCAAATATTTCGTCTTAAGAAGTATTCTCTTCATGATATTGCATCAATAAGAATGAATCAATCACGTCGTTTGGATTCCCAAAAACTCACAATTTATTGCACCACCCAAAATATCAGTAAAAAAACTCTCTACATTAGAGAAAAAGGAATGGCAAAGAAAATTTACTCATGGTTGAAAATCAATCAATGTCTCAAGTAAAGAAGATCCATTGATTATCTTTGTCATGCCAACAATTAAATCGTATCAACAATTAAATCGTATGTCATTCCTTCGTGCAAAACAATGTGAAGTATTTTAATTTTATTATTTATTCAAACAACTCAAGATAGCACAATTAAATCATATATCATTCCTTCCTGCAAAATAATGTGAAGTATTTTAATTTTAGTATTTATGCAGACAACTTAAGATGAGGAAAATTTTTGTTTTGATGTTTTTACAACTAAAAATGCATTCTAGACAGCAGTGGAGATGTCCTTCATTTTACTAGACAAACTTTTATTCAAAAAATTCAAAATATTTTATATTAAGGTGGAACTGGTTTTATAATTTATGACAGTCTAAGATAAATCATCCAGTATAAGTAATGATAAACGGATACAGATCATTGGCTGCCTAGAAGTCTTACCAATTGTTCTTCAAATTCTGCTTTTGTATAATTATGGACCTTGATCTAATAAGGATGTGAAATATTTCTTTTTAATGACTTGTACTTATATAATTTTTCTCAGTTACCCAGTTCACCTGTTTAGGGCCGGACCAGGGTTGGGTTCAAATTGGTACTTGGTTCTGGTCCGGTTCGCCTGTGGGTTCATCTAGGGTTTGAACCCAAGCAGAGTGGTTTGTTCAGGCCGAACTCAGGTCAAACCAAGGTAGACCCAGGCTGATCAAGTGTGAACCAGGTACATTTCCACTGAGAAACATTCTATAATTTAGTGTGGAAAACAATTATTACAGAATTTGAATAAGATCTTTAACATTACAAAACAAAATCTGCTGAAGTTCAAATGTTTATTGCATCAAATTAAACCAGCCCTAACGACTTCTTCCAATGAAATTTGTATATCCAATTGCCAATAATGACCCCTGTCCGATAAATTGGAAGCTCTCTGTAGTGATAAATCATATTTTAAACATTAAACAATATCTTCAATAGGTGAAGGGAGTTGCCAGCGACTTTTTTAACATTTTTCAAGTAGGATGTTAATTATTAATGACAAACAAACAAGCTCTTTGTACAGTGAAAAAGTAATAAGCATTAGACAACTTGGAAAGCGAGAAAGTTATTAATGCAGCTGATCCCATTGGCATTGGCACTGTTTCTGAATCAACTAATGCCTTTGATGATGATGAAGAAGAAGAAGACGAATAGATAATCTATTAGATGATTGAAACTTAGTATAAAGTTCTAATTGTTGAAAGTCAAAACGATGATAATTAAACTCAATATTATTATTTTAATATTTTGATGTTGATATGATGCTATGATTACAAGTTTATGGTGTTTTTTTGTTGTTTTTATGATACTGTGTGACATTCTAATTTTAATTCATGTTTCTAGGCTTCATAAATATGTATATATATATATATATATAATTTTTACACATTTTTGTACTAATGAACCCAAACAAACTCAAACCTCTTTTCAAAATTTTGTCGAACTTGCGAACCGGTTTTTCGTACCCGAACATAGAACCAAACTCGAACCGATAACTTAGTAATTTTTTTATTTTTCTGATTCTTGTTAACATACATCATTGGAACATCAACTAAAATTTGTAATACAAGGTTGATTGCAAATATCAAGTTGAAACTTCACAAAAAACTTAAATAACTTTAAATCAATCAAATCCAATTGAAAATCAATATGCCAACATCAACAACATTGATCATATTTAACTGCGATATGGAAAAAAATGATAACATTGATGTACACTCTGGAAAATGAATTTTTAGGATTGTCACTTTCCCAAATCAACTCACAGATGAACAATAACAGATGTTGTGCTATATGGCCATTGGTAAGGCACTCCAAATGATTTACTAATGCTCTCCAAACCAAATTAAGCACTGTTAATGTCTGATATAATCTTTTGTTATAGAACTGATGTAACTTTCCAGAATGCTGGAATGGTACCTTATATGACTGGTACATCACCTTATATGATTGATGTAGCTTTCTAGAGTACTGAAACAGCATTTGAAGACTCACCAAGTACTCAGTAGAACTTTGCAAACTCGCAAGTCCTTTTCCTAGCCACTGAGTTGACCAGGTTCATGAGATAAGTCTAGCAGAGTTTAACAGAGTCCAAAGCCAGGACTCTCCAAGTCTCAAGCTCAGATTATCGAGTCCTGAGATCAGACTCCTGAACTGCGTGAAAATGCCCAACCACAATTTTTAAGAGTGAATTCATCAGTTTTCAATCATTTTTTTTGCTTTCACCCAGCAAAACATTGACCTAGCAAGAACACAATTTAATAGAACTTTTAAGGTTTAAAAGTATGTGATTGTTTTTTTCATTTTGACATATCACCATATGTAAATAGTTGTGAATTATGACAACTACTAAATTTCAAATTTTGAGAGTTTGAGGATAACATGACATGTAATGTATGAATTATGACAAATTGATATTCAAATTGGACCTTTACGTTCTCTAAATGCATTTTTTCTAATTTTTCTGTAATTATAAGGTTTTTTTGCCAAGTTCGTGCTGAGTCCCAAATCCAAGTCAATATTTGGCTGCAAAGTCCAAGCTGACTCCAAATCTTCTAACTATGTCTTATATGACTAATATAACCTTCTGATGACTGGTGCAGCACCTTGTGACTGATGTAACCTTCCAAAATGTTGGATCAACACCTTATATGACTGATATAACCCTCTGATGACAAGAAAAGCATCTTATATGACTAATGTAACACTGAAGATGATTGTTGGTGGCTAGGAATGATGTAAACTACAACTTTATAACTGATGTTAAGGCTAGGCTTTATGAATTTCACTCCTCCAAAACTAGTGCTCAGCTAGGTTTGACTGGAAATGTAGTGTATAATTCAGATCCAGCACTGTCTGATGCATAGTAACTCTCCAAAGTCCTAAAAACCAATGTAAAGCCTCAAATACAATGGGCAACACTGAAATGAGACTGTAGCAACAAATAACCTTCCAAAGGATGAAATCTTCAACAAACCACTATAACAACACAGTAGCAACAAAATGCAAACTAGTGAAGTTTGAATGGAGACGAGTTCCAGAGCTAGTCCTAAAAACCTAGCTGCTAGCAATGGAGGCAGGCATTCTGGCCAAGGAGTTGGTCAAGAGAGCTCAGAGGAGGACGAAGATGACGGTGGACTGTCGGAAGACAACGAAAAAGGAGCTACTCATAGAAATCTTGTTGGCAGCTCGAGCTTATGCCCGCTTCGAGGAAGAAAACACTATCTTTGATGATAGGCAAAGCTTTGAAGAGGTTTATGAGCTGGATTCGTCAGATTTGGACATGGCTAAGGAATATGTGGCTTACCACGGGTTAGAGTTGTTTGTGTGAGAATCCCTGCTAATTCTGCTCCGTTTTCTCAATTTTGGATGTTTGACATTTTGTCAAACACTTGGAGTGCACTTGAAAATGAATGGTTTTGAATATTATTATCTATATGATTTGTTTAATGCTTTCATAATATTTTCCCCTTCATACAATTCATCTTGACTTTCATATAATCAAAGAGACATTGTGACAAATAGTTTGCAAACACCATATGACTGAATATATTAAGTTTAAACATTATGGACTGCTGTATACAACTCAGAAAATCAGAATGATGCACATATAATGTTCTGACCTTAGTGAACGGCAGAAATAAAGAGCTCAGAAATTAACATCTGAAACAATGAATTTCAATATAAATACCTTCTTGATATATAGGGATTGTGATGCACAGATCCAACCATTCAGAATACAACAGCAAATAGACTTCATTAATAGTTCTTCATTTAGCATTACAACTCCAAATTACAATAACACGCCAAAAATGGTGTCTCAATATTTGCCTGTCAATTGCAAAATAAATTCAAGCAGAACTTTAAAGTTTAAACGTACATATCAGATCTCAATCTCCATTACCCAACTATGTGAATTCATATGCAAAAATACCCAGAACAATATAGGCAATGCACTAGGAATATAAGAAAACATGAGGATTTTGTCTTTCCTACAGACTACATAAATTTGTCTGTCAAACCCTCGAGAGGGATTTTCAGTTGTAACCTCCAACAATTTGATAATGAAGCACAAAGGTGAATTCTGGATGAATCCACATCTTAGATGAATTTGGGTTTCCATCCAAACCACGGAGAAACTCCAAGGGTTTTGGTCCTTGGATTTCCTATAAATGAAAGCCAAACTCTCTGCGAGAAGTTTTATAAAAATCAAATATCAAGAATGAATTTTTTTCCCCCTTTCCCACCTTTTATAACATTCTTTTCCAATGTTCAAAGAAAAACTTTATTTGTTCTATTTCATTTTCCCTCCAAATGAAAATTTATGCTATTTTATTAATTTAAACTCCATTGTTGCTTTAGAAAAGACCTTTTCATTAATATAATAATATTTTGACACACAAGGTCCATGTTTTATGTGTCCGAGATTTAAAACTTCTCATCCCAATTCCAACGAGCTATAACACTAAAGGTTCACATTAGACAATTTTCATTAAAATAGCAACCTTAGTAAATTAAATTAAATTATAGCCAATAGTACACTCGACTTGCGCAAATGACTAAAAAGTATCAAAATTGAAATCTAATAGCACATGAGTGATCCCGATCATAAAAAATGATGAACAATCCTGATTGAGTGACTTACTAAAATAGACACTCCCTCTAAGAATCTTGGAGCGCAAACTAGAAGTCGAAAATAACATCTAAAAGCGTCATTTAACTTCTGTAAACAATTTGAGCTCATTGGAAATTTCAAAACACCCCTTGAATCATGCTGACACAAACTCAAAATATCAATAACATTGCGTTGCTAGAGGACCCAAAAGTGGGGACATTATAGTCCTCCTTACCCAGCATTGCTTGTCCACAAGCAATGATTTTCCGTACCCCTGAGATCCCAAATCAATCTCAGAAATACTATTCTACCAATCTGTTGCACTACTCTGATCGTACTAATTGGTAAATACACCATCAATCATGAAAATTTTTGGATCCTAGGTTTGAGTTTCAAAATACATCCTAAGAGTGACCGAGTGGACATGCCTACATAAGTCCACCAAAAGAACCATCCTCTAACTATTACCAAGTCCCTGAAACATGACTACCCATGGAAATGATCCACCTAGATCTCACAAGTGAAAAGGCCAACCACCTTTCCCATTATCCATAATGAGCAATTGTAATTCAGTCTGAAACATACTCATGCTGGTTCTATTTTCACATGGGAATTCAGGAGGCTGTTGTATCTCCTTAGTGATTGTAATCAACTTCCTAGAAGCTATGTATCACACTAAGAAGGTTGTGTATTATACTGTGAAGGTTGCATAATATATCAAAAGGGTTGTGTTTCATATTTATAGGCTTGCATTTCAAATTTGGGAGGCTGCGTTTCATGTTAGGAGGTTGTGATTCATAGCTTGGGAGTTGCGTTTCATTCCATTGTGGTTGTGCTCCATTTCCTAGTGGTTGTGTTTACTTCTAGCATGCCACGTTTCACAAAAATGCGCTTACATGAAATTACTTCTATGTGATGTTATTTAAATTTTGGCAAGTTATTGAATTTGATCATTTGGTGCGCTTGGAGGTAGTAGAAATTTGCCATTTAATATTATTTTTATTTTGGAAAAATTACAAAAAATATATATTCAAAAAAGAAAAAAAAAATTGCAAAACAATTCAAAGGAAAAACATTATCTTCAGCATAGAGTCAACAAGGCTCATTATAATGGTATCAGAGTGGTTTCCTGCCAACCTGCAAGGAATTGGGGTTCAACATGGTATAGAGATTTAGACTTGGTATGCACTACACCCACAAAGGTCCTAATTCTCCACCTGGTAATGGAGAGGCTAAGATTCAATTTGGCAGCGTTGGTGATAGGGGTGCTAGTGGTTCAGAAGGTTTGGATGGTACAAGTCACATTGATGTTGGCACTGCTTTTGATGTTGACAGAGAGGCTAGGGATGCATTTAGGAATCTTGTTGATGGCCAACATCATGTTGCTAATGTGTTGCAGCATTTAGGAATCTTGTCGATGGCCAACATCATGTTGCTAATGTGTTGCAGCAGTTATCTGACACCCTATAATGCATTGCACTACCTAGCGACTGTGGCAGAGAGAGAGGTGCTAGGAGTGTTTCTGTTAGTTCACATAGGTCCAAAGCAGATGATAGGTCTAGAGCTGGTGACGGGATGAGAGTTGAGGACCAGACTTGATTTGATGACAGGTTTGACAGGACTGGACACAGGTGTTTATGATAGGCCACAACAACCTACTTTTCTGAGACCCAAGGTTGACACAGTTAGTACTGAGACTAAGGCCGCCCCATTTGTACATAATGTTGTTGCTCACTACACTGAGTGGGATGCTCTACCACATGCCATTAAGAAGATTCTAAACTTTGACAAATTCCTTACATAAAAGTGCGAGTACACTAGAGGTAGACCTACACCTAAGAGACAGAGGCCTAGATAGATAGATTTGTGAGAGGTAGCCAACAAGATGACCTTGGCCCACTTTGATGGCAGTGGCAAGGTTATAGCATGAGCTTGGGTTCATAATCTTGACACTTACTTAGCTTTGCGTCCCATGACTGAGGAGGACGCCATTTGCTTTGCTATGTTGCACTTAGATGGAGTAGCTCATGACTGGTGGTACCATGGGCTAGTGTCTTTATGACACAATCAGATTATTTACTATCAGGAGTTTATTGACAGGTTGATAGAGCGGTTTGATAGAAAAGGCTGTGAGACTTATTTCAGAGAGTTGGCTCAGTTGAGACAGACAGGTGGCCTTGAGACCTTTATCAACGAGTTTCAACAATTATCTATGATGGTATATGATATTTCTGAGAGGAGAGTTATGCTATTCATTAAGGGATTGGTTGAGCCACTTAGAGGGTGGGTTAAGTCTTTGGATGCACCTACCTTGCAAGAAGCTATGAAAAAAGAAAGGAATCTTGAATCATCTACAACACGAATCAAGTTTGCTTCGATACCTACTACTTCATCCTATGATAGGGCAGCTCCAAAAAATGATGATACAAGTGAATTTAAGTGTCCTACAAAAGCCCCTTTAGATTAAGAAACTCTAAATGATCTAAGGAGGAAAAAATTATGTTTTCATGGTAGAGGACCTTATGATTTAAATCATAATTGTCCTATGAAGCCTAAGGGTAAGAATAAGATGATGCAATGGTTCTATGATGATGAAGATAATTCTAATTTATCGAGAAGTGAGCTGATTATGAGCAGGACACACCTGAGGCTTCAGATGATGGTGATGAGGAGGTACATGATTCTAACTTCAAGGTTGTTTACCTTTCTAGCATGAGAAAGGAAGGTGCTTTCAGGATGCATGGACTCTTGGTAGGGCAGCATTTCATTGCTCTTTTTCATACAAGTGCTACACACAATTTTATTGATTCACGTTTGGTTGCCAAGAGAGGGTTCAAGACACAAGATTTTGAGGGACTTAGAGTACAGGTGGCTGATGGTTACACTCTTAAGTGTAACAAGATGATTTTTAAGCTTCCTGTGAAGTTAAACAATTACTCTTTTAAGACAGATTTTTATGTGGTTGACATGGGCAGCACTGATATAGTACTTGGTATGAGTTGGTTGCACACTCTTAAGGATATTTACAATAGCACTAAGAGGATGGAGATGAGATTCATTAAGGATGGAAAAATACACATTCTTAAGGCCATCAAGAGTAATAGTCTAAAGATGATTTATTTCATATGTATGCAGCACTTGGTACGACATGATGACATAGTTGATTGGGCAGAAGAGTGTAGGATGTTGCCTACATTGGATAGTGCAGACAAGCCAGCTTATCATCCTAATATTCAACAGCTTAGAATTAAACACTCTAAAGTGTTTAATGACTTACCACATGGTAGGTCACCAGATAGAAGGATTGAACACAATATTGAGTTAGAGGAGGGCACTAGGGTATGTGCAAGATCATGAGGGGCCAAACTATGCCCTTAACTGGCAATGAAAAATCAACAAATTAGGGTTAGTCAACTTGATGTGAAAATTTCAACTAGCTATGAACCTAATATCAAAAAGTTGTAAGAATAGAATCTGTAGAAAATTGAATGTAGTTTCTAAACTACTAGGCCTTTTTTGAGAAAAAGTTATTATGATTGGTGAAAAGTATAGATTTCAATGCAGCAGTACCAAAATTTCAGGAAAAAAATAAGAAGTAGGTGTATGTCTAACCACCTTAATCATAATCAAATGATAATATTTTATTATAAGATTTTATATATAAGTAGTAGACTCATGCCCGGATGTGACGCATATTTTTTTGTAATTTTATTCCAAAAAAATAATTAATTATGAATTTCCTGCTACAACATTTTCAAAATAAAAAAACTCCCATGTCTGACCACCTTAACTCATTCAAAACTTTACAAAATTTTTTAAAAAAAGAAATTCCTTATAGTAGGTGAAGCATAGAATGTGACGCATTTTTTGGATTTCAAAAATGTTATACCGTTTGAAAGTTATAATCATTTTTCAATCAGTATATAAATCAGCACTTTAGAGGTAGCTCAATTAGAAAATAATTAATAATTACTTACTGAATTCAAAATTTGATAGCAATTATATCGATAGAAAGTTGATAATCTCCTTAAGATACCCTTTTCGTTTTATCAAATTCGGGTGAAAAAAAAGTCGTCAGCTACATTGTCAAAGTCTGGAACTCAGAGAAACAGGTGAAAAACATGTATTTGAGACATTTCAATAGTTGACCATGTAGGTTTGGTGCACAAAGCAATACCGAGCCTAATCGGGTACTTGATATTTTTAGGTACTCGAATATGATGACAAAATTTTGAATTTTCACTTTGCCTCCACTTTCTCCCTCCCATTTCTCCATCCTTCATATGATATATTATATATAAAAAACTATATACTTGTTATATATTAGATATATTAAATATTATATAATATCAATTATCTATTAAATGATATATAATATATATTTTACATTAAATATTATTTAATATATATTAATATTACAAACTATATATTAGATTATATATTATATATATTAAATATTATATAATATACATGTTACATTAAATATTATTTAATTATATATTAATATCAAAAACTATATATTAGATTATATATTATATATAATATTATATATTAAATATTATATAATATACATTTTACATTTTAAATATTATTTAATATGATTCTAAGCACGAGCATGAGTCCCTACAGGGGTATAGTTGTGCCTTTTACAGGCGCTGAAAACCCTAGCTACGCAGAAATGGAGGCTTTGAAGAATAGTTCACTGGAGGCGGATTATAGAAGCAGAGGGCAAGAGAATCACTCTGTTTCCACCACCTATGGTTGTGAAATGGTATCTTTCCTTGCTTTTTCAACCGGAATGCTAAATTGCAAAGGTTCTCGAAATATATTATGGTCACCGAACAATTGTACCACGCTTGTTGATAATCCGGCAACTCAACAGAGTCATTGGGAGGTTAAACAAAAACAACGAGACGGATCTTTGAACCAGTCGAAGATTATGGAGAGTGGGGAAGGGTTTGGTAAAATGAGCAGTTGTACTGGAAATTATGTAGGCGTAGTAGAACTGACCACATTAATAAATTTAAAGAAGAGATCAGCGGCGGTGCGACATTATGAGGAAAGCCTTGCCATTTTGATGGCGCCACCCCGATATTATGAAGAATGTCTTGCCACTTCAATGGCGGCGCTGCCTTTGTCTTAGACTTTCGCCATTGCTTCTCATCAGTACTTTGAGATATGGCAGGGATTGCGTGCTTTTGCACGGCATAGTCCGTCATAAATTATCTATAAATCATCATGCGTTACAGTATTTTGCATGTTTCTGAATGACTTACTCGAAGAATTTAATTTTTAATGTAATTTTGGATCCATGGATTGTCATTTTGCACTCGGAGAGAAGCTGTGGATTGCAAGAATTTGATAAATTTGGTTTATCTCATTTTCTTTCTTTGCCATTTCAGAGTAATACGATTTTGTTTTTGTCCGTCTTAAATGATTTCACCTGAAGTTAATGAATTTTTTTAGATGATTTTGTCTGAAGTTTTAATGAAATTTCTTCCATGGATGCTAATGAAATCCCTTCCATGAATGCTGATAAGACATTTAAATTAAGAGTTAATAAATTCTATAGCTTGAATGTTCTTTGTTGTAGAAGGTTATTTTCATAGTTTGTGATTCATGCAATTCCTTAATAGTTTCATTCTTAACAGAATTCATAACTAGATTTTCCATAGCCAATTTTCTTCTTGATCGTCGCAATATTTTCACTGTTAGATTGTGGTGACTAATCAGGAAAGTACTGTACACTTTTCCTCTCGACCTCATTGGGGTTCGGGGTGGTAGCCCCCAAGAGTAGGGGTTCGGGGGCATAGCCCCCGAGGCAAATTTTTTTGAGGCCGACATACTTTCGGCTATTTTTGGGCTGACATGTTATAACTCATTCTAACCCTAAAGCGGCAAAAATATTGTATAATATGGCTTAGGGTTAGGGATTTCAGATGTATAATTTTAGTACTTGAGGTAGAATTGAGCTGTAAGGGATTACAGATTGTAATCAGGTTGTAATCACTGGATAATAATAATATTGGACTCATTGTTGGTGGATGTAGCCCAGGGATTGGGTGAACCATGTTAAATATTTGTGTCTTGTGTTCTCTTCTATGTGGTTTATTGTTTTCTGATATTTGGTTATATTTGCACATAATTGTTATTTCTGCCTTGTTAATCCTAACATTCTCCTCAACTGAACATTTTGTAATCAGTTGATATAGAATCACATTTTTCTCTTGGCCAATTTTGTGCACTTGCGATTGAGCCTGTAGATCCACAAAAGGGTTGAAATCTAGATCTGGTGGAAGAGTAGTATTAGCAAGAAGTCATTCACTAACATCTCATCTGGGTCATGGGGACTCCCTAGGGGTCCTCGTACACCTTATCATGTGTTAGGACCCCTAGGGAGTCCACATGACCCCTTTTGACACATTGGAATGCTCAAGTGTGTCTTAAGAAATCTTAGGACCCCTTAAGACACACTTGAGCATTCCAATGTGTCAAAAGGTGTCATGGGGACTCCCTAGGGGTCCTAGTACACCTTATCACGTGTTAGGACCCCTAGGGAGTCCCCATGACCACTTTTGATAGATTGGAACGCTCAAGTGTGTCTTAAGGGGTCTTAGCCTATGACCCCTTTTGACACATTGGAATGCTCAAGTGTGTCTTAAGGGGTCTTAGGATCCCTTCGGACACACTTGAGTGTTCCAATGTGTCAAAAGGGGTCATGGGGACTCCCTAGGGGTCCTAGTATGCCTTATCACATGATAGGACCTCTAAGCAGTCCCCATGACCCCTTTTGACACATTGGAATGCTTAAGTGTGTCTTAAGGGGTCCGAGGACCCCTTAAGACACACTTGAGTGTTCCAATATATCAAAAGGGGTCACAAGGACTCCCTAGGGGTCCTAGTACACCTTATCACGCATTAGGACCACTAGGGAGTCCCCATGACCCCTTTCGACACATTGGAATGCTCAAGTGTGTCTTAAGGGGTCTTAGGACCCCTTTAGACACACTTGAACATTCCAATGTGTCAAAAGGGGTTATGGGGACTCCTAGGGGTCCTAGTACCCCTTATCACGTGTTAGGACCCTAGGAAGTCCCCATGACCCCTTTTGAAACATTGGAATGCTCAAGTGTGTCTTAAGGGGTCCTAAGACCCCTTAAAACACACTTGAGCATTCCAATGTGTCAAAAGGGGTCATGGGGACTCCCTAGGGGTCCTAGTATGCTTTATCATGCGTTAGGACCCCTAGGGAGTCCCCATGACCCCTTTCGACACACTGGAATGCTCAAGTGTGTCTTAAGGGGTCTTTGGACCCTTTCGGACAGACTTAAGCATTCCAATGTGTCAAAAGGGGTCATGGGGACTCCCTAGGGGTTCTAGTATGCCATATCACATGTTAGGACCCCTAGGGAGTCCTCGTAACCTCTTTTGACACATTTTAATGCTCAAGTACCCCTTAAGACACACTTGAGTGTTCAAATGTGTCAAAAGGAGTCACGGGGACTCCCTAGGGGTCCTAGTATGCCTTATCACATGTTAGGAACCCTAGGGAGTCCCTGTGACCCCTTTTGACACATTAGAATGCTCAAGTGTGTCTTAAGGGGTCTTAGGACCCCTTTAGACACACTTGAGCATTCCAATGTTTCAAAAGGGGTCACGGGGACTCCCTAGGGGTCCTAGTATGCATTATCACACCTCAAGACACCTAGGGAGTCCCCATGACCCTTTTTGACACATTGGAATGCTCAATTGTGTCTTAAGGGGTCCTAGGAACCCTTCGAACACACTTGAGCATTCCAATGTGTCAAAAGGGGTCATAGGGACTCCCTACTGGTCCTAGTATGCCTTATCATGTGTTAAGACCCCTAGACAGTCCCTGTGACCCCTTTTGACACATTGGAACACTCAAGTGTGTCTTAAGGGGTCCTAGGACCCCTTAAAACACACTTGAGCATTCCAATGTGATAAAAGGGGTCAAGTGTGTCTTAAGGGGTCCTAGGACCCCTTAAGACACACTTGAACATTCCAATGTGACAAAAGGGGTCATGGGGACTCCCTACGGGTCCTAGTATGCCTTATCACGTGTTAGGACCCATAGGGAGTCCCCGTGACCTCTTTTGACACATTGGAACACTTGAGTGTGTCTTAAGGGATCCTAGGACCCCTTAAGACACACTTGAGCATTCCAATATGTCAAAAGGGGTTATGGGGACTCCCTAGGGGTCCTAGTATGCCTTATCACATGTTAGGACCCCTAGGGAGTCCCCATGACCCCTTTTGACACATTGGAACGCTCAAGTGTGTCTAAAGGGTTTGTAGGACCCCTTCGGACACACTTGAGCATTCCAATGTGTCAAAAGGGGTCATAAGGACTCCCTAGGGGTCCTAGTGAACCTTATCACATGTTAAGACCCCCAGGGAGTCCCCATGACCCCTTTTGACACATTGGAATGCTCAAGTGTGTCTTAATGGGTCTTAAGACCCCTTAAGACACACTTGAGCATTCCAATGTGTTAAAAGGGGTCATGAGGACTCCTTAGGGGTCCTAGTATGTTGTACCACATGTTAGGACCCCTCGGGAGTCCCCATGACCCCTTTTGAAATATTGGAATGCTGAAGTGTGTCTTAAGGGGTCTTAGGAAACCTTCAGACACACTTGAGTGTTCCAATTTGTCAAAAGGGGTCATGGGACTCCCTAGGGGTCCTAACGCATGATAAGGCATCCTAGGACCCCTAGGGAGTCCCCCGACCCCTTTTGACAATTTGGAACGCTCAAGTGTGTCTTAAGGAGTCTTCCAATGTGTCAAAAGGGGTTAGGGGGACTCCCTAGGGGTCCTAGTACACCCTTAAGACACACTTGTGCGTTCCAATGTGTCAAAAGGGGTTAGGGGGACTCCCTAGGGGTCCTAGTATGCCTTATCACACATTAGGACCCCTAGGGTGTCCCCATGACCCCTTTTGACACATTGGAATGCTCAAGTGTGTCTTAAGGGGTCTTAGGACCCCTTCAAACACACTTGAGCATTCCAATCTATCAAAAGGGGTCATAGGGACTCCCTAGGATTCCTAGTATGCATTATCATGCCTTAGGACCCCTAGGGAATCCAAGTGACCCCTTTTGACACATTGGAATGCTCAAGTGTGTCTTAAGGGGTCCTAGGACCCCTTAAGACAAACTTGAGCATTCCAATGTGTCAAAAGGGGTCACGGAGACTCTCTAAGGGGCCTAGTATGTCATATAATGGGTTAGGACCCCTAGGGAGTCCTTGTGACCCCTTTTGGCACATTGGAATGCTCATGTGTGTCTTAGGTCACGAAAACTCCCTAGGGGTCCTAGTACACCTTATCATGTGTTAGGACCCCTAGGGAGTCCCCGTGACCCGTTTTGACACATTTGAATGCTCATGTGTGTCTTAAGGGGTCCTAGGGGTCCTTGGACTCCTTAAGACACACATGAGCATTCCAATGTGTCAAAAGGGGTCATGGGGACTCCCTAGGCGTCCTAGTACACCTTATCATGCGTTAGGACCCCTAGGGAGTCCCCTTGACCCCTTTTGACACATTGGAATGCTCAAGTGTGTCTTAAGGTGTTGGAATGCTCAAGTGTGTCATAAGGGGTCCTAAGACCCCTTAAGACACACTTGAGCATTCCAATGTGTCAAAAGGGGTCATGAGGACTCCCTAGGGGTCCTAGTATGCCTTATCATGCGTGAGGACCCCTAGGGAGTCCCCATGACCCCTTTTGACACATTGGAAAGCTCAAGTTTCTCTTAAGGGGTCTTAGGACCCCTTCATACACACTTGAGCATTCCAATGTGTCAAAATGGGTCATGGTGACTCCCTAGGGGTCCTAACGCGTGATAAGGCATACTAGGACCCCTAGAGAGTCCCCATGACCCCTTTTGAAGCATTGAAACGCTGAAGTGTTTCTTAAGGGGTATACATTGGAATGCTCAAGTGTGTCTTAAGGGGTCTTAGGACCCCTTAAGACACACTTTAGCAACGCAATGTGTCAGAAGGGGTCACGGGGATTGCCTAGGGGTCCTAGTACAACTTATCATGCGTTAGGACCCCTAGGGAGTCCCTGTGACCCCTTTTGACACATTGGAATGCTCAAGCGTGTCTTAAGGGGTATTAGGACCCCTTCGGACACACATGAGCATTCCAATGTGTCAAAAGGTTTCATGAGGACTCCCTAGGGGTGCTAGTATGCCTTATCACGCATTAGGACCCCTAGGGAGTCCCTGTGACCCCTTTTGACACATTGGAACACTCAAGTGTGTCTTAAAGGGTCCTAGGACCCCTTTAGATACACTTGAGTGTTCCAATGTGTCAAAAGGGGTCACAGGGACTCCCTAGGGGTCCTAGTATGCCTTATCACATGTTAGGACCACTAGGGAGTCCCCATGACCCCTTTTGACACATTGGAACCATCAAGTGTGTCTTAAGGGGTCATAAGACCCCTTCATACAAACTTGATCATTCCAATGTGTCAAAAGGGGTCAGGGGGACTCCCTAGGGGTCCTAGTACGGCTTATCATGCCTTAGGACCCCTCAGGAGTCACCATGTCCCCTTTTGACACATTGGAACACTCAAGTGTGTCTTAAGGGGTCTTAGGAACCCTTCGGACACACTTGAGCATTCCAATGTGTCAAAATGGGTCATGGGGACTCCCTAGGGGTCATAGTATGCCTTATCAAACATTAGGACCCCTAGGGTTTCTCCATGACCTCTTTTGACACATTGGAACACTCAAGTGTGCCTTAAGGTGTCTTAGGACCCCTTAAGACAAACTTGAGGGTTGCAATATGTCAAAAGGGGTCATGGGGACTCCCTAGGGGTCCTATTATGCCTTTTCATGCGTTAGGATCCCTAGGGAGTCCCCATGACCCCTTTTGACATATTAGAATGCTCAAGTGTGTCTGAAGGGGTGTTAAGACCCCTTCAGACACATTTGAGCATTCCAATGCATCAAAAGTGGTCATGGGGAAGAGACCCCATGAGACATACTTCAACATTCCAATGTGTCAAAAGGGGTCATGGGGAAGACCCCGTCAGACACACTTGAGCATTTCAATGTGTCAAAAGGGGTCATGGGGACTCCCTAGGGGTCCTAATGCATGATAAGACATACTAGAACCCCTAGGGAGTCCTCATGACACCTTTTGACACATTGAAATCTGTGAAAGGGTCTTAGGACCCATTTAGACACACTTGAGCATTCCAATGTGTCAAAAGGGGTCATGGGGACTCCCTAGGGGTCCTAATGCATGATAAGGCATACTAGGACCCCTAGGGAGTCCCCGTGACCCGTTTTGACACATTGGAATGCTCAAGTGTGTGCGAAGGGGTCCTAAGACTCCTAGGGAGTCCGCGTTACCCCTTTTGACACATTTGAATGCTCAAGTTTGTTTGAACGGGTCCTAGGACCCCTTAAGACACACTTGAGTGTTCCAGTGTGTCAAAAGTGGTCATGGGGAGTCCCTAGGGGTCCTCACATGTGATAAGGCATACTAGGACCCCTAGGGAGCTCCCGTGACCCCTTTTGACACATTGGAATGCTCAATTGTCTCTTAAGGGGTCTACATTGGAATCCTCAAGTGTGTCTTAAGGGGTCTTAGGACCCCTTCGGACACACTTGAGCATTCTAATGTGTCAAAAGGGGTCACGGGGACTCCCTAGGGGTCCTAGTACACCTTATAATGCGTTAGGACCCGTAGGGAGTCCCCATGAACCTTTTGACACATTGGAACACTCAAGTCTATCTTAAGGGGTCCTATGACCCCCTAAGATGCACTCGAGTGTTCCAATGTCTCAAAAGGGTCATGTGGACTCCCCAGGGGTCTGAGTACACCTTATCACATGTTAGGACCCCTAGGGAGTCCCCACGACCCCTTTTGACACATTGGAATGCTCAA
This sequence comes from Chamaecyparis obtusa, assembly GCA_027943335.1. Classification (NCBI taxonomy): domain Eukaryota; kingdom Viridiplantae; phylum Streptophyta; class Pinopsida; order Cupressales; family Cupressaceae; genus Chamaecyparis; species Chamaecyparis obtusa. The sequence goes on from BSBK01006414.1 coordinate 355,814, forward strand.
GTGTGTCTTAAGGGGTCTTAGGACCCCTTTGGACACACTTGAGCATTCCAATCTGTCAAAAAGGGTCATGGGGACTCCCTAGTGGTCCTAGTATGTCTTATCACACGTTAGGACCCCTAGGGAGTCACTGTGACCCCTTTTGATGCATTAGAATGCTCAAGTGTGTCTTAAGGGGACCTAGGACACCTTAAGACACACTTGAGCATTCCAATGTGTCAAAAGGGGTCACAGGGAATCTCTAGGGGTCCTATTATGCCTTATCACATGTTAGGACCCCTAGGGAGTCCCCGTGACCCTTTTTGACACATTAGAATGATCAAGTGTGTCTTAAGGGGCCCTAGGACTCCTTAAGACACACTTTATCATTCCAATGTTTCAATAGGGGTCACGGAGACTCCCTAGGGGTCCTAGTATGCCTTATAAAGTGTTAGGACCCCTAGGCAGTCCCCATGACCCCTTTTTACACATTGGAATGGTTAAATGTGTCTTAAGGGATCTAAGGAACACTTCAGACACACTTGAGCATTCCAATGTGTCAAAAGGGGTCACGAGGACTCCCTAGGGGTTCTAGTACACCTTATCACACATTAGGACCCTTAGGGAGTCCCCATGACCCCTTTTGACACATTGGAATGCTCAAGTGTGTCTTAAGGGGTCTTAGGACCCCTTCGAATACACTTGAGCATTCCAATGTGTGAAAAGGGGTCATGGGGACTCCCTAGGGGTTCTCGTACGCCTTATTATGTGTTAGGACCCCTAGGGAGTCCCTGTGACCCCTTTTGACACATTGGAACACTGAATTGTGTCTTAAGGGGTCCTAGGACCCCTTAAGACACACTTGAGGGTTCCAATGTGACAAAAGAGGTCAAGTTTTTCTTAAGGGGTCCTAGGACACCTTAAGACACACTTGAGCATTCCAATGTGACAAAATGGGTCAAGGGGACTCCCTACGGGTCCTAGTACACCTTATCACTTGTTAGGACCCCTAAGGTGTCCCCATGACCCCTTTTGACACATTGGAATGCTCAAGTGTGTCTTAAGGGGTCATAGGACCCCTTCAAACAAACTTGAGCATTCCAATGTGTCAAAAGGGGTCACAGGGACTCGCTAGTGGTCCTAGTACACATTATCACATGTTAGGACCCCTAAGGAGTCCCCGTGACCCCTTTTGACACATTCAAATGCTCAAGTGTGTCTTAAGGGGTCTAAAGACCCCTTAAGACATACTTGAACATTTGAATGTGTCAAAAGGGGTCATGGGGACTCCCTAGGGGTCCTTGTATGTCTTATCATGCATTAGGACCCCTTGAGAGTCCTCATGACCCCTTTTGATACATTGTAACACTCAAGTGTGTCATAAGGGATCTTAGTAACCCTTCGGACACACTTGAGCATTCTAATGTGTCAAAAGGGGTCACAGAAACACCCTAGGGGTCATAGTACACCTTATAATGCGTTGGGACACCTAGGGTGTCACCATGACCCCTTTCGACACATTGGAATGCTCAAGTGTGTCTTAAGGGGTCCTAAGACCCCTTAAGACACACTTGAGCATTCCAATGTCTCAAAAGGGGTCATGGGGACTCCCTAAGAGTCCTCGTATGCCTTATCATGTGTTTGTACCCCTAGGGAGTCCCCATGACCCTGTTTGACACATTGGAACTATCAAGTGTGTCTTAAGGGGTCTTAGGACCCCTTCGGAAACACTTGAGCATTCCAATGTGCTGAAAGGCATTAAGGGGACTCCTTAGGGGTCCTAGTATTTCTTATCATGGGTGAGGACCCCTAGGGAGTCCCCGTGACCCCTTTTGACACATTGGAACACTCAAGTGTGTCTTAATGGGTCTTAGGACCCCTTCGGACACACTTGAGCATTCTAATGTGTCAAAAGGGATCACGGGGACTCCCTAGTGGTCCTAGGAAGCATTATCACATGTTAGGACCCCTAGGGATTCCCCATGACCCATTTTGACACATTAGAATGCTCAAGTGTGTCTTAAGGGGTCTTAGGACCCCTTCAAACACACTTGAGCATTCCAATGTGTCAAAAGGGGTTAGGGGGACTCCCTAGGGGTCCTAGTTCGCCTTATCATGCGTTAGGTCCCATCCGGAGTCCTCGTGACCCCTTTTGACACCTTGGAAAGCTCAAGTGTGTCTTAGGGAGTCCCCATGATCCCTTTTGACACATTAGAATGCTAAAGTGTGTCTTAAGGGGTATTAGGACCCCTTCAGACACACTTGAGTGTTCAAATGTGTCAAATGGGGTCATGGGGACTCCCTAGGTGTCCTAGTATGCATTATCACATGTTAGGACCCCTAGGTAGTCCTCGTGATCCCTTTTGACACATTAGAATGCTGAAGTGTTTCTTAACGGGTCTTAGGACCCCTTAAGAAACACTTGAGCATTCCAATGTCTCAAAAGAGGTCACAGGGACTCTCTAGGTGTCCTTGTATGCCTTATCACATGTTAGGACCCATAGGGAGTCCCCGTGACCCCTTTTGACACATTAGGGAACTCAAGTGTGTTTTAAGGGGTCTTAGAACCCCTTAAGACACACTTGAGAGTTCCAATGTGTCAAAAGGGGTCACGGGGACTCCCTAGGGGTCCTAGTATACTCATCATGCGTTAGGACCCCTAGGGAGTCCCCATGACCCCTTTTGACACAATGGAACACTCAAGTGTGTGTTAGGGGGTCTTAGCACCCCTTTAGACAAACTTGAGCATTCAAATGTGTCAAAAGGGGTCACAGGGATTCTCTAGGGGTCCTAGTATGCCTTGTCATGCTTTAGGACCCCTAGGGATTCCCCATTACCCCTTTTGATATATTGGAATGCTCAAGTGTGTCTTAAGGGGTCTTAGGACCCCTTCGAACACACTTGAGTGTTCCAATGTGTCAAATGGGGTCACAGGGACTCCCTAGGGGTCCTAGTATGCTTAGTCATGCGTTAGGACCCCTAGGGAGTCTCCATGACTCCATTTGACACATAGAAACATTCAAGTGTGTCTTATGGGGTGTTAGGACCCCTTCAAACACATTTGAGCATTCCAATGTGTCAAAAGGGGTGACGAGGACTCTATAGGGGTCCTAGTATGCCTTATCATGCGTTAGGACCCCTAGGGAGTCCACATGACCCCTTTTGACATATTGGAACAGTCAAGTGTGTCTTAAGGGGTCTTAGGACCCCTTCGGACACACTTGAGCATTCTAATGTGTCAAAAGGGGTCATGGGGACTCCCTAGGGTTCCTAGGAAGCCTTATCACACGTTAGGACCCCTAGGGAGTCCTCATGACCTATTTTGACATGTTGGAATGCTCAAGTGTGTTGTAAGTGGTCTTAGGACCTGTTCGGATACACTTGAGCATTCCAATTTGTCAAAAGGGGTCACAGGGACTCCCTAGGGGTCCTAGTACGCCTTATCACTTGTTAGGACCCCTAGGGAGTCCTCATGACCCCTTTAGACACATTAGAGTGCTCAAGTGTGACTTGAGGGGTCTTAGGACCCCTTTGGACACACTTGAGTCTTTCAATGCGTTAAAAGGGGTCACAGGGCTTCCTCAGGGTCCTAGTATGCCTTATACCCCTAGGGAGTCCTTGTGACACCTAGGGAGTCCCCGTGAACTCTTTTGACACATTAGAATGCCCAAGTGTGTCTTAAAGGGTCTTAGGAACCCTTTGGACACACTTGAGCATTCTAATGTGTCAAAAGGGGTCATGGGGACCCCCCATGGGTCCTAGTATGCCTTATCACACATTAGGACCCCTAGGGAGTCCCGGTGACCCCTTTGGACACATTGGAATGCTCAAGTGTGTCTTCAGGGGTCTTCGGCCCCTTAAGACACATTTGAGCATTACAATGTGTCAAAAGGGGTCACTGGGACTCCCTAGGTGTCCTAGTATGCCTTATCATGCGTTAGGACCCCTAGGGAGTCCTTTGACTCCTTTTGAAACATTGGAATGCTCAAGTGTGTCTTTAGGTGTCCTAGGACCCCTTAAGATAGACTTGAGCATTCCAATGGGTCAAAAGGGGTCATGTGGACTCCCTAGGGGTCTTGGTATGCCTTATCAAATGTTAGGACCCCTAAGGAGTCCCCATGACCCCTTTCAACACATTGGAATGTGCAAGTGTGTCTTAAGGGGTCCTAGTATTTCTAAGTGTAAGGGGAGTCCCCATGACCCCTAGGGAGTCCTTTGACCCCTTTTGAAACATTGGAATGCTCAAGTGTGTCTTTAGGTGTCCTAGGACCCCTTAAGATAGACTTGAGCATTCCAATGGGTCAAAAGGGGTCATGTGGACTCCCTAGGGGTCTTGGTATGCCTTATCAAATGTTAGGACCCCTAAGGAGTCCCCATGACCCCTTTCAACACATTGGAATGTGCAAGTGTGTCTTAAGGGGTCCTAAGTGTCCCCATGACACCTAGGGAGTCCCCGTGAACTCTTTTGACACATTAGAATGCCCAAGTGTGTCTTAAAGGGTCTTAGGAACCCTTCGGACACACTTGAGCATTCTAATGTGTCAAAAGGGGTCATGGGGACTCCCCATGGGTCCTAGTATGCCTTATCACACATTAGGACCCCTAGGGAGTCCCGGTGACCCCTTTGGACACATTGGAATGCTCAAGTGTGTCTTCAAGGGTCTTAGGACCCCTTAAGACACATTTGAGCATTATAATGTGTCAAAAGGGGTCACGGGGACTCCCTAGGTGTCCTAGTATGCCTTATCATGCGTTAGGACCCCTAGGGAGTCCTTTGACCCCTTTTGAAACATTGGAATGCTCAAGTGTGTCTTTAGGTGTCCTAGGACCCCTTAAGATAGACTTGAGCATTCCAATGGGTCAAAAGGGGTCATGTGGACTCCCTAGGGGTCTTGGTATGCCTTATCAAATGTTAGGACCCCTAGGGAGTCCCCATGACCCCTTTTGACACATTGGAATGCTCAAGTGTGTCTTAAGGGGTTGTAGGACCCCTTCAAACACACTTGAGCACTCCAATGTGTCAAAAGGGGTTAGGGGGACTCCCTAGGGGTCCTAGTATGCCTTATCATGCATTAGGACCCCTTGGGAGTCCCCATGACCCCTTTTGACACATTGGAACATTGAAATGTGTCTTAAGGGGTCTTAGGAACCCTTCAAACACACTTGAGCATTCTAATGTGTCAAAAGGGGTCATGGGGACTCCCTAGGGGTCATAGTATGCCTTATCACACATTAGGACCCCTAGGGAGTCCCCATGAGCCCTTTTGACACATTGGAACATTCAAGTGTGTCTTAAGGGGTCCTAAGACCCCTTAAGACACACTTGAGTGTTCTAATGTGTCAAAAGGGGTCATGGGAACTCCCTAGGGGTCCTAGTATGCCTTATTAGGTGTTAGGACCCCTAGGGAGTCCCCTTGACCCCTTTTGACACATTGGAATGCTCAGTGTGTCTTAAGGTGTCTTAGGACCCCTGAAGAACCACTTGAGCTTTCCAATGTGTCAATAGGGGTCATGGGGACTATTAGGGATTTTTCTTGTAAGATCAAACTAATACTTGAGTTTATGCTTCTTAAAACTGACCCAAACAAGAGAAAGACCTAATTGCTGAGGATTGGATAAGATCCTCCTTTGTTTTTGAGCTCCACATACTTAGGCAGGTATTACCTTTTAATGATAACTGGTTACACAGTGTTATATAAGTGGACACTGATTTGCTATTGACTCTTCTAATGTGTCATTCTATAATGGATTCTGCATATGACCAAAATCAATATGATACAAAGCTTAACCCAGAAAAATATGATTGCAAATACAAAAAGAATCAGTGATTTAAAGATTCTCATCGTTCTTCCTTTTAAGGAGGGTTAACCTAAATGATTCTCTCTTTACAGAATCAATAAATATGAACTGTAAACCTTAGGGACAGTCCAATCTATTGAGTGCAACAAATATGAAATGAAAAATATACTGGTAATGATATGAAAGTTTCAATTTTCTCTTCTTAGAAGATATGAAAGATAAAAACTATAAGAAACAAACACTAAACCAATGCCTTGTTCAATGGGCAATAGAAAATTAAATGCAAATCAACAAGATAATTTCAAAAGAAATACAATAGTATGCCTTACATACTAACTACAAATTCAAATAGGTTTCCTTACAAACTACTCTATTAACCATACACTGTTATCATTAACAATCCTCACAAATATATCTACTCTTCAAGATGAACCATGAGAATTTTAATTATTTCCTTGAAAGAAACTCATAATCAATCAAGCAAGCTACTTTACAATTGGTATATTTTAAATGCCTAACATATAAAACATACAAGAGTAAAGAGACAACATAAAAGTAAAGAGACAACAACAAGGAATGGTAGAAGTTGCAGTGTATTTGTATTAAAATCAACTTGCCAATTACATTCAAAGTTCAATTACTCAGAAAGCCAGACACAAAATTTAGAAGTCTGCTTCAAAGCAATTCTCTTCAAATTTTCTATTATCTTCCAACTCCTTCAAAAATGAGTCTAAAACTCTATTTATACAACTTATGTTTCAACCATTTTGGAATTCCTTTATGAATAGGAATGCAACAAACTTCAAATGGTTGAAAACCCTAACCCTAAAAACATAAGAGATAAATCAGAAAAGACAAAATACAATGTGCCCTCAGGCGGGGGAAAGACAAAACTTTTTTGGATTATTCTGTATCCTGGATTGCTGATAACTGACACCTTTGTCTGCAATTCTACATGATAGCTCCTTAGTTTTTATGAGATATGGTGACTACCATTTCAGGCTAACCTACACCATTATTTAAGATAGCTTATCATCCCTATATTCTAGGCTTAGGTGTCAGATACTCCAGATGTCCTCTTCACTCTTCATCTAAAATATCTAAGTCAACTATGGTAGATTTAACCTTTTTGGGCTTTGTTAGTTCATCCCACGCAGTTACTTCATCCTCTGAAGGCCAATTGAATGTTTGAACAAGTTGTAGCTGTGCCTTCTATCTCTCCCACCTGGCATCTGTTATAGCTTTGACATCTGTAATGAACTTGGTGAGATCTTCTTTTGCCTTTATTACCATCCAGGGTTTTTTTGAAGCTCTCCATGTCCACATTACTGTCCTCACCTAAGAATGCCTCTTTTCTAGGCAGTAGAAGATCAGCATCTGATCTCCATTGATCAAGACCTTTAATGGCTCCATCTTTATTCAAAATTGGGGGGATAAATTTATTTGAGGAGGAGCTAAGCATGGCTATCTTAGCTTAATTAGATTTGCCTTACCTTTAAAAAGTGTTAAAATGGCCTTTACTCTATCAATCTCCTCTCCAACTCTTATAACTGATTTCGGTATATTGCTACTCCCCAAAGATTGAGAAAAAATCAATCTTTCAAAAGGTGGTGCTCTGACAAACCACACTGTATAGAAACCACTCAAACTTTGCATATAGTTACCAACCTCCGTTTGTAACTCTGGCAATTTTCCATAAGTATTAAAAACTAGGTCAAATTTATCTTTAATTATGTTCAATCTGTGCTGCAAAATATTCAAAAGAGCTTGCAATATGGCCTCATTCTTTTCTTCAGCTCTACTGCCACCTCCTCTTCTGTCATTGCCTATATTATGGGTTGTTCTGGAGGTGCAGGGGTTGCTACAGGAGCACTAACTAGTTGTTCTTCTAGATCATTTGCATGTTTCTCCAGTGCTCTGTTCCTCATAATTATTAAGTATCTATCTTTTACCAAAGTACTATAATATTCTAAAAGATCACCATACCTCTCTGATAGTTGCTTAGTTTTATCTTCATTCAATTTTAAAAATTGGGTTAGTACCTGAGAAATTTCCAAGTCCCCTTGTTGGTTAATATTTTGTCCTCCCTTTAGATTTATAATCTTTGACTCTTCTTAACACCCAAGGTGAGAGAACAAAAGGATGTTCACCAACAAATGGGTCAGTGTAAGTCATCTATCACTGCCCTCTGAATTGACAGGTATAGCTCCTTGATTGTGTTTAATCTTCAATGTATTTGTTTCTTAATGATCATAAGATTATCTCCTATGAGTTTTAACCAAATTGTTTTTAGGCACAAACAATTTAGGCAAGGATAAAGTGGATAACCTATAATCCCCAATAGAATGTTGATCACAGATTATCATAAAGACTATCTTCTAACTAAACCTATCTATTCTAAGAATGCATAATCTATTGAGGAGAATAGAAGCAAAATTATACATGGACAATAAATGGAATTACTTATGTTGCAATTACTAACATGAAATGGAATCCAAGTAGGAATCACAGTTCCATATACAATTGTACTTTCTATTTAGGTGCATGCATCTAAACTACTAAATGAATAGGAGAAGAATCATACATGAAAAGTAAATAGAATCACTTATACTACAATCACTACATGAAATGGAATCCAATAAGGAACTATAGCTTCATATATAACTATTCTTTCTATTCAAATGCAAATGAACAACTACTGGCACAACAAACATGAAATAAATCTTAGCAAATAGAATTAATCTGCTCCAATAGAAGTTTGCCGACCCCTTCATTGAGTTGTTTGACAATATTTATAGAATTTACAAGCTCACAACTGCTGGAATGTTTTAACTTCCAAAATACAAAAAGACAAAATACAAAGAAAGAATATCTTCGATGATAGAATTTGAAAAGCCAATCGCCAATGTAAAAATAAGAAAAGATATCAGAACTGTTGACATTTCATTTCAAAAATTTCATCTTCTCCATGATCAACATCTGTCAGGCTGAGTCCATTGGGCTTTCGGAGTCACATAATTATCTCTGCTCATAACTTTAGATTCAAACTAGAACATAAAATGAAATGCCGCAAATAATCACCCTTCGAACAACATTGTCTTCATCCTCGAATGCCAAGTTTACTGGACCATTGAAATAGGACTCTGTTTGATATTAAGATGTACTGAAACTCTTATACCACTTTACGGCAATGGCTTACTGTGACAATTGAAATTCCTATCTCCGATCATCTTCTCAAGTGAGAATACAAACTCTGTTGGATTACATCATCTTTTAATCCCTTTATTTTCCTTAAACATCGGCCCCACCTTACAATTTCTCATCGGACGGTGGTCGCATGATCGCGAGAGCAAAGAATATTCCTCCCGATCATGTGCCAGCCGTAGCTCTCGTGTAGTGGACCCCGTATGCTTTGTTGCTTCTGAAAAGGTAAAATCAATGGTTACCTTAAGATCTTATACATCTGACATATCCTATGTGAAATCACGCTCACCATCGATTCTCTACGGATGTTAGGACCCTTCTGACAACCCACAAAATAGATCCTGCTAACAACCACCAACTCAGTACTTTGTGGACCAATCACAGACTACCATATATGCTTGTGAAGCATTTCAGACCCACTGCTTTTACTAACTTTACATCTGGAGAATCAGATGGATGGCGTGTGATCTGATGGGCTCACAAGATTCTACGAGATCATACACCATTCGTTGATTTGGAATCATAGCCGATGTCATAAAAATTTGACCCCACCTTACTACATGAAATAGTATGATGAATCAGGAGTTGCCACATTAATTATTTGACCAGTCCCACTCATCCCCATCTCATCATCGCACCTACATTGTTGGCATACGTGGGTCCCAATAGAGCGTATTCACTTGCCCGAACTCCATTGTCACATGATCGCATAGCATTATTTTATTCCATGCAATCATGCAAGCACTCTCTCATTGGTGCATGAGGGTCTAGTGGAGCATATTTTATTTAACCTTCACTTGGCGACTTATGTTGTCGCATGATCACAAGACATTTTTTAACTTTATGTGATCATGTGACCACTCTTTCCATGTGGTAGTGTTTCGCTAAACCACAAAGGTAATCTGGCACCATCCCAGGAAAGTGACGACCATCGATTCAGCATCTTATAACCGTAGACAAACTTTTCTTGGCCCCACCTGACACGTGGAAAGATCTCACAAGTTCACAAAAGCATTTGACAGGGATCACGATTATGCGAGGGCCATTGGATCCTTTTCTTTGTTCCACCATAGGTAAGTCCGTTGACTCAGGTCCCACCACCACACGTATGCATCTCACAGATTCACAAAAGCATTTGGTAGGGGTCATGATTTTGCGAGGACCGTTGGATGCGCTTTGATGAAGTGCGGCCTCTGCCATTTTTTTGCATTAGGCTCGAGAGTAGAAAAGTGCAGCATATGTATATAACACACTGTATAATATGCATTATAATACGATGACTGAGCTCCATAACATCATAAAGACTATTCATACAATCAGATGATAACCATTTCACCTTTAAACGATCACTGGTTATGAAATAAAACCACTGTATATCTTGAGATGATGCGGCTTCATCACAATCACAGTTAACTCTTATGGATCGATGAGACCCAACATAAATGTTGGCACAGTTATGGGACTGAGGCCTACATGATTTCATTTGCTTTTATCTTCAAGATTAAACACAATTCGATTTTGAACTATCCCAAATTTTGCTACTTTAAAGTTGAATCAAACCATTAGATATCATGTTGACACATGTTTGATATTAGGATCAACAATGTGTTCTTCCCAAGGAAACACCCTTTCATATCTTGAGCCTGTGGATAGCACCATCATGTGAGATGCAACTGTGATGACATCCATACTTTTAATTTCTCATTCTTCAATCTTTTAGGACACTGTCTTAAGGTCCTCTCAACTTGCAGATTTTTAATATAAATCAAAGTCTTCACTATAATCTCTGCTTCTCTATTATCAATGTATTCATTTAGAATAAGAGAAGCCTCAACAACTAAATGCACACACTATCACATAGAATAAAATTTGAATCTTTCAATGCCAATTCTATTATAATATTAGTCACATGAAAAATTTCTTTCGATGCTTTGCAAGTGCCTGGAGATCATGATCCAGAATCATCATTTCATCTTAGAAAGAACATCAATAGGAGCATGAGTCTCTGCCAGGTTAGGATCTACAACCTACCCAAATAATGAGACTTTAATAACAACCCACCCGGCTTAAACAAGAAGGCAATGGCAGGGGAACCCGGAAAAGACTTCCTATCCTAGAGGAAATCTAGACCTAGACATTACATGACCAGACTGACTTGACATGACCATATGACTCCAATATTACCAAAAAATTGTCTGACCAAAAGTCAGACAATAGCTGGCTCCGACTGGGGGATCATGTACTGCAAGGTGCATGAAGAATTCAGCTTCTCTGGTGAGATAAGTGCCTTATCCATTGGGTTGCGGAGTCTAGACCAAAGAGAACAATGAGCAAATGCATATAGGGAGGGTGGAGGAGAGTAGGGCAAACTGAAACAAAGCAGGAGAAAACAACAACTAACTAAGCAAGGAAAGGCTACACTAGACACACCAAAATTGGAAAGAAAACTTATTTACAAAAGGTGAGGAGACCTCACCAGCTGGACCAAAAACCAAGAAAGATTCATATGTGGCCATTTATAGGAAGAGAGAAGTATGAACCTTTCTTGAATAGAGGAAGATGTTCCACCAGTTTGAAACAACATTGGTAACCTCTGGCTACTCCTTCATTGTTGAAAATAAGCCCCAAAGTTAACTACAACATGATGATCCATAGGGCCTTTCCAAACAACCATGCCTCATTATAGATCTCTGATTCATCTATGCTTCCATATACATCCTTTCTTGCATATGCAACTTTTTGTGATGGAAGAGGATATTCACCAGATTTTGAAAATACTGAAACATACTTGCATCTATTTATTCCATTACCAACAAGATCATCTTTATCAAAAATACCAGCATCTAAATGATTGCAAGCACTATCCTTAGAAATCTCAAATTTCAAACTAGGACTGAAAATAGATGATTCTTCATTACATATGGGGTTAATCCAGATTGAAGCACCTTCTTCATCTCTAGCATTTATCAAAATTGAAAAATGTTCCTCTAAATTCAAAACTTCAATATTTGGACTTACCATGGAAGGAGATTCACATGTGGCTTGATCAATTTCCTTTTTAAGACTAGGAAGATCTTCATCTAATTCTTTGTCTTCTACATAATGCTACAGTACTTCATTAGCCACTAAAAATTATTGTTCAAAATCTATTGTTGCATCAATTTCTTCATCAACAAGAAAATTGTCAAAACATATTTCAGCCTCTTCATCTATACATATTTGATCAGGAACATTTAACATTATATTATCTTTGAAACAAAATGTTTCTAATATCTGATCTTTATTAACCATAATGAACGAAGGATCAACCTTATTACATCCTTCAATAAAATTAGGAGTTTCATCTTTTAATAATTCATCAACCTTAGGATGATCTTCAGAAGAGAAATAATTTGAAACTTTATCTTCATTCTTCTCATTCAATCTACAACTTTCAGTAATACAAGAAAAGGAAAACATAGATACATCTTCTTTTTTAAGTTTGTTTACCTTTTCTTTTTGATCTTCAAGAATCTTCTTAGGCTGAGAATGTTCTCCTTGCTAGTCATTTTCTTTATGTTGATGACTCATCCAAGGTAATCCATCATCTTGATCATTAGAGGCTTGATCTTCAATACTTGGCTGAGATTCCTCCAAAACAAAACAATTGTATCCATCTTCCAAATCTGTCTCATACTCACAATAAAAGTTTACGGAGTCGCCATGAGGAGTATGATAGTCTTTATCTCCTGGATATTCAAAGTTTTGTTCTTTTTCTTCTTGCCTGAGATGAAAGGCATGAGAATTATATTTTTTAGAAGGAGATTCAATAGCCAATCTTTGTGAATTCTCATTTCTACCTTAGTGTTTTAATCCTTCTTGGTAAGGCTGATAAGATGAATGAGCTGAAGTAGTAATTTGTCTTTTTAATGCATTAATTTCATTAGATAATCTCAGCAACATATCTTCTATACTGATTGAAGTATTGACTACACTACTTGTGAATCCATCATGAAATCCCTTCTTCCATCTCCCGAAGGCTAGCATATCATCTTCCATTTCTTCAGCCAGTGTTTGAGCAGCTTGCAAATCCATTACATTAGCTCTTCTTAATTGATAAGCAAGTTCTAGAGGCATAGAACTAATGTAAAATGTCTTGAGATTATTTCCAGTGGGTGCACTAGCAGTAGGTATTCTTCTGATAAGTTTATTGAATTTGGTATTGAAATCTCTCATGGAGGTAGATGGTTCCTTCTTCATTTGAGCTAGTTGTAACAGTAAGAATTGAGCATCTTCAATGGTCTTATACCTTTCTTCAAACTTTTGTTTCATGTCATTCCATCTGGTAATGCATCCCATAGGTAAATCTTGAAACCATTCTGCAGCATCACCGATAAGGCTATCTACAAACAATTTGACAGCAACATCTTCATGCTGAGGATCCACCGCACTACATGCCTTATGGAAAGCATTCAAATGTTGTTCTGTAGATATTGAGCCATCACCATTGAATCTTGGAAAGTTTTTTCTGAAACCTTTTGGTAAATCATGACTTGCTACAAGATTCAAAGGTCCAATAGCATTTCCTCAAGGAACGACCATAATTGCTAATCATGTATTCTATGACTGAATTAAAGCTGAGAGGGGAAATGAATTGAATTCTGAGAAAAACTTCAATATTTTCTTCTTTTCCCTAAAGTTCCCCCCAACAGAGTCACCAAAAACTATTGGTTAACAGTTTTTCCTCCCTTTAGATTTATAATCTTTAACTCTTCTTAACACCCAAGGTGAGAGAACAAAAGAATGTTCACCAACAAATCGGTCAGTGTAAGTCATCTATCACTACCCTCTAAATTGATAGGTACAACTCCCTAATTGTGTTTAATCTTCAATGTATTTGTTTCTTTATGATCATTAGATTATCTCCTATGAGTTTTAACCAAATTGTTTTTAGGCACAAACAATTCAGGCAAGGATAAAGTGGATAACCTATAATCCCCAATGGAATGTTGATCACAGATTATCATAAAGACTATCTTCTAACTAAACCTATCTATTCTAAGAATGCATAATCTATTGAGGAGAATAGAAGCAGAATTATACATCGATAGTAAATGGAATTACTTATGCTACAATTACTAACATGAAATGGAATCCAAGCAGGAATCACAGTTCCATATACAATTGTACTTTCTATTCAGGTGCATGCATCTAAACTACTAAATGAATAGGAGAAGAATCATACATGAAAAGTAAATAGAATCACTTATACTGCAATCACTACATGAAATGGAATCCAATAAGGAACTGCAACTTCATATATAACTATTCTTTCTATTCAAATGCAAATGAACAACTACTGGCACAACAAACATGAAATAAATCTTAGCAAATAGAATTACTCTGCTCCAATAGAAGTTTGCCGACCCCTTCACTGAGTTGTTTGATAGTATTTATAGAATTTACAAGCTCACAGCCATTGGAATTTTTTAACTTCCAAAATACAAAAAGACAAAATACAAAGAAAGAATATCTTTGATGACAGAATTTGAAAAGCCAATTGCCAATGTAAAAATAAGAAAAGATATCAGAATTGTTGGCACTTCATTTCAAAACTTTCATCTTCTCCATGATCAACATCTATCAGGCCGAGTCCATTGGGCTTTCAGAGTCACATAATTATCTCTGCTCATAACTTTAGATTCAAACTAGAACATAAAATGATAGGCTGCAAATAATCACCCTTCAAACAATATTGTCTTCATCCTTGAATGCCAAGTTTACTGGACCATTGAAACAAGACTCTGTCTGATATTAAGATGTACTGAAACTGTTATACTACTTTACGACAATGGCTTACTTCAACAATTGAAATTCCTATCTTTGATCATGTTCTCAAGTGCGAATACAAACTCTATTGGATTACATCGTCTTGTAATCCCTTTAGTTTCCTTAAACATCGGCCCCACCTGACAATTTCTCATCGGACGGTGGTTGCATGATCATGAGAGGAAAGAATATTCACAACGATCATGTACCAACTGTAGATCTCTTGCATTGGACCCCCTATGCTTTGTCACTTCTGAAAAGGTAAAATCAACGGTTACCTTAAGATCTTATACGTCTGACATATCTTATGCAAAATCACGCTCACCGTTGATTCTCTACAAATGTCAGGACCCTTCTAACAACCCGCAAAATAGATCCCACTGGCAACTGCCAACTCAGTACTTCATGGACCAATCACAGACTACCATATATGCTCATGAAGCATTTCAGACCCACTGCTTTTACTGACTTTACATCTGGAGAATCAGATGGATGGTGTGTGATCTGATGGGCTCACAAGATTCTATGAGATCATATGCCATCCATTGATTTTGAATCATAGTCGATGTCATAAAAATCTAACCCCACCTTACTGCATGAAATACTATGATGAATCAAGAGCTGCCACATCAATTATTTGACTAGTCACACTCGTCACCATCTCATCATCACACCTGCATTGTTGTCATATGTGGGTCCCAGTAGAGCACATTCACTTGCCCAAACTCCATTGTCGCATGATCGCATAGCATTATTTTATTCCATGCGATCATGCGACCGCTCTCTCATTGGTGCACGGGGGTCTAGCGGAGCATATTTTATTTAACCTTCACTTGGCAACTTACGTTGTCGCATGATCGCAAGACATTTTTTTAACTTTATGTGATCATGTGACCACTCTTTCCACATGGAAATGTTTCGCTAAACCACAAAGGTAATCTGGCACCATCCCAGGAAAGTGACGACCATCGATTCAGCATCTTATAACCGTAGACAAACTTTTCTTGGCCCCACCTGACACGTGGAAAGATCTCACAAGTTCACAAAAGCATTTGACAGGGATCACGATTATGCGAGGGCCATTGGATCCTTTTCTTTGTTCCACCATAGGTAAGTCCGTTGACTCAGGTCCCACCACCACACGTATGCATCTCACAAATTCACAAAAGCATTTGGTAGGGGTCATGATTTTGCGAGGACCATTGGATGCGCTTTGATGAAGTGCGGCCTCTGCCATTTTTTTGCATTAGGCTCGAGAGTAGAAAAGTGTAGCATATGTATATAACATGCTGTATAATATGCATTATAATGTGATGATCGAGCTCCATAACATCATAAAGACTATTCATACAATCAGATGATAACCATTTCACCTTTAAATGATCACTGGTTATGAAATAAAACCACTGTATAACTTGAGATGCTGCGGCTTCATCACAATCACAGTTAACTCTTGTGGATCGATGAGACCCAACATAAATGTTGGCATAGTTATGGGACCGAGGCCTACATGATTTCATTTGCTTTTATCTTCAAGATTAAACATAATTTGATTTTGAACTGTCCCAAATTATGCTACTTTAAAGTTGAATCAAACCAATAGATATCATGTTGACACATGTTTGATATTAGGATCAACAATGTGTTCTTCCCAAGGAAACACCCTTTTATATCTTGAGCCTGTGGATAGCACCATCATGTGAGATGCAATTGTGATGACATCCATACTTTTAGTTTCTCATTCTTCAATCTTTTAGGACACTCTCTTAAGGTCCTCTCAACCTATAGATTTTTAATATAAATCAAAGTCTTCACTGTAATCTCTACTTCTCTATTATCAATGTATTCATTTAGAATAAGAGAAGCCTCAACAACTAAATGCACACACTATCACATAGAATAAAATCTGAATCTTTCAATGCCAATTCTGTTATAATATTAGTCACATGAAAACTTTCTTCCAATGCTTTGCAAGTGCCTGGAGATCATGAGCTAGAATCATCATTTCATCTTAGAAAGAAAATCAACAGGAGCATGAGTCTTTGCCGGGTTAGGATCTACAACCTACCCAAATAATGAGACTTTAATAACAACCAACCCAGCTTAAACAAGAAGGCAATGGCAGGGGAACCCAGCAAAGACTTCCTATCCTAGAGGAAATCTAGACCTAGACATTACATGACTAGACTGACTTGACATGACCATATGACTCCAATATTGCCAAAAAATTGTCTGATCGAAAGTTAGACAACACCCCTATATTGTGGATTGACCACACAATTTTATCTCCCTCCATTTGTTCTTTCACATTCAAAATTTATGTCTTTTTGTCTTTAGGATAAAGACTCCACATGGCTAAAGCCTAATTTTTTGGGCTATATCAGAACCCTCTTATTATGTCCCCTACTTGGGTTTCTGATGACAAAGTGACATCTTCTTGCCTTTTTATTTGATCAATAATAAAATCTGAATACAAACTCCATCCAGGCACCAGCAACATGTTGCTCTGTTTCACTAATTTTATAGCCTCATTTGGAGTTAGAGTTTCACTCTCTGGGTCATATTCCTTTAATTGCTGCAATGCCTCATGTGGCACTTGACCCTCCTCTATTATTTGCACACTAGATGCAACTTGTTGTTTCTTGTGCCACATCAAAAAGCTCTTGAATTCTTCTAAATTGACAAAATTGTCATCATTCAGGAAAGCATCTTGTTCAATTATTCTTTCATCTTGGCCAAGGGCCAAGGGCAACTCAACATTCTCAACTTCAAGTTTTCTTTTTCTTTTCTCTTCTCTCACCCTCTTTTTGAGTTGGTGGTGATGCTCACTAGTCCCTGTGTAAAGAGCACTCACCCTATCTTTCTTCTTCCTCTCTGAAGGTTCACCAGTTAACAACTTTTGTTTTTTCTTTTGAGGCTCAGCAGTATCCTTAGAACTAGGCAATTCAGTAAGGTCTACATTCTCTTTTTCTTCTTCAAGCCCTTTAGCCATTGGTTTCTCCATAGTGGGTGGACTATATATGGGATAGCCACCATCACTATCATCATCAAATTCTGATTTTGAATGGGCCTTTTTGCCCTGTTTGGTCTTATCAAGCTGGTCTTCCATAGACCTCATCAATGTGTGAAATTGAGCCATCATTTGCTCAAGTCTTTGCAAGTAAGGTAGAGTGGGAAAGAATCCCCCAAATACCAGTCCTTGACTTTTCAATTGTTTCTCAACATTATACAATGTTTTCAATTGATGGATTCTCTTCTCCACCTCATTATCTTCAATGATATTTCTAATCACATCTTCCTCAGGGTACTCCTCATGCTACTTATTGAAAGGAATGCTAGGCATGTAATATTGCCTAGCAGTAACTATGAAACCCTCTATGTCTACATACCTGTATGATGCTGCAAACATGTAGTAACTCTCCAACCAATCATTAACTCTATTGCGAGCTCCCTTTCCAATTGTAAGATAATGCACTTTGAAGTGTCGAGGAGTGAAAGTTCCTTTTCTGTGGGAAGATAGAAGATCCTTATCTGTCAACATCAATTGCCAGATAAACTTAAGAAAAGAAATTCTAGGTGGAACATAAAATGGGAGAAGATGGGGAGGCTGAGGGCATCCATAAACCCTAATCATTGTGTAACCCTTCTCATAGTAAATATCTCCCCAATTCTAGCCCTTGGTCCACTTATCAGTAAATTGTTTAGGTCTCACCAATTATAAAAATTTGGTGGACAATCTTGTGCAGTTGATTCCTAGACTTTGGAGAATTGGATACACAATCTAGTTTTTAAATGCACCAAAATCATGCCTAGGGCAAGTAGGGCTCCAAATTCCTAACCAAAACTGCACTACATTAGGTTCTCCATTCCAAGTCATCTGAGGCTTGAGATCTTGTAGGTTGATGAGATTATAATTATGATACACAATAAGGTGCATCAACAAAGAGTAGTGCATGAATTTGGGCATAGGGCCAGATGCAAAATTCTTCAAGGAGAGTAAACCCTCATGCATCTTGTTTATTATATAACCAATATAATCATATCCTCTATTTACCAGATGGCTCTAAGTATCCATAAATAGCATCAAAATGTTAGAGGTAATCCTCTCTAGGCCTTCATCATGTCCTAAGACCTGGCATATCCCATATGCAATATATTTTATGTAAAACTTGAGGTCTTTGTTCTGATATGGAGCTGGCCCAGCCATAGGTGCAACATAATTTCTATTTTCTTTGGACATATGGCTTTTAATCTCCTTAGAGACTAACACAGCCTCTTTGACATATCTGTTAGCTTGAGCTTTTAGGTCAATTTTTGTGGCCATTGGAATTTGAATTTCAAATGCCCTCATGAAAGAATTTCTATCTAGGGTTACAAGGGGAGAACCATCCTCTTTTCTAATAGTCTTAGACAAAGGATCATAGCACTGAGCTAGCATAAGTAATGTGTCTAAGTCTAAAAATACCTCAAGAACAATCAATTTTTCCAACCTTGATGTCCAAGGGTTTGAGATTGGCACCACACTATCATGGTTGTTATAAAAATATGAAAAAAGGCACATGCCTATGAGTTCAAGAGTCTTAGCATCTCTACAGTAAGCTAAATCATCCATGAAATAGTCATCACTAACCTTCTTATTTTTGGATGAACCAAGCAAAAGGGTGAGGAATTCATCAGAAAAACTCTCCTTTACTTTCTCTTTAGACCCTCGACTGGTAGAGGTTCTGCTTGCTGTTGGTTGACTCATCCTGACCGTAAATTCTAAAAATTATCTGCAGAAATCACTGATGACATTGAAAATATAGAAAGCTCTAAAAACCTAATGCTCTGTACTCTTCAATATGCTCCATAACTTTTCAAATGAGTAGCCTCTAACTATTTTATTTTGCAGAATTGAATGTGCCACCATTTTCTGACACCAAAGATGTCACTTCTACCATTACTGCACATGAACAGGGCTTCAATTTACTATCTGTAGCTCAAAATATTCAAATTCAATTATTTAGAGACCTGGCTACTGAAGTGAAATCTCACAGTCATTTTATAATATTGGCACCTTTAAAAGGTTTATGAGACCTAGAGTGATTAAGAGAGCTTCTCGTAGTCATGAAAAGATTTTCCACTTTATGAATCCATTCTGAGATTTGGTGATCAGAAATTTTTATTTAGAGACTTAGCGACTATAGTCAATCTCTTTAATTTTTCAGATTCTGAGATTACCCAACTATAGTCTATTTCTTAGTCATAGGTGAAATTTTTCTCATTACAAGATCATGTGACTAAAATCACTTTCAATCATCATTACGAGATCTGGTGAGAACAAGCAAACTCTAAGTCATGAAACACTATTGACTTTTCAAACTTCTTTATGAGATCTCATGACCCGGCCATTTGGAGATTTAGCAACTAAAAGGAAGAATCCTTAATTTATTTTATCTGGAGATTTAGCGACTATAGTCCAGATCTAGTCGCGGAAGAAAAATTTCCCTTCATGAGATAATGCGACTAAGGAGATGTATACTTTAATATTTCATCATGAGATCTAGTGACTATAGTCTATCTCATAGTCACAGAAACTTTATTTATCCTTTAAAACATTCAGTGATCACCCGACCTAGAGATTTAGCGACTAACCCGAAGTCTCTTAATCATTGAAACCTTCTAACTTCTCAACCTTCTTCTTGAGACCTCGTGACTGCCATTGATCTTCTTCTTTACTTCATCCCACGGTCCATATTAAATCATGATAAATATTCTGACTTAACTGTTTGATTCAGCGACCATGAGACTAATCTTGTCATCGAATCGCTGAAGGCTTACCACTTAACTGTCAGGAACTTGAGATCTCATGATTACATAGTCGCTATATCACTGAATAAAACACTTAACTACCATGCTTTAACCATTATATTAACCTTAACTTAACTCAAATAAATCTGGAGACTTGGCGACAAAGAGATTCGTTGAGTCTCACAATCGTTCACTTAACTGGGGTTAAGTCCTGAGAACATGAGACTAAGGCATTCTCCAAGTCATAAGAACATTTCTTAACTCTGAGTTACATTTGGAGATTAAATACTGGGTGTCGATCAAAACTTCATCTCATGGCTATCATCAAGTTTGTCAATCCTTTATCACTTAACCACTGCATCGGGAGATTTGGAGACAATCTGTATCACTGAATCACTGACTGCATAGAAGATAACTACCATCATTGGGAGATCACGTGACTATAGTTCATTTCTTATAAAATTTGTTAGAGTAATCGCTAGATCTCAAGAAAAACATTCTAAGACTTGGAGACTAAAAAGCAATCACTAAGTCATTTCATAATAAGGAATATTCTAAAGTCCTTCTGAGATCAGGCGACAAAGGCTTTTCAAGAAATCACTAGATATGAAGGGATATTCTGATTTCTTTGTGAGACTTAGCAATTGTGAGAGAAAAATTAAAGCGTACATGCTCACTTCGATGCTTAAGTGATCTGATAAAGTAACAGAGAAATAGAAAGCTAATGGCCACAACTAGGGTTCTTTGATTTTTTAGGGCAAAGGATCTAAAACTTAGGGTTACTCACCTAGGGTTTTTAAAATTTGGCAAGAGAGACCAGACAAAAACTCAAAATTTTGACAAGGAAAAGACTAAAACTAGAAATACTATCAATAGTGGCTCTATCTGAGGATGTTAAAATGCAAGTTTGAAAAAGAACCACAGATCTCTAGGACGCAGACCAAAAAAACCGCAATAACCTAAAACTAGAAAAGAAACACACAAGCTAAAGAAACACACCTATACAGAATTTACAAAAATATGCATATGCATGAGAATCAAAACTTAATTGAAGAAAGACTTCAAGAATTTCCCATGCACTAGCAACTCAAAAACTTCATCATCCATATTCTTCAACAAGTAGGAGTCTTTCCCAAAACTTTCATGAATCACAAAGGGACCAAGCCATAATGACTCAAACTTTTTGTGTTTCCCTTTATCCTCTGCTTTCAGATTCCATTGAAGCACTAAATCATCTGTTTTGAATTTTTTGGTAGTTGCTCTCTTGTCAAATAGATGCTTCATTTTTTGTTCTGCAATTTGATATTGCTCTTTTGACTTTCTCTTCTTAATTCATCTAATTCAGTCAATTGCATGATTTTGTCCTGCATTGGCTCTGAGACATCTAATTCCTCATCCTGAATAAAATTATAAACTAGAATTAGATTATTTATGGGTAACCTTGATTGCAAACCATATATAAGTTCAAAGGGAGAATTTCTAGTGGCTTTCTTTACTGTAATCCTATCTACCTATAAGGCTAACTTCAATTTTGAATGCCAAGCTCTCTTATTTTTCTCAAGTGTTTTCTTCAAAATTGTCAGGATACTTTTGTTGCTAGATTCAGCCTATCCATTTGCTTGAGGATGATAAGGAGATGAATAAGATGTCATGATTCCATTGTCTTTACAAAATCCTTTGAATTCATCTGATCTGAAACACATTGCATTATCTATGATCAATTTCATGGGGACACCAAATTTGGTTAAAATGCTTTTAAGGAAAAAGTCAATAACTATTTTACTTGTTGCCTTCTTTGTGGGAATGGCCTCTATCCATTTTGTGAAGTAGTCAGTTGCAACAAGTATATAACTGTGTCCTCCACTAGATTTCTCAACAAACTCACCTATAAAATCCGTTCCCCACATGGAAAATGGTGCCTCAACAGTTATTGGGTTTAACAATAGCACTCCTGAGTATTTTAATTTTGAAGCAAATTTATGACAAGCTTCACATTTCTTAACAAACTGAAATGAATCTTTAAATAATGTGGGCCAAAAATAACCAGCCCTCAAGATTTTATGGGCAGTAGTCTTTGTTGAATAATGACCTCCACAAACATCAGCATGCATTTCACTCAAAACCTTCTCTGCTTGACATTTATCAAGGCAGAACAACAGGACCCCATCTCTATTCTTCCAATACAAGTCTCCTTGTATCAATGTATAGTTTTGAGCTTGCAATTTTAGAGATCTCTTTTGGTTATCTGTCATATGTTCTAGATATTTGGCATTCTTAATGAAGTATACAATGTCAGCATAGTCTAGTTGCAACTCAATACTTGTTATTGTCATATCTAGAATTCCTTTATTGTTAACCTGGACAAAATCCATATTTTCTTCAGTCATTAGTTTTTCCAGGCCCTGTCCTCTTACCAACTTGGTGATATGGATTTCTAAATTGAATTCTTGAATCATGGTGATCCATTTGCATCTCTTACCAGTGACCTCAGACTGAGTGAGGACATCTTTAACCGCTGCATGAGGGACATATGAAATGACCTTAGCACACGCCAAATAAGGTCTAAAAGATTTTACTTCTTTTACCAATGCATAAGCCTATTTTTCCATCATCTCATAGTTTAGTTCAGCAGCCTACAAAGATTTACTGAAAAATGCAATTGGGTGTTCAAAACCCTCATTATCTTTTTGTAATAATACAACAACAATAGTGTGAAATGATGCAAAAGAGAAAAGTGAGAAAGGCCTAGTATAATCAGGAGACCTTAGTATAGGTGCTTCTTGGACTACTTTAATTTTATCAAATGCATCTTGAGCTTCTATAGTCCACTGAAACTTAACATCCTTCGTGAGAAACTTCACTATAGGCTTGATAATTTCAGCAAAATTTGCAATGAATCTTCTAACAAAATTGATCTTTCCTAAAAAGGATTGCACACCTTTAAGATTTTTAGGTGCAAACACTTTCTTGATAGCTTCAACTCTTTTTGGATCAATTCTAATTCCTTCCTTTGATACAATGTGTCCCAGTAATTTTCCTTAACTGCAAAGTTACACTTTTTAGGATTTAAAGACACACCATATTCTAAAGCTTTGACAAATTTTTTTTCTAGATGTGAGCAGTGATCAACAACACATTTAGAATAGGCAGTTAAGTCATCCTGGCACATAACCATAAATAAGTCTATATATTCTTTGAAAGCAACATCCATGACTCTTTGAAAAGTTGCTCTAGCATTTCTGAGACCAAAAGGCATTCTGACATATACATAGGTTCCCCAAGGTGTTGTAAATGTTGTTTTAAATTGTTTAGATTCCTTGACTAATACTTGATTATATCCAGAGAAACCATCCATCATGGACAGTAATTCACATCCAGTGACCTTATGCAACATTGCTTCCATATTGGGCAGAGAATAGTTATCCTTTAATGATGCAACATTTAAGTTTCTAAAGTCCACACATAACCTAATATCCCCATTTTTCTTCCTGACTAGGACTAGGTTATATACCCAAGTAGAATGCCTTATAGGCTAGATTATTCCTGCATCACTCAACTTGATTAGTTCTTGTTGCATTTTAGGGGCTAATAGAAGATTGATTGGTCTTTGCTTATGTCTAAATGGTTTAACCTCATCCTTCAATGGGATTTCATGTTGAAACAAATCTTCCCTATAAGCTTTTAAGTCATCATATGACCATGCAAAGACATGCTTATATCTTCTCAACAATTTAATCAAGTTAATCCTTATGTGAGGATCTAGCCCCTTCCCAATGTAAACTTTCTGAGGTGCACTGTGTGACCCTAAATTTATTTCTTCTAAATCCTCAATTTTGGCAATGCTTGTTTTTAACTGTTATACACTAAGTTTGCACCTTTGTCTCAAGCTCTCGTAGTCTTGATAACCTAGTATAACATGGGAATCATCTCTAGGTGTGGGACCTATGCTAACTGAGATGAGACTTCTAGATTATAGGATAGTTCCTCTTGGATAATCACCTTAATTTGCTTCTAGACATGAAAAGTAAACTTTTGGGAGAAAGGGATAGAAGGAATACTTGAAAGGGAAATGATTGAAAAAAAACTACCTACTAGGTGATACACCAAAATTAGGGTTTGGATCTCAGTATAGAGGAATGTAACCAATCAAAGGCTTAGGTCTAGTAGGTCACAACTTACTAAATAGGCTTGCATAAGTGTTTCATAGGAGGGTCTGAACATAAGACACAACTTATGACCTACAAGAAGACATTCACTTCTATAACTCGATGTAGGATTGAGAAAAGACTGTTAGGGGGCTGAAGTATACCCACAAAAGCATCTAAATCAGATCAAACATGATAACACACACAATTATAGAAAGTAAGAGGGGTCAGGAACCGTAAGTTGTCATTAAAAAACATACATATACTTTGATTCAATAAGAGAAGACTTAGACAAGGAAGCATAGGGGCATGAAGAATTGCCACAAAATACCTCTGCAATATCTGAATAATCAATGGGAGGTTACAGAATGTGGAAAACCAGAGGGTAGGAAGAAATACCATGGATAGATTTCCAAGAAAGAGACTTTCTTCTTTACAAAATGCAAACTCTGAGCTCAAAAGCTCCAAAAATACAATATATACATACTCAAGTGCATGCAGGCAGGAGTCAAAAACCTAACTAGGGTTGCAAGATTAAACAATGATATCAAACCCTAAGGTACTGATCACCTATTAATGAAAATATTTGAGAACCGGTGATCAAATCATATCTCTCTTTGTGTGCTAATCCTTCTGAATTGTAAACACTTGCAGACACAACAACCTTGACCTACCAACCCACCTACAACTCCACTAAGCCATGAAGGCTCACAATCTAATCATAATTCCTTGGATAATAGTACTGCTTGAAAAGGTGGCACCAACTCTTTCTAGCACTTCCTATTGTGAAAATGTGGCAAAGGACCCTGCAGACGCTGGCCAATAGTCACCTCTATCATCTTCACAACCACAACCATCCTGAGAAATCAATTCTTGAGCTAATGAACATTGTGCATGGTCAAAAGAATGCAAAAGAATAGCAAAACCCTCGCAGAGATATTCAAATTTGAACTACAATGGCTAGCTGGTCATTTTAAATCATAACCATCGATCCCCTTTAACTCTCAGAAAATGAATGGCTCAAATATATCCTAAAATAGTTGTGAAACCCTTTTGAAAAGTTCAAATCCATCGTGGAAGTCAGAAACCAATCACAAGAAAGAAAGTCACCGTCTCTTACAGACACAAACCCATGATCTTGAGAAGCACCATTGAATGGTTGTCGCTATACCACTGAGATTAATGATTGAGTGCTTTGGATCCATGATATAATGACAGCCATAAGATCTGATCATGTTTTAACCCCTTTAGAAACCCCAGACCCCACGGGCCCACTGACATCGGCCACGTTGCATTTTCCTATTCGCCCTAACTGCCTCATCAACAAACACCTCGACACTACTCTGACATCGGACCACTTCAAATAAGATTCTGATCGAATGGTGGGCACATGATCTTATAGCCCTAGAATATTCTTTGTGCTTTTACACCAGCCATAGATCCTTATTAGAATAGGACCCCTCTAACAAACGGACCCACTGCAAATCTAGTCATCACCACATGGACCAATGAAATTCAAGCATGTCAGTGTATAAGGACCCACCGAAGAAAGCTCTAACATAAATCAAGATCGATGGTTGGTGCATACTCTCATGGCTCTGACACAATGCATGAGATCATGCACCAGCCATAGGATCATCTGAACATAGTCTACCAGGCCCACTCTGAAAATCATAGAAGTCACCACCTCTTGACCAATAGGAAGCCTCCACATAGGATGATGTGGAAATGGACCCACAAGAGCTTTGAAGCACTGAGAAAAGGGAAGATTGATAGTTGTCATAATATTGCAAGCCTCTGACACATGCTATGAGATCTTACGACAACCATTGATCTCATCAACTGGGACCTCACTCAAAATTTAACTCTGAAAGCCTTAGCGAATGCACGACCAAAGGAAGAATCACTCAGTCACTGAATATAATTCCTAACCTTGGTTAAGTTTGAAGAATATGTAAACAAGGCACTCATAGAATCACTAAACCAAAAGTCCAGCTTGGGGTTATAGTTAGCGAATGCCCGACCAAAGGCAATTTGTGGAGTCGCTAAATGTTTAGAAACTTCACCATTTAATCTTGTGACCAGGAGAAACACTGCAATCACTAGTTCACTGAGAGAAATGGTAACCCCTGGAATACTTAGAGAACTGGCAACTGAAGGAAAGGCTAGCTGCCTCGCTAGGTTGTGAGATGTTAAGAACTTAACCACTTGGATTAAGAGATTACATGAACCACTGCAGTCGTGTAGTTGGGGAATGAAGGGTCTAACCCACGGGGGATTAGGAGAATTTGCGACTGAAAGGAAAGAATTACGCACATGGGTTTTTGAAGACTTAAGTGGCCACGATAAAGTAACATGAAAATAGAATGAGGGCTTAGGGTTTTTTAGACACAATGGCTACTTTATGAATTTTTTAAGGGTTTTGCACCTAGCTAGAGACCTAGGAACTGTTGCAGAGACCAAGGGGAAATAGATAAAGCCATGAAATTTTTAGGGGCACCTGGCAAGGTGAAGATAGAGGCTTGGGGATAGGTTTTAGCCAAATTTGCACATACATGAAAATTGGGGTAACATTTTGGTGATTTCTACTATATGTCAGCTTGCTAGACATGGATCAGTGGCCTTGACATATCCATTGGGCATGGGGCTATCAAAACTCAAAAATTCTCATAGGGAGATAGAACTAGAACTGGAGAGACAAACTTGTGCACAAGAACTTCTTGAAAAATATGAAACTAACCTAGAAAATAGGGAAATAAAGCAGGGAAACTTATTTAAAGAAATTTACAAAGAGGGGTTAACCTCAAAATAGGGCTTCAAGTGGAAACCATTTATTGATATTTGCAAGGTATCTCCTTCAAGATTTGATATCTGGAAAGCGTTGGATCCCTTGCATTCTATGATTATAAATGGTCCACCCCAAAATGAATCAAATTTTGTATGCCTGCTAGGTCTTGACCTGAACTCATCCCATTTGAGGACCACATCTCCCACCTTGAAATTTATGACTCTGGCTCTCCTATCAAAACTTTTCTTTGTCTAAATCTGATGGGATTCCATGTCCTACATTGATTTGTCTCTGATCTCTTCCAATTCCATCAACTGAGCATATCTAATTTGCAAAGGATCTCCTTCTTCAAATAGGGCATATTGAGTGGCCAAGTCTAGAGCTGGTAATTCAACTGAAATGGACAACTTGGCCTCTTTGCCATATACTATCATATAAGGAGAATTACTAATGATCTTCTTTGGGGTAATTCTATCTAACCATACTTCAGACCTCAGTTCAGTATGCCAATCTCTCTAGTTCTCTTGAAGAGTCTTCTTGATTATCCTAATCAAGTTCTTATTGGTGGATTTTGCTAAGCCATTACCTTGGGGGTAGTAATTTGAACTAGTACTTAGATAGATGCCATTTCTGACTACCCACTCTGAGACTTTGAGGCCTATGAATGCCAATGCATTATCTAAGATGATGGAATAAGGAGTGCCGAATTTGTGAACTATATCATCATAAAAAATTAATACAATACCCTCATTGGCTTCTTTTAAGGCAATTGCCTCTGTCCATCTGGTGAAGTAATCAGTTGCAGTAATTATCCATTTATGGCCTGCACTATATGAAGGATTGATCATACCAATGAAGTCTATACCCCACTTCATGAAAGGTTGCTCTATCCTGACTGGCTATAGGGGCAAGGCTACAAGCCTTTCTTTTCTTGCAAACATGACACACTTGATGCATTTTCTCACATAATCATGACTATCCTTAAAGATAGATGGCCAATAGTACCTGACCCTCATGATTTTAAAAGTAGTAGTCCTAGGGGAAAAGTGACCTCCAGAAGGTCCATCATGAAACCCAAATAGGACATCAGCTATCTTTTCTGAATCTATGCATCTTAAAAGGAGACCACTGTGATCCTTTTTGAAAAGAACTTCATCTATCAGCACAAAAGGAACAGATTGCAATCTATAATACCTTCTTTTTGCTAAATCCAAACCTGCAGGACATTGTCCTGTCTCCAAATAATTGATCATATTAGGCAACCAACTTGTTGCCTTGGCTTGTTCTTCTGTATCATGCATGACGAGAGATGCATCTATTTTCTCTAATTTCTTTGAACCCTCATCTGATGCAAAATGTTCACAAAGACCTCTTCCTCTAACTAGCTTGGTAGTTTGAATATCTATGTCATACTCCATCACCTTGGTGATCCAACCAGCTCTTTTCTCATTTAGGTCCTTGGAAAGAAAAAATTCTTTGACACTTGGATGAGTAACTTTTAAATGTACCTTGCTATGGGTCAGCAAATATCTAAACTTTTTAAGGCTCTATACCACAACAAGTACATGTTTTTCTACAAAAGAGTATCTCTATTCATACTCCTCTAAACCTTTGCTAAAGAAAGCAATAGGTTGCTCCAATCCATCTAAATTTTCTTGGGTCAGCATTGTAGATATGGCATCATGTCCTCCATAAGCATAAAGAATAAAATCCTTACTAAAATTTGGATTTAGGAGGGCAGGGGCTTCTGTTAAGGCCTCTTTGATAGCCTGGAAATTGATTCTTCCTTCTTTGGTCCAACTAAAAGCTAAACTCTTCTTTAACATGGCTATTAAGGGCTTGAGTAAATATGTAATGTTAGCTAAGAACCTCCTAACAAAATTAATCTTTCCTATGAAAGATTGGAGACTTTTCTTGTGACGTGGTAGGGGTAGCTCTAGGATAGCTACAATTCTCTCAGGATCTACTATGATCCCTTCTTTGAATACTACATATCCCAGTAATTTTCCTTCATGAACTGCAAACACACACTTCTTGGGATTAAGGGATATCCCAAACTCTCTACACCTTTCAAAAATCTTCCTCAAATGTTTGATGTGGTCTGCTGCATGCTTAGAATAGATAGTTATGTCATCCAAGTAGACCAACACAAACTTGTACATTAGGCTCTTAAAGGCCATATCCATTGCCTTTTGAAATGTAGACCCTGCATTTGACAAACCAAAGGGCATCTTTTGATAAGCCATGGTTCCCCACTTGGTTGTAAATGCAGTCTTGTATTGATCCTCTTCATTTACTAAGATATGATTATATCTTGAATAGCCAACTAATAATGAAAATCTCTCAGATCTAGAGACACATTGTAGAATTTGTTCCATTGAGGGTAATGGATGGTGGTCTTTTAATGAAGCCCTGTTGAGATCCCTGAAGTCAACACATAACCTCAGCTTCCCATTCTTCTTCCTGACAAGAAAAAGGTTGGAAACCCAACTAGTATGCTTGATGGGGTAGATGATACCACTTTCTATTAATTTGAGTACTTCTTTATGCATAAGTGGCTCAATTTTGGGATTAACAGGCCTTTGCTTCTGCCTCACTGGTTTGACATTAGGTTCTAATTCAATAGTGTGCTAAGCAAGGGCAAGATCAAAACCTTTGAGGTCCTTATATTGCCATGCAAAAACATCATTGAATTCCTTGAATAGCTGTGTATAAGCTTGCTTTTCCAATTCAATGTCAACCTTTCCAAATTGTAGGCTCTTACCTAGTTCTAACTCTAATTCAACACAATGTTCTTGTTGAACTACTAGGCCAGCCTTGTTTTTCTTAACTTCATCATCCTTGTTGAGGATAGTCTCTAAGGTGACAAGACCTCTAGGAATATTATTGGACTTCAGTTGTATCACTTGATCACCATAGTATTGTGATAGCCTATCTTAATTATACTATGAAAAAACATCTTCTTCAAACAAGAACTATAAAATTTGTTCATCATTGTCAAACACTTGCCAATTGACATCATTATCAGGAATAGATGGTTTGACAATCACTTTAATATTCTGTTGATCCATTTCTTTTGAAATGCTATTTGGAATATCATACTGAGATCCAACAATAGCTAACCTATCTAGATTTTGGTTTAGCTTCCTAGGGATAGCAACAATATTGAAAGCACAAAAATCTTCAATTGCATCCCAAACTCTATGCTTGTATGCTTTCAAGGTGTCATTTTTGGTTGCACTTATCCCTCTCACTTGGCTGACAACTAACTCACTGTCACCATAAACTTTTAGGGCCTTAAGCCCTCTTTTTCTAGCACACTCTAGTCCATTGACTAGACTTTCATACTCTGTAGTGTTGCTAGTGCAGGAGAAACTGAATCTAAAGGTAGTATAATACCTTTCTCCTTTTGGAGACACTAGCATAACACCACCACCAGAACCATGTCTACTTCTAGCTCCATCAAAAAATAGTTCCCAAACCCGATTACTTTGATCCTTGAAATCAGTATCCTCCTTGAGAAGGCTTGGTTCTATGGCTCCATTCTCTTGTATCAAATAACTTCCCAAACCAAAATCCCAAACAAGATTTTCTTGGGCCTCTGAATCTCTTTCATCTAGAAGAATATCATGGATACTCTCTATCTTTGTGCTTGCTTCACTAATGGTTTGGAAGTCACTATCATCAAATATAGGGTAGTTTACATTAATGATATTGGACATATATGGTTCTATATGGTGTGCTACTAATGGCTCTAACTTAATGGTGAACTTGGTCCCATATCTTGTATGAAATAACATGTGAGACCAGTTAGAAGATAGGTAGCCTCTTATCTTAGCTGTAAACTCCCTTGAAAGACATATAGAAAATAATGCAGGTAGATCTATGATATATATATCAAGGAGGATTAAAAAATTAGGACTAGCATGCAGGATTAGACTGGTATCCTTGGCCACACCTATAGTATTGACTAAGGATCCATCAAATTGGGTAACCTTCTTTTGAAAGGGCTCATATTTTAGTCCTAATTGGTCAGCTACTTTTTTGGGCATTACAGTGCTAGTAGCTCCACTATCTACCATACAATTATGCACTAAAGATTTTCCAATAATTAAAGATACATAAAAGGGAGGTGGCTTTGAATTCCTACCTTGTGTGGCATTGCCTTTGGAGTTGCTACTTGGAGACTCCTTTTCTTGATCATTGTTAACCAACACTAGCTTTGTAGCTTCTTTTGCAAGTTGAGGAGTTGATGCCTCTGACATGGCCTTCTTCAAAATTTCAGGTTGTCCTGGAAGAGCCAAAGAGTCCCACATGGACATGGTGACATTCACCTTCTTCATGTTATCTATGATATTAAATGGTGTCACAGTGTGTACTCTTTGTTGTGTCTTCATTATGATGGGCTCCACTTCTTTAGACTGTTGGCCTTCTTTGCTTGTAATGAAAGGAACCTCCTTAGGTGTGATGGGAGTAGCTTGTTGCAGTGGCTTTGCAGATGTAGTGGCTTTGGCATTAGAATCTACCCTCTCCATGTCTTGGGCTCTTCTCTTTGCTCTTGTATATGCAACAAAAGAAACTTCATCATTGACTTCATTGAAATCCAGTTGCTCCCAATTAAAGAGAGCAATCTCTTTCTCTTGTGATTCTTGTTGAGGAATTGATCCACTGGATGAAACCTCTGATTGAGCTTGTGAGGCATTTTGAACCATTAGAGCTTGGTTCATCCATCCATTTGAACATGTAGCCTGATTATGAGGCTGATTACAAGGAAAACACCATTCATTATCCATAGCCATATTGTTTTGACTAGGAACTATATCCCTCACCAGATTTGTAGAATTTAGAGGTGCAGGGTTGTATGGTTGAAATGGTCTCTAATTAAAACTTTGTCTTTGTCCTTGAGAGCCTCCTTGGTATGGTGGCCTATTTTGTTGATAAGGCTATCCTTGATTTTGGTATTGTTGATTAGGACCTTGGCCTTGTGTCTGAAATGGTGGTCTGATTCCTTGACCTTGCTTCTTTAGATTTGTGACCTCTTTAGTTAAGGTTTGCAATAAATTTGTCATCTCTTGCCGATTGTTTTGTTGGCTATTCTTTATTTCTTGTAGCTCTTGAGAGAAACTAGCTGTTAGCTCTTGACCACTAGTACTAGCTTGAGGTGCTAATATGGTGGGAATAGGGGTAAATGGGGGTACTTGGGCAGATGCAATGGGTTGAAGGCTAGGAAAAATGGGGCATTAGAGGTCTTCTAGCAATCATGCCTGCTTGGATTAAACAATTTTCAGCCCTGACAGCTATGTCAAAAGCTTGGGGTAGAGAAGTACCACCCATAGACTAGATCATGATAGAAATTTGACCATTTAGACTTTGCAAGTAGTGATGCAGGAGCATCTTGGGTGAAAGAGCAATCTTGCATCACCTAAAAATATTTCTATTTTTGAATTCAATAAGGGCTATCTTATGTAGGGCTGCTATTTATGGAAACTTGCTATTTTTAGTAAGTTGGTCATATGATCTTAGAATGTTTTGATTTCACATGTGGAGGTTCATCTTAGTTGTATTAGCCTGCCGGTAAAGTTTCATGGCTAGATCAGGTCTAGTTTTGAAGATATTGAAGATTTTTGATATTGGCAGTAGGGTACTGAAACTTTGAACTTAATTTTGAAAGCTTGAGAGGCCCCGAATGAGGTTAAAAATTTGGGTGATGGTTGCTTGCATAGGTCAAGCCTGTAGAGCACTTCATGGTGTTTCTAGAATGGAGTTATAATAGTCAATCAGGTCAACTGGCGATGACTTACGGTCTTCAGAAGTTGGGTCACCTGAAATGGCAAAAAATAATTTTCCTTCAAAATTTTTGTTTAGGTTTCAAAAGTCATTTTGAGCTGACTTTGATGTAATAAATTCTAAAATAAAATAATTCTAAGTTTGGTCAGCCCTAAGGGCTAAATTTCTGGAACCTTCTCAGGCGGTGGAAATTGCCTATATAAAGAAGGCTTGTAGTGTTGTCTAGGGCAGTTCTAGGTAGATTTGGGTAATGATTCGAGGCTTGTCCTATAGAATATTGTAAGGGAATGCCCATGTGGCTTTGCATATTGTAATTCAAAAAGTTTTTAATTCCACATTTATGGAGATAATAAGAAGCCAATTTTCTGTTCTTGCATATTGTTGTTGTTTCTCTATTTTTGTTATATATTTGTGGTATAAAAGGGGGCACCCTTCATCAAGTGGTATCAGAGTAGGAGTTCCTATGTGTGTAAATAGATCACTGACTATGAGGCAATTTGCACCAAGACTGTGGTTAGGGTTTCAGCACGCATCGTGAAAATGCCTCCATGAAGAGAACGTGGTGGAAGAGCTGGTGCTATGACACCTGAGGTTATAGAGCTACAGAGACAAGTGCAAGCATTGCAAGAAGAGATTTACAAAGGAATGAATCTTAATGTCAGAGATGAAAGCGAGGATGAAGCTGAAGAAGAATATCAAGAAGGAGAAGTCAAAATTGTGAATCAGGAGGAAGAAATACTTTTTCAGGCCATTTTCAAGATTGGGAAAAGACCTAATATTGAGGTTCCTACATTTTTTGGAAATCTTAACCCAGAAGAATTGATTGACTAGATCAATGAATGTGAGAAATATTTTGAGTATGAAGATGTTGAGGATCCTGATAGGGTTAAATTTGCAAAGGCCAGACTAAAAGGTCATGCAAAGATCTAGTGGCAAGAAATTCAATTGGAGTGAAATAGAAGAGGGAAAGATAAAATCACAAGATGGGATCAGATGGTGGATAAATTGAAGTGACAGTTCATTCTTGTTGATTATGAGCTTGACCTACTAAAGAAAATGCAAAGTTTGAAGCAAGCAGGTTTATACACCTAAAAATGGTCACCTAGACTATTAGCCCCTTTTGCTAAATCATCAATTGCTTATTCTTGATCAAATCCTAGCTCTATCATTTATTTGATTATTTTCTATGGGCTAACCATTTTATCCTACGTCTGTATTTATTTAAAAGGAATATTTCCTCCCCTTTTAATAAATAAAAAGTTCCCACTTTTTCTCTTATCCTAAGTTGCACAAATAAAACATTATTCTTATTTTATAAAAAGGGAAAAAGCACTTTTTGTCTCATATGGACACAAAAGTCAACTCTTATTTTCCTATTGGAGGATACTTGTGCACATGGATTGCTTCTCTTTTAAGCTCCACCATTGATTAAATCTTTTTCCTCTTAATCTCCATGCTCCATTCCTTTTTATTTCTTATAAAAGGAGAGCTCTCTTCTTCATTCTAAATCCCCAACTTTTTATGCTAACTTTATGCTGCAGGATTTCTAGGTCACTTTGGAGCTTTTGAAGATTTGGAGCATTCTTAGCATCTACATCTCATTCTTTCATTCTACATCTCATTCTTGTATTCTTAGCTTAGCTTCATATTTATGCTTTCTTAGATTAGCTTCATTTCTATGCTCTAGATTAGCTCACATAGATTAATTAGCTTGGGTTGTAACACTTGCATATTTCCTTTCAAAGCTTAGCTTGCATTTCCATTTCTAGCATAGCATTGCATTGCATTTTCATTCTTGATTCTTGAGGATATTGGCATTCTTTCCCTTGTCTTCATTGAATCTCCCATTGCATGGTTTACTAGCAAGGTTATTGGCTTAATAGCTCTAGCTGAGAGCATTCTTAAAAACCCTTGCACTCCATACCTAGGGAGCTACGGATCGATTTGTAAGGGCTCATTCTTGAGTTTCCTTGCATGTAATGATCCATAGAAGTGTGACACATTTATAGCACACATTTTTTTGGCACCCACCGTGGGGTAGAGTAGATAGACTTTGTCCTTTAAATTCTATATTTTTGTTAATTTTTGTCAATTTTTCGGCAAGTTTTTAGCTTAATTTTTAGTCTCTATTTTTTTGTCTCAGACTATCGCGTGATAATTTCCATAAGTATTGTGCGATATACCTCTATATGCACATGTGATACTTCACCTATCAGAAGTATCACCTGGCTATAGTAGAGTATATCGCCTGGTCTTGAGTGAAGTATCGCCTGGTGTTGGGTGAAATATCATGTAGACTGATAAGTATCGCCCTAGTATAGTGCGAAGTATCATGTGATACTGGTGTCTTTGGCAGTGAGCTATTTTTGAGCTATTTTATCTATCTTGCAAGTTTCAGGTTCTCAGCTAACTTTTTGAATTTTTTTGAAAATTTCTAGTGTTTTCAAATCCGTGCCAATCTGGAAAATGGGTGCCCATTTTTTTTGAAATTTTGCAAATGGTATCAAAATTTTAAGTGTGATATATCATTGGAAAGGTCTTTCTGAGCCTAATCCAACCATGATGGTTTCATTTTTAGATTTTATCATTTGATCAGTTATTTTTGCACATTATCTAATTTTTTCATGTACTAATCATTGTTAGATTTTGGATTTTGATTCTCCTAACTCTTGTTGGTCTAACAAGTTGTGGTTGTAGGTGCTTCTTGCTTGAAATTTGCTAAAATCGCATGTCAAAGAGGGCTACTAATAGTTTTTGCAGGGCTGCCCTAAGCATAAAAACCAAATCAAGTGCTTGTTTAATTGCTTTCTTTATTAAGTGCGGCATATACTAGTTGTTTCCTTTCATAGGCACTTAATACCTTGTTGTAGAAATTTTGAGGTGGTAGGAGAGTATGCTCTTCACCCTTGTGGTGAAATAGAAATCTTGACCCATCTTGGGATTTTGAAAGCAAGGGGGTAATTGAATCTTTGCTTGGTGTGTTTGGAAGAGATTCTTGAGATAGGGGAGTATGCTCTTCACCCTTGTGGTGAACCAAAAACCTTGAACCTCAAGAATTAATCCACTCTTTGTTTAGCTTAGGATCCTTTAGTGGGCCTGCTCTTTAGAAATCAAGAGGAATGACCCAAGTGGGGACAACCTTGTCATCATTTTCCTTGGTGGTGAGTGATTCCAACTCACTATAATCTCAAGGCTATCGAGGACACAAAACTTTGGTAGACATAGTACTTATCTTCGCTTGATGTGAGTAACTTGTGGGATTGTGACCATGAGGAAAGCATTAAGCAAGAATGCTTAAGGTACTCTTGAGGCCACAAGGTCCTAGTCCTTTATGAGGAGCAAGAGGGGTGCTATGAACGAAAACCTTTACTATGAACCATTAGATAGAGGCCACCCTATTTTAGCCGCTTAGCTTCTTGGTGCAAGGATTGATCCAAGTGGACTTACCCGGATCACCCCAAGACACTCACCATATGTGTTCCTTTGGTTGTGTTTTTGACACTTCCATGACAATGCCAATATCTCTTGTGGGCAACCACTTGGTGTGAGGCAAGGGAGCATCAAGTTGTGGGCCACGTTGCTAAGTAATGAGCCTTGTCCTTCTAGGTAGTAATTGCTTGAATTATCTTCGATTGTGCTATTCCCATGTAAATGTTCTCAACATTCAAACACATGGTAGCATTCATAAGGTTTTCTATTTTGATATCACAAGTGCTTGTCTTGGCAAGGTTGCTTTTGCCCTTGTTTCAAGTGTTCTATGACATGTTTGATCACCTAATGTTTGCAAACCTGTCTTTTATCTACTGTTACTGCTTGTCAAACTGAGAAATTGCACTATCCAACCTTTGAACTTGATCAAAATGCTTTAAAATTGAGAATTTTATGTTCACTGGTCAAAAAGTCATACGAATCTGCAATAGTATCACACGCCTTACTGAGAAATATCGCGCGATAGTTTGTGCCCTGCTATTTTATCGTGTGCTTTGCTGAGGTATATCGCGTGATAGTTCATGCCTTCTGGACTATCGCCCCGCTAGCCTGGAGTCTATCACCCAATTATACTATAGTCTATCACCTGGCTTAAGGTGAAGTATCACCCAAACTGAGAAGTATCACCCTGTCTGCCTAGAAAGTATCACCCAAAATCTTTTGCTGTCCTGTCATTGCTGCAATTCCGAGTGGCTAAACTTGCACTTTAACCTGTCGTAGAGTGTCTTTTTCTGTTCTTACTTGAAACTGGTTTGTTACCTACATGCTTAGATTTGTTCTAGACTGAAACAAATGAGCTAAAACTATTGGGTTTGAATTTAACGAATGCTACTCTTGATCACTTGTCGCATCATGGTTATCTCTCTAGCTACTTGCTTATTGAGCTTCTTGCTCGTTGCTCGGCTTTAGTCAATTGATTGCTGTAAGTGCTTGAGCAATTTTGACAAGCCATCTCTCTATTGTTCTACTTTGACAAGTGATCTTTATTAGCTTTTCTTATCTCAAATCTAAGAAACTTTGTCTCATTCTATTAGTCAACCAACATCTCTTTTCATGCTGATTATGACTTGGTCTCAATTTGAGTAGGAGAGTCATCCTTCATTCAATTATACACAGTTACCTTCTCCAACTAGACGTTCAAAAGCACCCATTAGAAACAACAGTTCTAGTTCTGACCAATCTGAGAATTCTAAGGCTACACCGTGGTATAAAGGAGGTTTCTTCTTTTCCGCATTCAAGACCCCCAAAAACACAGACAATGTCTCACTCACTTTGACTGAACAAGAAAAGTTTCAACTCTTGCAAAAACACTTTGAGTGTAAGGATAATCAAGCGCACGTAGACAAAGAACAAAATCAACAAAGGATGGATGCTACTAGGTGCATGGCTTATAGAGGGACATTTCATGAGCAACCTGAGACTAGTAATCATGAGCATAGACCTCTTTTTAACAATGGCAACAATGACAACAACACGCCACCAATATCTCCTCCAAGGCCAACTTTTGCTATGCCTTCTTCACCACCTAGACCTCCTCCCTCTCAACATGAGGCAGAGGCTAATGATGAGATTTCTAGTGAGGATCTTATGAGATGTGAACAAGATGTGGATTTCCAATGAATGATACATAAGCTTTTAGAGCGTAATGGCGATCAATATTTTCAATATATGACTTCTAGAGGATACAAGTTTCCTCCCGGCTATGATGTCAGACAAATTGTCCAACAAAGAGTACCAACTAAATTGGAAGTCCTTCAAGAAGAATTACATCGAACAAATCAACGCCTTACCCAAATGGCATTAGAAAGAGAGCCTCCAAAGGTCTCTTTTGTAGAATCAATTTGTGCTCTTCCTTTTGATAAAGATCTATACATGGTCCCATTTCCTAAGGATATTGAGGTTCCTAAATATGACAAGTATGATGGAAATGGTGACCCTCATGACCATGTGTGTCATTTTTATGCTCTTAGTATGGAATTTCTTCATGAAGACACATATCTTCTATGCTTATTCCCTCGAAGCTTAAGAGCCAAGCTTTGGAATGGTTTGCAAAATTGACACCACCGCTTAAGACTTTTGATGAGTTAGCTCAGCGATTTACCTAGCAGTACTCTTACAACATCCAACAACCTATCACTGTGATAGATCTCGGTAATCTAAGACAACATCAAGGTGAGCCATTTGCAACTTACTTACAATGTTGGAGGTCATTGTATTCTCGATATCCTCATCAGCTACCTGAAAGAGAAAAGATTGACATTTTCATCAACACACTTGTGCCTGAGCTATTTTATGATCTAAGAAAGTAACTGTTCTCCTCCTTCCATGACATGGTTGAAACTGCATATCAGATTGAGGATGTAGCTATAAGAAAGGGGGATATTGTTATTAATAAAGATGCTAAAGGCAATGGCAAAGACAAGAACAAACCTTGGAATAAGAACAAGTATGTTGTTAATGATGGGGTTGTTGATGCTCCTAAAGTTAAAGAGCCCGCTTTCAATCTCTCCAATGCTATCTATGTAGAAAAACAACAAGAAGCTAGCAACACTCACAATGCTCCTAAACCTCAATATGTAGATAAGCCTAAGAAGTCATTTCGAAAGCGAGTCTATACCAAGTTGGCAGAACCTTACGATGTGATCCTTAAGACTTTGGTTGACAATGGATATCTTACGCTTCCTGATAAACCTGGTAACTGGGATCTGATAAATAAGCCTGATTGGTGGAGAGAGGATCATTACTGCCATTATCACAGAAACAAGGGACATCCAACAGACAATTGTTTTAGGCTTAAGGATGATATTCAGGATCTTATTGATAACAACACAATCTCCACTGATGGCTTAACTAAAAATTCTGATCACACAGCTTTCAAAGATCCTCTACCTAAGCATGATAAGGGGGAAACCTCTCAAACACATCAGAAGAATCATGATGCAAAGATCAATTACATGTATCCTTCTAATACACCTGTGATCAACATGGTAGAGTCCGTTGAGAGTGTTCTAATGATGAGGTCTCAAGATGATAATAAAGCCAATCATGGTAAG
The DNA here is from genome assembly GCA_027943335.1 of Chamaecyparis obtusa. NCBI lineage: Eukaryota > Viridiplantae > Streptophyta > Pinopsida > Cupressales > Cupressaceae > Chamaecyparis > Chamaecyparis obtusa. The sequence goes on from BSBK01006414.1 coordinate 395,653, forward strand.
CCAAAGTTGATCTTGCAAACATGTGATAGTTCATCTTCCCAAAGTGAGACACTGAATGCTATTACTAGGGGGCAAGCCAAGATTGTCCTTAAAACTGTGCAAGATCCCAAGCAAGCTTTGCCTTCCAAACAAGTGGCTCCTTTAGCCACCCCTAGCTATGATCTTGTCCAACATTTGCAAAAGACACCAGCATAGATATCTATCCTTGAGTTGCTTCAGTTATCCTCTTCACATAGAGAGATTCTTGATGAGGCTCTACGTACAACACATGTTCCCAATGACATTGATCTAGATCAATTTTAGGCTATGGTCAACCACATTTCATCTCTGCTATCTCTCTCCTTTTCTACAGAAGATGACATATCTATTGCTCACCCTCATAATCTAGCTTTACACATTGAAGTTCTAGTTTACCACACCCGAGTCTGCCGAGTCCTGATAGACAATGGTGCAGGGTTAAATATTGTTTCTTTCAATGTCATACAATAGTTGGGTTTGTCAGAATTTTCCATGGATTCTAAGAAGAAGATTACTATAAAAGCTTATAATGAAGTGGAAAGATCTTCCAAAGGTCTTGTCACACTGCCTATCTGAGTGGGCCCTGTCACGAAAGATATTAGCTTCCAAGTATTGGACATCCCACTTGCATATAACATTCTTTTGGGTCATCCTTGGATCCATGACATGCAGGCTGTTCCTTCCACTTATCATCAGTGCATCAAATTTCCATACAATGGCACTGAAATTGTGATTCCTGGAGACCATACTATTGCTATTAATGCTCTTGCTGCTACTGAAAAATTTGTTCCTCACAATGAACCTACTGATGATCCTAGTACATCTCTAGTTGCTGCTGAGAAATCATTTAAGATGATGAGCCTTGGTATGGGTGAATATAAACTGGATTCCTTCGCTTCTATACCTATTTCTCCTAGGTCATATGGGAGACCTTCTGATCACATGAAGCCTTCCACTTCTACTATGGTGATCTTTGATACTTTTGTTCCTTCATCCATTCCTTTAGAAGCAGACAGAGAAGAACAAGCTATTCAAGAGTGGATCTATAGAGAGGATTCTAGAAATACTCCCATACTTAGTAATTCAGACACAGATATAGATGAGTCACCACTACACACTATGGTTCAAATGGGAGATGATCTTCCCTCTACTTCACTTCTTTGGGGAGAAAAATGTATATCTACTGATGATATGGATGTTGATATGGTTCATTCTTATAGTAACCATCCCGACGTGGTTGATGCATCTTGTGTGGGGTCTGATGAGTTTGTTCCTCGTATTGCCTTAGTGGACCATGTTGGTTCTTCTATGACAAGTCTAGATCTAGCTACTTTTGGAGCTTACCCTATAGGCTCAACCTCTCTTGTTACCAAAGATGACACCCCTCGCATAAATGCTATTGAACCGGTCACTTCATTTCATCTTGCATCAACACCTGTTACTTCTTCCACCAGTGAACTAGCAACAAAAAAGATTGAATCAGCAATCAAACATCACAGTCATCAAGTCAAAAGAAAAGAGAAATGGTTAGATGGAAAAAACCACATTGTGGCAGTATCCGCACCTAAGAAAAGTAAAAATAAAAATCTGCTCAAAAATAATGATTCTCAAATAAAAGATGACAAGCTGATTCTCTACAAAAAAATGATGCACTACCTCAAGCATGATCTCATATCTATTATAATTCAGCCCATTCCTAGAGCTAAGAACAAAGTTGGTAATGCCTTGGTTACTTCAACATCCATCTTACAAATGAAAAAGCATAAATTTTGCTTCAAGTTCCTGGTGGATGAATTACGCTATCCTGCTCACAAATCTTACAATCCTACCATCTTTTCATATCTTCCACCTCATATTCCTCTTGAAAATCCACCACGCCATTCCCTCCACCATCCCTTACACTTTGCCTTTGTCTCTGGTGACTTGTATAGGAAGGGTCTAGATGGAACTCTCCTTAAGTGTCTAGAAATAGAGGAGTCAAAAAAAGTGCTAGTTGAAATCAACGATGGCATATGTGGATCACATTCTAACGATCCTCCGCTAGCTCAGACATTGCTTAGGGCTAGTTATTATTGGTCAAACTGGTTGAGACCTCCTATTGTCACAGTTGTAGCATTTGGGCCTGGGGCCTATCAGTTCTCTACATCAGAGGAACCAGATTCTTGATGCCCGTTTCTGTCTGGGGCATTCTTTGTACATATTTTATGATCCTGAAAAAATATAAAAAAATCAAAAATAAAAGAAATAAAAAAAATTTGAAAAAGTGCCTTGGTGAAAACCTGGAAACAGGCACCTTGGTAGCAAAAATATAAATTTTTTTTTTATAAAAAGTCCTGAAAAAATTGCATAAAATCTATCAAGTGGTGAAAACCTAGAAATAGGCACTGCTTGAGACCCTCTGCACCTATGTCTATCAGTCTTGCATGGCGCTCATTCGCTCCACTTCTCACTTTGCCTCTCCTAGCCTAGAATTGACTCTTGTCTTAGTCTAGGGGGCATACCATTGTTTTAAGCTTATCTTGGGTCTCTTTGTGCGTTTGGGTTTCTTAGGCACCTTGTAAACGGTGTTTTTCAACACCACCCCAATTGTGTTTTTCAACACTACCCTTACGTCGAGTGTTTCTCAACACTTATCAGATGTCCTACCCCACAGTCTAGAGGATGCAATATTTCTCATTGGCAGATGCGATACTCAAAGTTTGACTCTATGACCTACACGCATGCACTTGACTTGCTGAGATTTGTTTGACTTTATTTGTTTGTGTGTTGTCTATGATGATTTCTTTGCTAAGTGTTCTCCCCCTATGATCATTTTTGATGATGCATAGCTAGAAGACTGAGGGAATGAGAACATGTTTTATTACTTTTTCTACTTGTGGGTATATTTTGTTGGTCCTAACTATCATGAGCATTTATGCTAGTCTTACTTGACACTTTGGACCTACAAGGTATTATCCTTGACTATTTCGCAAGTGCATGCTTATAGTCATCTTGACTTTCTTGTGTCTTGATGCTAGCATAATCTTGCCATATCAAACTTAGGTAATCTCACTACACTAGTCATCTTGACCTACATGTCTCTAATGCCTAGGTGAGATTTCCACATTTCTATCTGATATAGATCATATTCAGATCCACATAGTTATGCTAGTGTGTATTGTATGATCTTGCAATGCTACCAATAACGCTCAATGATGAATATTAGATGTCTATTGGCTTTGTGACCTTGCAAGTAAACCAATTTTAATGTAGCTTGCATTCTTAAGTTCATGTTAGTTTTTCATCTTGCACATGGAGAGAGCTCTCCTTTATCTTTCATGGACTTGTTAATCAACTACACTCACTTTTCACTTCTTCTTGATCATGTCTTTCACTTCTTTTCTTTCATATCACATCATTTTCTATTCATTTCAGGATCGAAACAAAAATCCGTGATCATCTTTTTCCTTCTTTTGTGCAGTTGGCTAACCTTTTGAGGCCCGATCCTTTGATCTTCACTGGGGCATTCTTCACCTCTTCATCCCCATCTCTTTCAAACTTCCAATCTTTCATTCACTTTCAAATCCCAAGTTCAAATTCTTCCCCTCCGTGGTGTTTTTGGGTTGAGGGACCACTAGGTTCATGCCCCGTGTCCCATGTGTGGGGCATATCTTCGCTACTTCATGGTTATTCAGTTCTCTCTCTTCGATTATGATTTCTAGTGATTTGATCATGCTACTCTTGCTTCTGCTTTCCCTCTACCTGGATTTCACTTTCGATCCCGATGGGGTAGACACATCATATCTTATTGGCTATCTCTTTCCTAAGTGTTCAGTACTATCACTACCAGACTGACCATGCAGGATTTGCTATTTTTTTGCACTTCATTCTTTGGAGTCAGAACGCTATTGGTTGCCTTCTTGGCTATCTGCTTGCTTTCTTGGCTGATCTGAGTTGTTTTGTGATCCCAAATCGATCTCACATTTCAACATCATTCTTTGGCTGCATGTGTTCCTAGATTGATCACACATTAGTCAAAGAGGGGCAAATGTATACACCTAAAAATGGTCACCTAGACTATTAGCCCCTTTTTCTAAATCATCAATTACTTATTCTTGATCAAATCCTAGCTCTATCATTTATTCAATTATTTTCTATGGGCTAACCATTTTATCCTAAGTCTTTATTTATTTAAAAGGAATATTTCCTCCCCTTTTAATAAATAAAAAGCCCCCACTTTTCCTCTTATCCTAAGTTGCACAAATAAAGTATTATTCTTATTCTATAAAAAGAGAAAAAGCACTTTTTGTCTCATATGGACACAAAAGTCAACTCTTATTTTCCTATTGGAGGATACTTGTGCACATGGATTGCTCCTCTTTTAAGCTCCACTATTGATTAAATCTTTTGCCTCTTAATCTCCATGGTCCATTTCTTTTCATTTCTTATAAAAGGAGAGCTCTCTTCTTCATTCTAGATCCCCAACTTTTTATGCTAACTTTATGCTGCAGGATTTTTAGGTCACTTTGGAGCTTTTGAAGATTTGGAGCATTCTTAGCATCTACATCTCATTCTTGCATTCTTAGCTTAGCTTCATATTTATGCTTTCTTAGATTAGCTTCATTTCTATGCTCTAGATTAGCTCACATAGATTAATTAGCTTGGGTTGTAACACTTGCATATTTCCTTTCATAGCTTAGCTTGCATTTCCATTTCTAGCATAGCATTGCATTGCATTTTCATTCTTGATTCTTGAGGATATTGGCATTCTTTCCCTTGTCTTCATTGAATCTCCCATTGCATGATTTACTAGCAAGGTTATTGACTTAATAGCTCTAGCTGAGAGCATTCTTAAAAACCCTTGCACTCCATGCCTAGGGAGCTATGGATCGATTTGTAAGGGCTCATTCTTGAGTTTCCTTGCATGTAATGATCCATAGAAGTGTGACACATTTATAGCACATAGCAGGAAGATCTATTTAGGAGCATACAGAGGAGTTCTATCGAATCCTCATCAGAACAGGCCATTCAGAAGCTGATAAGGAGAAGGTTTCCCAATACCTTAATGGGTTAAGGCCAAGCATTCAGGAGGAGTTGAATCTGGTTTGAATGAACAGTATTGAGGAGGCATACCAGTTTGCCCTAAAAGTAGAGGAAAAGATGAACAAAAAATTTGAGAGAAGACAAAATGGAAGAGGTTGTGGTGGATGATCTGGTGGACAGTCATATGGTGGCCAAAATGAAGATTTGAAAAAGAAGGATGAGGCCAGTAGTAGTCAGAATTAGCGAGGAAACAATTCCAATCATTTCCAAGATTAGAATCAAAGAGGAAGAGGAAGAGGACAAAGATTTGGAAGAGGAGGCTTCTGTGGAACATGTTTTCATTGTGGAGAAGAAGGTCATAGGGCATTTGAATGTCCTCAGCATCAAGGAAGAATAGATAGGAGAAATGAAGGCCAGACCAGAGTTGCACATGTAGACGAAGATGCCAGATCATCAAATTTTGAAGATGCTAAAAGAGGAGAAACACTGATTAATAGAAGAGTCCTGTTGAGTGGTGAGAATGAACTTGAATAAAGGAGGAGCCTATTTCACACCAGATGCAAGTGTGAGGGTAAGTGTTGTGATGTAATTATTGATAGTGGAAGCACTAACAATTTGGTGTCAAAAGAGATGGTGACAAAGTTGAAGCTCAAGAGATAGAAGCACCCATATCCATATCAGATTTCCTAGGTAAAGGATGACCACAAGGTCATGGCCAATGAATAATGCCTAGTAAATTTCAAGATTGGCGGGTACCACAATGAGGTACTATGTGATATCATATCTATGGATGTATGTGATATGTTGTTGGGTAGACCATGGTAGTTTGATAGATGTGCTGTACATGATGGTCATGCAAATACCTATTCCATGACAAAGGATGGAATGTGACATAAGCTAAAGCCATTGAATGACACAAAATAAAATGTATGTGGTAGTGCAAGAATAACTTTTGTTGATGGAAGAAAGTTCTTAGATGGTATGAGGCATGAGCATGTGTGTTTTGCTTTAATTCCAAAAAATGGTAAGGAGGAAGTAGAAGATGTTCCTGTAGAAGTTGCAGATTTGTTGAATGAGTTTCAGGATATTGTATCTGATAATGTACCTGATGGATTACCACCAGTCAGGAAGATTAGTCATCAGATGGACTTGATCCTAGGAGTGAGTTTTCTGAATAAGGCAACACACAGAATGACACCTACAAAAAGTGAGGAATTGAATAGACAAGTACATTAGTTGTTGTAGAAAGGATTGATCTATGAGAGTCTGAGTCCCTATCCTATACCAGTGGTATTAGCACCAAAGAAGAATGGAGAGTGGAGGATGTGTACAGATTTCAAAGCAATAAACAAGATCATAATCAAGTACAGGTTTCCATTGCCACGAATGGATGATATTATGGACTGTTTGAGTGGAGCTGTGTATTTTTCAAAGATAGATCTGAAGAGTAGATATCATCAGATTCAGATCAGAGAAGGAGATGAATGGAAGACTACCTTCAAGACAAAGGAAGGATTGTATGAGTGGTTAGTCATGCCTTTTGGGCTAACCAATGCACCGGGCACTTTCATGCGGCTCATGAACGAGGTTCTGAAAGAATTTCTGGGTAAGTTTGTCATTGTTTACCTAGATGATATTTTGATCTTTAGCAAGACATTGGAGGAACATATGATGCATATTTGTATGGTGTTTGAGAAGCTGAGAGATGAGAAATTGTTGATTAATTTGAAGAAGTGCAGTTTTGTGAAGAAAGAGTTAGTGTATTTGGGATTTGTAGTTTCAACAGAAGGTCTAAAATGGACCTAGAGAAGGTACATGCTATCCTTGAATGGCCTACTCCAAGGAGTGCTACTGAGGTAAGATCTTTTCATGGTTTGGCTAGCTTTTATAGAAAGTTTATCAAAAATTTTAGCAGTATTTGTGGACCCTTGACTGAAAAAATGAGAGGGGATAGAAAAGAGTTTAAGTGGACTAATGGGGCAGAAAAGAATTTTTAATTGTTAAAACAAAAAGTTACAGAACAACCTATTTTAGCACTTCCAGATTTTAATAAGGTGTTTCAAGTAGATTGTGATGCTAGTGGTACTGCAATAGGAGCTGTTATGAGCCAAGAAGGTAAACCTATTGCTTATTTCAGTGAGAAGTTAAATGATGCCAAGAGAAAGTATTCTATTTATGATCAGGAATTTTATGCTATAGTTCAGGCATTAAAGAAGTGGAGACATTATCTACTTCCTAAGGAGTTTGTTTTGTATACTAATCATCAAGCTTTGCAATATTTGAATAGTCAAGGAAAGTTGAATCAGAGGCATTTGAAATGGGTTGAGATTTTGTAGAGTTATACATTTGTTTTGAAACATAGGAGAGGAAAGTCTAATAGGGTTACAGATGCTCTATTGATGACAAAAATGTAGATTGAAGTGGTTGGGTTCAAGGAACTCAAAAATTTGTATCCAGAGGATTCTAATTTTGGTGAAGCTTGGAAAGCTTGTACAGAACCTATTACTCTAGACAGGATGAAATGGCTGGTTTTAATCATCCAAGATGATATGCTATTCAGAAGAAGTCAGTTGTGCATTCCACGAAGTTCTATGAGGGAGAATCTCATCAAAGAGAAGCATAGTGGATGATTGACTGGACATTTTGGTCATGATAAAACCCTTGCTTTGGTTGGTGAGAATTATTATTGGCCACAGTTGCAGTAAGATGTGAAGAAGTTTGTATAGAGTTTTAGAGTATGTCAGATGGCGAAAGGAGTGAAGTAGAATGCAGGGTTATATCAGCCATTACCTATACTAGAGAAGCCTTGGGAGGATATCAATATGGACTTTGTTCTTGGTTTACCGAGGACTCAGCAGGGACATGATTCAATTTTTGTGGTGGTTGACAGATTTTCAAAGATGGCACATTTCATTCCCTGCAAGAAGACTAATGATGTTGTTCATGTAGCATAATTGTTTTTCAGAGAAGTGGTGAGACTACATGGTTTGCCAAAGACCATAGTTTCAGATCGAGATACTAAGTTTGTTGGATATTTCTAGCAAACATTATGGAAAAAGTTGAAGATAGATTTGAATTTTAGTTCACCACATCATCCACAGACTGATGGATAGATAGAGGTGATGAATAGAAGTTTGGGAAATTTGCTGAGATGTTTGGTTGGAGACAAGCCAACAGGATGGGATTTGATTTTACCATAGGTAGAATTTGCATACAATATTTATATCAATAGGAGCACTGGTAAATCACCATTCTAGATTGTATATGGAAGTATTTCAAGAAATGCATTTGAATTGAGAAAGATAGATAAAGGAGAAATAAGTAGTGCTGAAGCTGAGGATTTTGCAGAACATTTGAAGAACATCCATGGGGAGGTGAGGAAGCACATTACCAAGATGAATGTGTAGTATAAGGCTAAGGAAGATGAGAAAAGGAGGCATAAGGAATTTTAGGTTGGGGATGAAGTCATGGTTTATTTGCGGAAGGAGCAATTTTTAGTTGGTACATATAACAAGCTGAAAATAAAGAAGTTTGGACCATGTAAGATACTGAAGAAGCATGATTCAGGAAATGCATATGAAGTAGAATTGCCTAGTGAGCTGAATATTTCACTAGTGTTTAGCATTTTAGATTTGATAGAGTATCATGAAGGAAGTTTTGAAGATGAGATCACAGTGGCACAGTGGAGTATTCTAGCAAGTAGTTCATATACCAAGGAGATTGAAGACATACTGGACAATCATGTTGGCAGAAGCACAAGGAACATGACATATGAAGAATATCTGGTTAAGTGGAAAGGATGATCTATTGAAGATTCATCATGGTTGACAAAGGAGGAGGTTAACCATCTTGGTTTTCCTTTGCACACCTAAGTCATGACGGGGTCACTTCTCAAATTACCCCGGGTGTCTGATGTAGGAGCATCTTGGGTGTAAGAGCAATCTTGCATCACCCAAAAATATTTCTATTTTTGAATTCAATAAGGGCTATCTTATGTAGGGTTTCTATTTATGGAAACTTTCTATTTTTAGTAAGTTGGTCATATGATCTTGGAATGTTCTAATTTCACATGTGGAGGTTCATCTCAGTCATATCAGTCTGCCTGTAAAGTTTCATGGCTAGATCAGGTCTAGTTTTGAAGATATTAAAGATTTTCGATATTGGCAGTAGGGTACAGAAACTTTGAACTCAGTTTTGAAGGCTTTAGAGGCCCTGGATGAGGTCAAAAATTTGGGTGATGGGTGCTTGCACAGGTCAATCTTGTAGAGCATGTCGTGGTGTTTCCAAAATGGGGTTATAATAGTCAATCGGGTCAACTGTCGATGACTTATGGTCTTCGAAAGTTGGGTCACTTGAAATAGCAGAAAATAATTTTCATTCAAAATTTCTGTTTGGGTTTCAAAAGTCATTTTGAGCTGACTTTGATGTAATAAATTGTAAAATAAAATAATTCTAAGTTTGGTCGGCCCTAAGGGCTAAATTTTGGGAGCCTTCTCGGGTGGTGGAAATTGCCTATATAAAGAAGGCCCGTAGTGTTGTCTAGGGTAGTTCTGGGTAGATTTGGTAATGATTCAAGACTTTTCCTATAGAATATTGTAAAGGAATGCCCATGTGGCTTTGCATATTGTAATTCTAAAAGTTTGTAATTCCACATTTGTGGAGATAATAAGAAGCCAATTTTCTGTTCTTGCATATTATTGTTGTTTCTCTATTTTTGTTATATGTTTGTGGTATAAAGGGGAGCACCCTTCATCAAGTAGTATAGAAAAGCATGGATAGCTGATGGTCTAACTGATACTAAATTCTATTCCATGTTTTAAGGAATCTACTATTGTAATCTGTCATTTTCTCTTGAGGGTCTCTCTTAATAGTTGTTAACTACTCAACTAGAGACAAGTTATCTAATTTATCCTCAAAATGTTTACTTAATGCATCTCCTAATTCATCCCATGAAGTAATAGAACCAACAGTTAGAGTTCTAAACTATTCTAGAGCCTTACCTTTTGGAGAGGTTGCTAATAATTTTATGGCCACATCCTCTTGGGTTATGTTGTATATGCTACAGATGGTGGTCACATCTCTTATGTGCTCAAAAGTAGTTATCTGCCCTTCACCTATGAAATCAAGTATAATCTTAAGTGCCACCAAGGGCACATCATGATGTTGAGCAAAGGCTAATGGACTCTCCTAATTGAAAGGTGTGAATGCAAATGGTCTGGCCATTGTAGGAGTTGGAATCTAAAGATTAACAACTATATGAGCTATATTTGTTGCTGGGTTTGAATCTTCCTCTAGATCTTTGGTTAGAGATCTACCTCTTCTTCTGGAATGAAAGGGAAAATGTCTCCTTTCTAAAGTATTAGGAGGTGTTGATTTAACTCTCCTTGTAGGGGATGTCCTTTTAGTTGACCTACCTTTGTAACTTCTTCTTGAGGGAAACTCTAAAAATTGGGTAGGCTTTGAGCTTCTAGTCTCAATCTTTCTCATAAACCTTAAAAAAGGTTAGCCCTAATCTTTGAAATTAGTGGAGTCACCAGATATACTTGATAGACCACTTCTAAAAGTTTGTTTCATGCAATTTGTATATCAGAGATAGCATATCTTTAACATGAATCTGATTCTTTTAGTCCCACTGGGTGTACTAGAATTGTTATACACTAGCACCAAGGTGGGGAATCCTTGAGCTTAAGCTTGTACTGATAGTCCTTGTGTATTGAACTTCCTTGATCATTTTGTAGATGAACCAATAGGAACACCTTTGAACATTAATCTAATCTTTTACTAGTCCCACCGGGCGTGCCAAAATTGTTATACACTAAGTTTGCACCTTTGTCTCAAGCTCTCATAGTCTTGATAACCTAGTATAACATGAGAATCATCTCCAGGTGTGGGACCTATGCTAACTAAGATGAGACCTCTAGGTTCTAGGCTAGTTCCTCTTGGATAATCACCTTAATTTGCTTCTAGACATGAAAAGTAAACTTTTGGGGGAAAGGGATAGAAGGAATACTTGAAAGGGAAATGACTGAAAGAAAACTACCTACTAGGTGATACACTGAAATTAGGGTTTGGATCTCAGTATAGAGGAATGTAACCAATCAAAGGCTTAGGTCTAGTAGGTCACAACTTATTGAATAGGCTTGCATAAGTGTTTCATAGGAGGGTCTAAACATAAGACACAACTTATGACCTGCAAGAAGACATTCACTTCTGCAACTCAGTGTAGGATTGAGACAAGACTGTTAGGGGGCTGAAGTATACCCACAAAAGCATCTAAATTAGATCAAACATGATAACACACACAATTAGAGAAAGTAAGAGGGGTCAAGAACCCTAATTTGTCATTAAAAAACATACATATACTTTGATTCAATAAGAGAAGACTCAAACAAGGAAGCATAGGGGGATGAAGAATTGCCACAAAATACCTCTGCAATATCTGAATAATCAATGGGAGGTTACAGAATGTGGAAAAATAGAGGGTAGGAAGAAATACCATAGATAGCTTTCCAAGAAAGAGACTTTCTTCTTTACAAAATGTGAACTCTGAGCTCAAAAGCTCCAAAAATACAATATATACATACTCAAGTGCATGCAGGCAGGAGTCAAAAACCTAACTAAGGTTGCAAGATTAAACAATGATATCAAACCCTAAGGTACTGATCACCTATTAATGAAAATCTCTGAGAACCGGTGATCAAATCATATCTCTCTTTGTGTGTTGATCCTTCTAAACTATAAACACCTACAGACACAACAAACTTGACCTACCAACCCACCTGCAACTCCACTAAGCCATGAAGGCTCACAATTTGATCATAATTCCTTGGATAATAGTATCACTTAAAAAGGTGGCACCAACTCTTTCTAGCACTTCCTATTGTGAAAATGTGGTAAAGGACCCTACATACACTAGCCAAGAGTCACCTCTATCATCTTCACAACCACAACTATCCTCAGAAATCAATTCCTGAGCTAACCGATGTTGTGCATGGTCAAAAAAAGGAAAAAGAATAGCAAAACCCTCGTAGAGATATTCAAATTTGAATTGCAATGGCTAGCTGATCATTTTAAAACATAACCGCTGATCCCCTCTAACTCCCAGCAAATGAATGGCTCATATCTATCTTGAAACAGTCATGAAACCCTTTTGAAAAGTTCAAATCCATTGTGGAAGTCAGCAACCAAACCCAAGCGAGCAAGTCGACATCTCTAACAGACACAAACCCACGATCCTGAGAAGCACCATTAGACGGCTATCACTATACCACTGAGATTAAGGATTGAGCACTTTGGATCCATGGTATAATGACAGCCACGAGATCTGATCACATTTTAACCCCTTTAGAAACCCTAGACCCCACTGGCCCACTAACATCGGCCACATTGCATTTTCCTATTCACCCTGATTGCCTCATCAGCAAACACCTCAGCATTGCTCTGACATCGGACCCACTACAAATAAGATTCTCATCCAATGGTGGGTGCATGATCTTATAGCCCTAGAATATTCTTTGTGCTGTTATGCCAACCGTAGATCCTTATTAGATCGGGACCCCTCTGACAAATGGATCGACTGCAAATCTAGTCATCACCATGCAGACCAATCAAATTCAAGCATGTTAACGTATAAGGACCCACCGAAGGAAGCTCTGACATAAATCAAGATTTATGGTTGGTGCATACTCTCATGGCTTTGACACAACACATGAGATCATGCACCAGTTGTAGGATCATCTGAACATAGTCTGCCAGGCCCGCTTTGAAAATCGGACAAGTCACCACCTCTCAACCAATAGGAAGCCTCCACATAGGACAATGTGGCAATGGAACCACAAGAGCTTTGAAGCACTAAGAAAAGGGAAGATCAATAGTTGTCATAAGATCGCAAGCCTCTGACACATGCTATGAGATTTTACAACAACCGTTGATCTCATCAATTGGGACCTCACTCAAAATTTAACTCCGGAAGCCTTAGAAAATGCGTGACCAAAGGAAGAATCACTCAATCACCGAATAGAATTCCTAACCTTGGTTAAGTCTGAAGAATATGCAAACAAGGCACTCATAGAATCACTAAACCAAAAGTCCAACCTGGAGTTACAGTTAGTGAATGCCTGACTGAAGGCAATCTGCGAAGTCGCTGAATGTTTAGAAACTTCACTATTTAATCTTGCGACTAGGAGAAACATTGCAATCACCAGTTTGCTGAGAGAAAAGGTAACCACTAGAATACTTAGAGAATTGGTGATTGAAGGAAAGGCTAGTTGCCTCGTTAGGTCACGGGATGTTAAGAACTTAACCATCTGGATTAAGAGATTAGGTGAACCACTGCAGTCAAGTAGTCGGGGAATGAAGGGTCTAATCTACTGGGGATTAGGAGAATATGTGACTGAAAGGAAAGAATTACACACATGGGTTTTTGAAGACTTAAGTGGCCATGATAAAGTAACATGAAAATAGAATGAGGGCTTAGGGATTTTTAGACACAACGGCTAGTTTATGAATTTTTTAAGGGTTTTGCACCTAGCCAGAGACCTAGGAATAGTTGCAGAGACCAAGGGGAAATAGATAAAGCCATGAAATTTTTAGGGGCACCTAGCAAGGTGAAGACAGAGACCTGGGGATAGGTTTTAGCCAAATTTTCATGTACATGAAAATTGGGGTAACATTAACATATAATCATCTTGATTTGTGTACAAAGCTTTCAACTCAACTAAACCCTTAGGGATATGATTTGAACTCAACTAGATAATTTCATTCCCTAAAACCATATCCTTACCATCTATCTCTTCAATTAAAGCATTACAATCTATGAGTTGATCTTCATAAAGGTCAAGATAGTGGATAAAATTTAAGATATCAAGGTCATCTTCAAAGACTTGCCAGTTATAGACATTGTCTGGGACTACTGGCCTACTCTTGATTTCAACTATTGATACTCCAAGTAAAGTTGAATCATCTTTCTTCAAAGCAACATTGGCCAAAAAATTAGCCATTATGTTCTTGGATCTTTCCACCTAATTAATGTTAAAAGCATCAAAAAGCTCAATCTGATCCCAAATAGCATGCTTGTACATCTTTAGTTTATCATTCTTTACTGCATATTTGGATCTTACTTGTGCAACAACAAGTTTAGAATCACCATACACACTTAAACATTTTATTCCATTCCTTAAAGCAATATTCAATCCTAAAGACAATGCTTCATATTCTGTAGTATTATTTGTGCATTGAAAAGTTAACAGGAATGAATACTTGAAAGTGGTACCTAAAGAAGATATGAATAAAAATCCAGTGCTAGAACCTTCTTTTGAACAAGCTCCATCAAAGTGCATTTTCCACAATCCATTTTTCTATTTTTTCAATTTTGCAACTAATGGATCTATCTCTTGTAGTGGTGGGACAGTCTCTTCTAATCTAAAATTCTCCATGTCAACATCCACACAACAATTTAAATGATCATCATTTATTTCAATCATATGTGTAGCTCTATTTTTTCTGGAAACCTTGACATTATCACCATCAATAGTAAAGGTTGCAAAAGACAAATCACACTATATACTGCCTCCCATTGAAGCACTCCATTTTCTTGACAACAACATTCCATACTGAGGTGGAATGTCAACCACTAATACACTCATAGTTAGCAACTTACTAGGATATGCTTCAAGTCTATAGGGTAATGCTTTTATAGTACCAATCACTGGTACTTCTCTAGAATCCATAGCTTGACACCTTCCATGAGGTGTGTTAACTTTCAAACCTAAAGATTTCATAATTTCTACTGGCATGACAGTGTTAGAAGCTCCAGAATCTATCATACAATTTTTGAGATGCTTTTCATTTACAATCAAAGTCAGAAAGAAAGGATCAGTTTTTCCTAGTACAGTATTAACAACATTTGTATCTAAATAGATTTGAGGGATTTCTGAAATGATCTCTCCATTTTGGTTTGTACTGACATCATCAACAACCTTTGTTTTCTCAGATTTGTCATGATTTTGAGTGTCAATTTTATTAACACCATTTACCCAACTTAGAGCCTTCTCTTTATGTTCCTCTATTCTCATCATTTCTAATAAAGGGACCTTGATAGTGATTTGTGACAATAATTTTCTCATGTCAACGAGAACATACTTTGAGTCTGTAACATCTTGCTTAGTGATAGTGACTTCTTTATTTTCTTCATGTACAATCAAATTAGGACTCTCTTTGCTTTGAATCTTTACTTCCTTTTGTAAAGAGGATACAATATCTACAAGAGGCTTGTTTTTTATTTTGTAAGCAAAAATTGGCTTAGTGAAAGTGACATTCTTCTTCACTTTGGTTTTGTTAACAACCTCAGTAGCCTTTTGCTTATCTTGGACTTGTCTTTCATCCTTTTCTATTTTCTTGATGAAAATTCTAGCAGGTCTACCACTCGGACCACCTACCACTCTATTCCTTAAGTTGTAATTACTTTTAGCTTGAGTCACCATGTCTACTATTATTTGAGCAATTTCTTCATTAGATGGTCTTCTTATGACTATAGATTCTTCATCTTTTGAGGTATTACACTGAACATTATCCAAGTGACTATCTTCTTCATCAGAGAAAACTTGTTGATGGTAAATCTCATTTCTGACTTGAGAAATATAGACATCCTGACTTTCATCTTCCTCTGCAGAGTATATTTCATCAAAAATATAGGAAGAGGTCATACCACAACCTTCATCATCATAGAGTTCCTCCTTGCTAGTTTCTTGTTCACTATCTGCAGAAACACTTTGGGCAACTGCACAATAATAAGAATCATGTGGGGATTGATAAACAACACACCAAGGCATTTCATCAGTCATGTTGACTAAGTTTTTGTGTAGGGGGTCTAGGGTTTTGTCATTAGGTTTATCTCTTCTTTTAGGGAGTACTGGCTTTCCATCCTGTTAGCTCTTTTTCATGTAGAATCACCAATATAGTTTTCAAACTTGACTCTCGGGTTCTCAACTCCAGATTCTTACAGGGAAAAGGCTAATTGATAAGGACCAAGTCCTTCTTCTACTTCGGGCTCCACAGACCCAAGCGGGTGTACCTATCTTCAGACTCAATGCTCCACAATGAATTTAACGGAAGTAAAAATTCATTGCAGAAAAATGGCAAGTGTGATAAGGATAAACTCCTTCTTCTTTTCGAGCTTTGAACTCGGGTAGGTTAACCCCTTTTAGATCTACTTCTTGAAAGGATCACAACAATAGTTTATATCCTTGATACAAACTTTATCTTCTCAGTCGTTCAAACATACACGAAAGTAAATTATTATTTGAATTTTGTTGAGGGTGAGATCTCTGCAAATTGAGGATAGACTAGTGCCTTATCTTCGGGTATAGAGTCAAACAGTGAAACATATACTTACAAAAATATTCTAAATGAAACACAAAAAAATCCCAGATGAAGTGCCTTACAATTCATCCTCTCTTAAACACGTTTGATCATCAAATTCTTGCCAAATTCCTAAGCTCTTAGAAATTAACCTAAAGACATTACCCTTTCCTTGAAAGGAGCTAGAGATTAAAATCACAGATACCTTGTAAATGGTATATGAAAACTACCTTATAGATTCAATACACAAAAGCCACTTAATTCAAACAAGAAGACAATTGAAATCATGCAAGGGAATTCTATTGTATTCCAATAAAATCTCACTGTATCAATACATTTCAAAATCTGATAAAATATTCTAAGATTTCAACAATGGCGCCAAGCCTCTACAGTATATTTTTCAACCTCTTTCAAATGAACAAAGACTTATTATTTATAACATAGCCATCTTGGAATCCTCGAAAGGATGCAACAATCTTGGGATGGCTAGAAAAGATCCTATACTAAAGACAAGATTACAAACTGACAAACAGATTGTAACAACACATTACAAAGATCTTTTTTCAACAATTCTGCAGGTGGCATCTTTGTCTAAAGATATTTCAGAGCAGTTGCTGAATTCGCTGCATGAATGATGACCACCATCCGGCTCATTTACATCATCCTTTTCTTGAAACTTTCTCTCCCTCATTTTTTGGATTAGATGCCATCTGCAACTCTATTCCTCCTCCTCCTCTATACGTTGGACAACTGGCCTCTTTTTCTTCTTTATTGTTAGCTTCTCCCAAGCCGCTACTTCATCATCTGCTGGCCAGTTGTAAGTCTGCAATTCTTGTAACAAGCTTACTTGCTTGTCCCACATGGAGTTAGTTACATTTTTGGCTTCTGCCATAAATCGTATGCAATCATTTTCAATTTTAAATAAACTATCAATGATGTTATTACACCTCTCAAAATATAGAGTATTGTCATTATTAAGGAAAGCATCTTGTGTAATCACCAACTGATCCATCGACAACTTCCATTCTTCCAACTTGATCAAGTTTCCATTGTCATCACATACCATAGGAAAATACTTGCTATAATGTTTATCAAACATAAACAACTTAACCCTCACCTGGTTAGACTTACCTTTAAAAAACTTTGAAACAGCATTGATTAAGCCAATCTTCTCAAAAACTTCTGTAACTACTCCAGGGATCTCAGGCTTATGCTCTTGTAAGCTATCAAGTTTATCAAACAAAAAATTTCTTCCAGACCAAACACTATGAAGTGGCTCCAAAGCAGCCAATGATTCATTTATCTTTCTGTTTGTCTGGTGTAATTGGCTGGCTGACTGATAAACTGTATCCATTTTCTCTATTATTTTATCTTGCCTATATTGTATAATCTTTGACATGGTGTCCAAAGATGCCTCTATCCTTACCTTATCTAAATATTCATTAGGTCCCTCAGGTACTTCTTCATCAATTTGAATTGGGACCTCAATCTGCATAGGGGGAACAAAAACCACCTTCAAAGCTTCTTCCAGCTTAACTTTGATCTCTGCCAATTCATCTTCTAGCTGCTTAATCTTCATCAATTTTAAATCTCTATCCTTGGCTACTAGGTTTGCACTTTCAAACAACTTTGAGTACCTTTCAGATAATTGAACTATTTTTGCCTCATTCAAGTTAGCCCAATGAGTCACTGCCTTAGAAACTTCAAGGTCAGTTGTATTCTGCACAGTCCAAATAATCTGATTCCCTTCCATCTTATCTTCTATACTCAATAGGGATGGCTTTTGAGTTTTAGGGGCCATGGACCACATTGCAAAAAATTGAGACTTAGGGTCATAGCCACTTCCTCTTATCATATCACCAATGTGAACCTCATATGACAGGCTGCCCGACGGTTGCTTTCTTATTTGATCTATGATGAAAGTAGAGGTCAGATCCCATCCTGGAGTCAATAGCATTCCACTTGACTTGACTAGTTGTCTAGCCTCATCTGCAGTTATAGGATCAAGGCTAGGATCATAGGAATTTAATGCTCTCAAAGTCTCTTCACTTGGTTCCATACCTTTAGGCAGAAGTTTCCTCACTTCTTGCTACTTATTCCAAACAAGGAAACTCTTGAATTCATCTGTTTTAATAAACTGGTCATCACTCAAAAATTCCTCCTAATAGACCTCTCTGATATCCCTTTCTGACCACAAGGACTGTTCCTTATCTACTTCATCAGAGGCCACCTTCTTTCCTTCTCTTATTGCCTTTCTCAATTGGTGATGGTAAACCCTATCACCTGGCACTAGAGAAGATGCTCTATCAATTATTATCCTCTATTTTTCCTGCCTTGAAGGCTCTCCCACCTCAAGCCTCTATCTCTTCAAGGGTGGCTCTGGAGTATCCCCTGTTTCTTGTTGGTCTTCAAAAGGCCTAACACTTTGTACATCTTCCATTTGTGGCAGGCTGTTCCCTTCCTGTGATTCATTAGAAAACTCCTCTTGATCAGAAGATGAATACTCTTTTGTTTTCTTTGGTTGACTCTGGTCAATCAACTTCTCCAACTGATTTGATAGAGTGTCATGCATCTCTATCATCCTGTCAATTCTTTTTAAATAGGGAAGGTCAGGGAAGAAACCCTCAAAAGGAAGCTGGGCTACCTTTACTTATTTTGACAAGTCTATTAAATCAAAGTACCTATTCCATCTCCTCTTGACCTCATCATCATAGATGATATTTCTGACTACATCTTCCTCATCCAAACCTTCATGTTGTCTGTTCACACCAATGTTTGGGATGTATAGCATCCTAGCAATTTTGATAAAGCCCTCAGGATCTACATGTCTACAAGCACCAGTAGCCATTTTGAACTAATTTAACCATGTAGTAATCTGAGGAAATGCCCTCTTTCCTACCAGGAAGTCACCTATCTTGAATTGCCTAGGTGTGAATGTACCCTTCTTGTGAGGGGCTAGAATTTCCCTATCTGTCCACATCAACTACCACACAAATTCCAAGCAAGCAACCCTTGGAGGTAAAAATTTTTGTAACAAATGTGGGGGCTGGGGGCAACCGTAGACTCTCAAAATTGTAGCATTCTCCCCTAAGTAGAAATCAGCCCAATTGTGATCTCCCTCCCAATTGTTTACAAACTGCACTGGTCGTAGGAGCCTGAGGACCCTTGGGGATATCCTTGTAGTGTTGATCCCTAACATCCTTACGAGAGGATACACAATGAAATTCTGAAAGAGACAAAAATTCCCCTCATTGGAAGTAGAATTCCACATCCTCACCCATAATTGCACTGGATTATACTGGCCTTCAAAGTTGAACCTTGGCTTTAGCATGTTCGAATCAAAACTACTAATATTGAAGAACAAAATTAAGTGCATTAGCAAAGAATAATGCATGAACTTAATTGGGCTCTTACTATCCTTGACAGAAATCAGATCCTCATGCATTCTATCAATGATGTACTGGATATAGTCATAGTTAGTGTTAACCAAAGAATTCTGGATGTCCAGGATAATCATCAAAAGGTCAGCTGGTAAAAACTTTGCATCTCCATCAATTCCCAAAACCCTACACAACCCATAAAAAGTTTTCTTCATGTAATGCTGAAGGGACTTAAATAGGTAAGGGGCATTCATGTGAGCAGGGAGGGGAGCTATATACTTATCCTTTTTTGGGATATGCTTCATTATTTGGTCCTTCACTATCCCTATATTCTTCTTATACCTCTCCTTTTCTTTGCTCAAATCAATTTCAGTAGACATGGATGTGTAAACATTAAAAGCCTTCATGAACGAACCCCTATCAAGAGTAACCAAAGCTGACTGGTCCTCTTTCCTAATAGTTTTAGAAATAGGGTCATAGCACCTAGCTAGAGCAACAATTAAATCCGCATCCAGGAATACATCAGGCACTACTAATTTCCCTAACCCCAAAGCCCAACCATTACATATAGGGATATGACTATCTCTATTTTTATAAAAGAAATTGAAGATAGTATAACCTGTGGTATTTGGTGTGATAGGATCTCTGCAAAACCCTAGAACATCTTCAAAAACATCATCAGGAGCTCTTTTGTTTTGACTGGAACCAGGTAGCAACTTCAAAAACTCATCTGAATAATTAGGCTTGCCCTTATCTTCACCACTTTTAGCCTTTGCTTCACTGCTGGAAGATGCTGTGCTTCTCTCAGGTTGACTCATCTTGGCTTCAGAATTATCTTCAATCTCTGCAAAATGGATTCACTTGGCCTTCAAAAATTGCTTCAGAATGACACAATTCTCTTCGAATGAATTTGGACATAGGAAACAATGAGCTTAACTTATTTATCAATGCAGACAAGTTTGTACAACTACCACAATCATTGTAAATCTCCTTAATTGCTCCCACATTCAATTTCACATGTCACCAATTTTTAAAATGGAGCTAGCTGATGTACAGATGTTGATAGATAGATTTTAAAAAACTTGAAAACAAGGCAAAGAGGCAAATGATTAAGATCCTACACTTTAAACCTATTTATGTCATGCAATCTTCCTTTGAAATTGATTGGATGGCTGATTAGTTCACTTTCTAGCTTGATACTGTACTTTATCCAGGTAGGCAATGGTCCCTTTCCCTTTTTTTTTATTACCTTTTCCAATTGGGCCCATTTAGCGAATCCACGACTGAAAGCTTCTCATGATCACTGAATGCAATGTTAACCCTAGCATATATTCAGAGAACTAGCAACCAAAGCCTTCGCAGCTTCTCAAAATGCAACCCTTAACTCATGATATTTTTCACAAATGAGCGAACACAACAACACCCTTCGAGCACTTGACTACAGTTAATATTTGGCGAACCAGCGAACAAAACCATCTCACATTCTCTTAATGTTGCGGCTAATTGTTAAATCTTTTGGAGATTCAGTGAACAAAGGGTTCGCACATTTGCTAAATGGATCACCTAACCATTAAATTACTTGGAGAACTGGTGAAGCCTTCAATCTCTGAATCACTGAATCTTTCTTAACCATCACCTTTAACTCTGAGATTCTGAATGAACCATTGATCTTGTTGATGATCTACGACTCTCGCTAGTTTGCTAAAATATTTGATCATTGGTCATTTGGTTACGAGATTCAGTGAACAAAGGGTTCGTTGAATCGCTAGATCATATTAAACACTGAGTATTTCAATCCGTGATCAAGCTACTGAAACTGAAAACTTAGCCAATCCTTTTATTTGCGCATTCACCAAATGACTATGCCCTTTACCTTTTCCTTTTAGAGAACCCGTGACCACATGACTCACTAAATCGCTAAATCATTTAGCCTCTTACTAACTTATTCCGAGAACAAGTGAACACTTTAAAACACCTGTTCCATGAAATTCTTCATACCAAACTATCGGGGCCGCCAAACTTTGAAGTCTTTATACATTCACTTATTTGCCAAATGAAACATGTAGGACCCAACAATACCTAAGATTAAACCACAACCATTGATCCTAACAATGATCTACGGTATTCGCCAAGTCGCTAGGTTATTTTTCATTTAACCACTAGATTCAGAGAATGAGCGATAACCGTTGTTGCCAAGTCACTGAAATATTTGCAAAGAACCACCAAGGAATACGCAAATTGGAGATAATGCATTCACCGAATTGCCAGATGTTTTCTGATAACTGCCAGATATTTGGAGACTACATGAAAAAAGATGACACTTAAAATTTTTAACACATTCTCCAGTTTGCTGAATAGCTGAGGTGTTAACTGGGATACTTAGAGACCACGTGACTAAACTGACGCTTAACATAAGATTGACTTGTTTGCTAAATCACCGAATAATATATGAGACACGCTATGACCTTTTTTGATTCAGCGAACACAAAAATTAAGCACATGCACGATTTAATCCACTCAAGTGACTTAAAAAGGTAACAATAAAAAGAAGAATAAGAGGCCAAACATGAGGATTTTTGCATGAATTCAACATTATTCAAGGATAGGACCTAGAGTAAAGATTTTTGAAGTGGGTTATGACAAATTTTTGAAGAACTCCTGACACCTGGACCTAGGAAACTTTACAGACCAGAGGACTAATCCATCAATTGGACAAAAACCTCAAAAAATTAAGAATATTCCCAACACATCCTTCCACTAAGTATTATAAGGATAGTTCTGCATTCTAGGCAACTTGTTAAAATTGTTAAAATAAGGTCTATCATTTCCTTGTACTCTATTATTTCTTGCTTCACCAGGCTTCAAATCTTTTATTGCTTTCAAGATTTGTTTCAAATTATCTTCATCTTTTGGTTTTGTATCAAATTTCTCAGGCTCCCTTTTGTTTGGAATTGGAGGTTTATAATCCTCCCTTCTTCCCAACTTCCCTAATATCCTTCTATAGCTTTCTATATTGATAGCCAATTTGTAAGCTTCTGCAAGATTTCTAGGGTTCTTATCTCTGTAAAGGTATCCCATTTTTGAATCAAAAGCATTAGGTATGTGACCAAACAAATCTTGTCATCTAGTCTGATAACTTGAAATAATTTGTGCATAGCCTTCTGAAATCTGACATTGAACTCAACAACACCTTCATTTGGGTTTTTCTTAATGTTGTTGAACTCATTAAGCATGAAACCCTCATTAGTTTTGTTGGTTCCTGGATAGGATTTTACACTCCATGAGATACCAATATGCTTATGATGGATGTTAAGGAATGGTTAGCTCCAAATGTGGGCAATCTATAAGAAACTAGACCAACTATAGGGATAAGAATACCCTCTTTTACTTCTGGCTCTGTAAAACCAAGGCAGGTGTACCTGATCCAATAGATACTAACTCCAATAGTCTTAACTCTACCCCTTGTTGAATATTGGATCTTACAATAGATAACAGTGAGAGAGTACTAAACAACAACCTATTGTTCATTAACTCTCCATCACTGGATAGGACAACTATAAAAGTAAATGAAAGTAAAAGATTGGTAATGATTAAATGTTTTCAGGATAATAAGGCCTCAATCATTCCATACAAAACAAAGATAGGAAAATACAAGCCAGTGTCTTATCTATTGGGAAAAACATCAAAAAATAAGATGGATACAATGGTGTCTAAAGAAAATATGGTCTCTAATCATAAATATAAATTTCCCAAATCTTTCCTGCTTATGAGAATCCTTCATATAAATTTTGTGAACATATATTCCACTTTGAGAAGTATTTAGTCTAACCCTAGGTCAGAACTCAAAACATCAACATATACATATAAATCTAAGAAAGATTTAAAGATTCACAAAATGAAACAAAGGAGAGACAAAGACTGGAGATTTATATTAAGTATAACCTTTCACCATTTTCATATAAGATATCTTGAACAATAAGCTTGCTAGATAACAACAACAACCTGTACTTCTTCATTTTTGATTGATAAATGATATAGAAAATTACAATCCC
Source organism: Chamaecyparis obtusa (assembly GCA_027943335.1). Classification (NCBI taxonomy): domain Eukaryota; kingdom Viridiplantae; phylum Streptophyta; class Pinopsida; order Cupressales; family Cupressaceae; genus Chamaecyparis; species Chamaecyparis obtusa. Next base: position 419,483 of record BSBK01006414.1, read on the forward strand.
TGACTGAGGGTTAGGGTTTCAAAATTGCTATCTTTTTTACTCCTAAAAATCTCAATGCCTAGAATCACCATGGAAAATCCTTTTATAAACAAGGAAGTCCAACAAGCATCTGGTCATTCTAGGGCTTTTAAAATCTTAACCCTAAAACTTTACAACAACTACAAAAAGTTTACAATAAATACATCGATCAAGCAGGTGAGATATCTTTAGCTGAGCTGCCTTGATTTGTCTTTAATTCTATCCTTGGCTCTCTTTCAACAAATTTGATTTGCTTTATCTCACTGTGCATATACAATAAATGTCTTCTTGTATCTTAGTAACCATTATGACCAAAAAATGACTGTCCTACCTTGCTTTATGGGTTTGATGGAGTGTCAACCTTTTCTGCATCCGGTATGTACTGATATTTCCATTTATTATACACTTCTTCACTTGGAAAATCAAAATTTTCAAACTCAACCCTTTTACGAGATAGTTGTTCCCACTCATTTTCTATTTGAGTGACCTTTTGCTAAATATTGTTAAACATTGTTTTGGCATTTATTAACAATTTAATAGTGCCACTAAAGGAAAATTTTTCACTTAGGACACTAGTCACTCTTTTTGTTAGGAGTGCATCCATCTCTTCCCTCCATTGATATGCCTCTTTGAATTTTCCTTTATCTGTGAAAATGGTAGGCACCAGTTCATAGTTTGAAAGCATTAATTCAGCCTTCAACATGCTTGATTTCCTTATAAAACTATCCAAAAAGATGCCATACTGTACCATTTTCTTTACCACCTGACATACTAGCTTTATCAAGGGATCAGGGTCTTCTTGTCCTTTAGACAACATATGAAATATCTTTACATTAGGAGACCTTTCAATCCATTTTTTCAAAACTGGAGACACTTCAATTTTCTCCTTATTCAAAGTTTCAAACAAAGAATTTAATTTACTGACATGAATATGTAAAATTGAAGGCTTCAAGTCACATGCAAACTCCATGATTGCATTTGTCTTTTCCTCATACTTTTGATGTGCCAAAGCTGTGGCCTTTATATTTTCATCTTTCTCCTTTTCTAACTATGCCCTTATTTCCCTCAACTTGTTTGTTTTTTCTGTTAGTCTCTATTTTTCCTAGCTAACCCTTGCATCTAGATTTGGCTCTGGGTAAAGAGATGGTGGTAGATCAATTATTGGGCTTGAAGATGAAGCCACTATAGGCTTATCAGAAATCACCAACTGAGGGGACCTGTGATCCAATGGCCCTGACAACTATGCAATTAGTTTGTCCTTCTGAATTAGCTCAACTTTAAACTCATTATAAGATTTAAGGACTATTTCAAATTTGAGCCTAAGCTCTTCCTTCTCTCTGGTATCCTTCTCTGCCACTTTGGCATTGAATTTAGCAGTCTCCAAAACCAAACTTGATGCCTCTACACCAGATGTTTCTCCTACTCTCTTAACCAACAAACTTCCTGTATGCCCTATAGAGAGATCTTCCCTCTTTCCTTTATCTTCCCCCTTATTCAAGGACCACATCACCAGGGCAGCATGATCTTCAGAGAAAGAAATCCCGTTTGCAGCCTGTTTAGCTTGCTCTGCTGTAGCAAGAGTTTTCACTTTGCTCTTTCTAACCTGGTCAAAGACAATTGCATTAGCAATGTCCCATTCTGGCAAAATTAGTATCCCTGTTGTATGGACCATGGCCCTCCCCTCCTCTAGAGTAATTTTCTCAAATTGTTTGACCATTTCTACCTTGGTTTCATTTTCTATTTCTTTGATATCCTTAGCAGGGGACTCTTCTTTCTTCTTTTCAAAAATCTCTTTGTATTGATTTATTTTCATTCTCCAAAGAAATTGGGAGAACGCCCTAGTCTTAACAAACTCATTATGAGCAAGGAAAGAATCACTTGCTTGCTTCAAAATAGGGTCCATCTATTTACCCTCAAACTCTTCAACTAAAAGATCCATGGCCACCTCCTTAGGTGCCTCTGGCATCCCTTCCTACAAATCATCATTGGAAACAAAAATGTTTCCCTCATTTCTTAACTATACAAGTTGTTTTTCTACCCCATGTTCATCCAATTAGATAGGGGATTGAGAAGGAGAGTAAACCTCCTCTCCTAGCCTTACTTCTTCCTACTTTTTCCTTTTTGGAGAGGGTCCTTGCAATGATGGATCATCAATAGGTCTTTTCCCTCTTGCAGTGGAAAGGATATCTTCACTTCTTTGCTATGATGGCAAGAGAACAGTGTATCCACTTTTCTTCTATATAGTATAGACTCCCCTTGGGGTCAATTTCATATATTTGGGTTGGTTCAAGACTTGCCTAGCCTTCTCAGGGTCTGTCTTGCTCACTGCTACCCTTTTCTCATTCACAGCATGCATAATGCCTTCAAAATGTTCCATTAGGGCATCTACTTTCCTAGCCCAAGGCTCAAAACCTATTAATGGATCATAAGTATTATCAAAATTCTTGATAAAATCTATAGTTTTCTTGTAGATAATCCATTTCTCTTTTTTAACTTCTTGAGCTTGAAGATCAAACTCATTTCTAACCACATCTTTTGGAAAATTGAATTGATGCTCTATAAGAGCACACCTAATCTTGTCTCTAAACATTCCTAAAAGAAATCCCTCTGTATCTGCACATCTGATTGTGGCTATTGACATTCTATAGGGCTGTAGAACTTTATTCAAGTGGACCCATCCCCCTTTGGTAATAACATACTGGTGAGCTATAGTTATGTCTGGGAAGAAAGTTCCCCTTCCCTTACCAGTGAGTGTGGTCTCTTGTAGGTTACCAATCTATCTTAGGATCTCAGCATATCCCAACTTCAATGGGACTTGATATGGTAAAACATAAGGTGCCACCCTACAACCATACACTCTGAAAATTGTAGAAATAGGGTATAAAATTATATCCCCAAAATTATGGACAATGGTGATGTCCTAGCAATACTCCTTTGGCCTGATCAACCTTAGCAATTCTCTTGGGATCCTTGGATTGTCAAATAATAGAAGAGTCCTAAGCCTAGAAGCAAAAACCCTATCAAACATGATGTAACTAGCATCAATCCTATCCCATGATAGGGTTGTAGTCCATAATTGCACTAGAAGGGTCTCTCCATACCTTTCTTTCACAATATTTACTGTGGAGCTAAAAAATTTCTCACCCTTGTATAAAAAACATGTGCATGAGCATTAAATACTAGCCAAAAGGTCTAACAACCTTCATATCTTTAATTCCCATCAACCCTTCATGAATCAAATTTGCTAAATGAGCTGCAAAATAAAAAATCAAAGCTAACTAGGGGTGCAATGATTGTACCATCATAAAAATGTAAGGTATTAGCATATGAGTTGCTTCATCATGCCCTAGAATTAGAGTTAATAACTTGTAGACCTCCTGTGCTCTCTTGCTGAATAAGTCTAATCCAAAAGGTTTTGGTGTGCTCAGACTGACAACACACATGGATCCAATATCCTCCAAAAACTGCCTCAAAGGTCCTGACCTCAAATAATCTCTTTGTGCTCCATAAATTTTTGTAAATTCTATAAAATCTATCTTTTCTAACCCCATAGATGGGTCATTTAATGAAAAAACCTCCCTAATTTCATCCTCTATGATGCTAATTAGGTCTCTTCCATTTATATCCTTGACAGATTTTGTCACAAGATCATAGCACTTGGCAACTTGTATCAACAACTCAGCATCCATGAAAACACCAGGGCATACTAACCTCCCAATGTCAAATTGCCAAACATTACTCAAGGGGGCACATGCATTTCTCTATGAATAAGTAGCTTTAAACAAACTGAGACCATTATGCTTTTCTCCCACCCTGGCATCTCTCATCCAATTCCCTCTATCATAGAATGCTTCTGCAACCAAATCCCTAGGGTGTCATGGGACTAATTCCTTTTGTCTTGCTACCCCATTATCTAAATGAGGAAGCAACTGCATTAAGTCTTCAAAGACCCCTCTTTTACTGTACTCTATTTGACCTAACAAGTTTCTTTTGGGTGGCATTTTGAAGCTAGGGTTTCCTAAACAATATATGAATTCTCAAGAAGACCCTAAATTTATCAACACAAAGACCTTCACAAATTCCTCACAGACTTTAACAAATTTTAAAACTCAGAGAATGACCTACTAGGCACCTGCAAACTCTTCACTTAAAATTGCTCCTTGATGAAAATCCAGTCACTAGAAATGCTTGTGAGAATGTTGAGCAGAAAAATGATTCAATATTGATGTATAGTGTTGCCAACTGCTCATAATCCATCTTCACATAGTACATTAATTTTTCCATTACTAAAAGTTGGCAGCCTCACCATTCGCAGGATGTGAAAAAATGTCACAGAGCAAAATTTCAAATTCTAGTCGTTGATTCATTTCCTTTTCGGTGCATCGGACGGTCGACAAGTCTAACATCATAACCATATATTACTTTTCCCTATGTTAGTTCTCAACCAATGAGAACATTTCAATAAAACCATGTAGGAAAAATATATCTTAACTTCACTTTAATCAAAACGGACAGGTGTCACCCTATCGCTAAAGCACTAGCATAAGATACAAGCATTTTTCTTGAGTGGTGTAATGATAGCCACAAGATATTCTGCCAAACTATTGTGCTTTACCACCTCTTACAACGGTGACCCCATAATTTCCTTTGCAAATTTCAACGAATCAGGACTTGCTAGATCAAACATGTCAGCAATGAAGAAGACCTCACCTTTATCCTCAGTGTCAAGTATTCTGACAACATAACACCTTATCATTGCCCCTGTGGACCAATCACAAACGACCGCGTCACCAAAGTCAGTAGCCAAGGACCCACCAAGTGGTTCTCATCTCTCAAATGAGATCAATGGCTATCGCTATACTGTTGACCCTAAAAAATGTGCATCTTCATCTAGCAGTATAATGACAACCGTCAGATTAGTCTGTTGTTTAGCCCTTTGAAAAGTATGACCCCACAACCTAACACATCACTTGTCTGCATATTGAATCATAGAACACCACATTTATAAATAGGTGGGACCTCTGTTAAAGTCTTTTAAACTCTTTAAAGTCCAGTCAACAACCACATCATTGTACTTCAACCAATCATAGGCATACATATCATACTAACATGGAAGTACAAGGCCCCAACTTTCAACTCATTCACCATATAGCATTAGATAGTTGTCCCTATACCATGATGCTTAAAAGTTTATTATCTCAGTCCAATGGTATAACAATAACCATTCATCATATCTTCTCTTTAAATGCCAGCAAACCTTATTACTAGTTGGGCCCACTTTGGATAGATGGCACCTAGTTGCTAAAGCACATGTCAAAAAACTTGACAATGGAAAGGCTTGCAATTCAACAATAGCCACATATTTTAAAAGGGACAAACTTAGGGAAAATTTAACCTGAGACTTAGGCTTTGAAAGATTTAATCAATTAAAAGGAAATGCCAAAGCAAAACCTAGCCACATAACACATAAAGTGATGGATAAAGAGGGTTGACAAATTAACACATGCTTTATTTGGGAGATTAGTGAGCCCAAAAAGGTAATGCAAAATTATAACAGGATTCAAGATTAAGCTAGGGTTTTACCAAACATAGGGTTATCAACATAACACCCTAACCCTTAGACCCTTAAAATGGATTATTTTTCAAGAATATTAGCATGGAGTTGGACAAATTTTTAGCAGTGATAACAGGTTTTATCACCATATTATTCTTTGAAGAAGTGCTTGAACTGGTCCCAAGAACATATGCTAGCATGAGGTAAATTCCTAAACCAATCTCTAGCATCCTCAGTCAGAGATTGAACAAAAAGCTTCATGATCACATCATTAGGTTCAATATTGTAGTCATCAATTACATCAATGAAACTTTTCAAATGTTCCTCACAAGTGACAGCATTACTTCCAGTGAGCTTTGGGAGTTTTTTCCTAATTTCATCAAGAATGGGATTTAGGTAACCAGGAATCCCAATAAAAACCAATTTCTTATGTCTCTCATGTATGGACCCTATCTGAGATGGGCCAACACCTAAAGATGTGGTTATTTGAACATTTGAAATAGTAGAAGTCTTGGGCATGCCCATAGTTTTGGTAGTATTCAACACATTTGCACCTTGTGTTTGAGAAGTGGAAAGGGTATTGGTAGGTCCAGAAGATTGCTTAAAGAAGTCAATCTTTCTTTTCATCTCAGCTACAGTGGCTTCAAGCTCTACCTTTTCTAACTCTTTGGCCAACAATTCTTGTTCCCTTTTGGCCTTTTCTAAGTTAGCATCTAATCTTGCTGCTTGATCAAGAGGCTTGTTGGCAACATTTGATTCATTTATTGTAATCCATATAACCTTCTATTTACCTTTGTCCTTAGGGTTTTTGATTTCATAAGTTTGTTGGACAATAGGTTGCTGTTATGTTTGCTCAGTCATAGGAACATGATTGAAGGCTTCAACATCCAATAATTGTTTTCTTAATTGTTCTGCTCTAATCATAGCATGCCTAATCTTTTCTTCCTTTTCTTTCTCCCTTTTTTTCCTTATTTGAATTTGTTCTTGGATTTTTCTCTCTAATTCAAATACTTCTTCAAAAATTTCTTTAGAATCTGGAAGGGTTGTTTTAGATGATGACTGTTGGGCATGGGTTTCTTCCCGATGACCATCTAGAGAATTCATGGCTTATGGAGCAGTAAGGTTCATTCTATTCCTACTCTGACTTCAAGATCTCAGGGGGTTATGAGGGACTGTCCTCCTAAAGTGTCTAGATCTTTTTGCATCTTTCTCAATAGGAGAATAATAATCCTCATATTGGTTAAGCCCTAGATCAATTGCTTCCTCATATTTTGATGCATTTCCTTCTTGGTTTGTTGGGGCAGAGTCCTCATGCCTCACATTTCCCTTTTTTTTCCATGCTAGGGACATTTCATTTGTACTTTTATCCTTTCTCTTTCACCTAGATGTGTTTGGTAGTTCACCTTCTGAACTTGCTTCTGGGTGATCCTTTTTCCAGGCTCTAGTATTTCTCATACTCATTATGATTAATTCTTTAATTGCATTGGTGTAGAGATTTGTAAGAGTCACCACCCAAATTATTTGGGAGTTTTGTTTGAAATATGAATAATAATGGTAACCAACTGGTTTGTATAGGACAAGAGCCCTGGCTCAACTAAATCCTATATTTTAACAAAGTTTTTTAACAAAATCCCCAACAGAGTCGCCAATTTGTTAGGGATTTTTCTTGTAAGATCAAACTGATACTTGAGTTTATGCTTCTTAAAACTAACCCAAACAAGAGAAATACCTAATTTTTGAGGATTGGATAAGATTCTCCTTCATTTTTGAGCTCCACATACTCAGGTAGGTATTACCTTTTAATGATAACTGGTTACACAATGTTATATAAGTGGACACTGATTTTCTATTGACTCTTCTAATGTGTCAATCTATAATGCATTCTGCATATGACCAAAATCAATCTAATACAAAGCTTAACCAAGCAAAATATGATTGAAAATACAACAAGAATCAGTGATTTAAGGATTCTCATCCTTCTTCCTTTGAAGGAGGGGTAACCTAAATGATTCTCTCTTTACAGAATCAGGAAATATGAACTGTAAACCTTAGGGACAGTCCAATCTATTGAGTACAACAAATATGAAATGAAAAATATACTGGTAATGATATGAAAGTTTCAATTTTCTCTTCTTAGAAGATATGAAAGATAAAAACTATAAGAAACAAACACTAAACTAGTGCCTTGTTCAATGGGCAATAGAAAATTAAATGCAAATCAACAAGATAATTTCAAAAGAAATACAACAGTATGCCTTACATACTAACTAAAAATTCAAATAGGTTGCCTTACAAACTACTCTATTAACCATACACTATTATCATCAACAATCCTCACAAATATATCTACTCTTCAAGATGAACCATGAGAATTTTAATTCTTTCCTTGAAAGAAACTCATAATCAATCAAGCAAGCTACTTTACAATTGGTATATTTTAAATGCCTAACATATAAAACATACAAGAGTACAATATAAAAGTAAAGAGACAACAATAAGGAATGGTAGAAGTTGCAGTGTATTTGTATTAAAATCAACTTGCCAATTACATTCAAAGTTCAATTACTCAGAAAGCTAGACACAAGATTTAGAAGTCTGCTTCAAAGCAATTTTGTTCAAATTTTCTATTATCTTCCAACTCCTTCAAAAATGAGTCTACAAATCTATTTATACAACTTATGTTTCAACCATCTTGGAATTCCTTTATGAATAGGAATGCAACAAGCTTCGGATGGTTGAAAACCCTAACCCTAAAAACATAAGAGACAAATCAGAAAAGACAAAATACAATGCACTCTTAGGCAGTTGAAAGACAAAACTTTTTTTGATTGTTCTGCATCCTAGATCACTGATAACTGACACCTTTGTCTGCAAGTCTTCATGATAGCTCCTTAGTTTTTTTGAGATATGGTGACCACCATTTCAGGCTAACCTACACCATTCTTAAAGATAGCTTATCATCCCTGTATTCTAGGCTCAAGTGTTAGATACTCCATATGTCCTCTTCACTCTTCATCTAAAATATCTAAGTCAATTGTGGTAGATTTAACCTTTTTGGGCTTTGTGAGTTCATCCCATGCAGTTACTTCATCCTCTGAATGCCAATTGAATTTTTGAACAAGTTGTAGCTATGCCTTCTGTCTCTCCCACCTAGCATATGTTATAGCTTTGACATCTGTAATGAACTTGGTGAGATCTGCCTCTACCTTTATTACTTCATCCAGGGTTTTGTTGAAGCTCTCCATGTCAACATTACTATCCTCACCTAAGAATGCCTCTTTTCTAGGTAGTAGAAGATCAACATCCAATCTCCATTGATCAAGACCTTTAATGGATCCATCTTTATTCAAAATTAGGGGGATAAATTTATTGGAGGAAGAGCTAAGCATGGCTATCTTAGCCTCAATTAGATTTGCCTTACCTTTAAAAAGTGGTAAAATGGCCTTTACTCTATCAATCTCCTCTCCAACTCTTATAACTGATTCTGGTATATTGCTACTCCCCAAAGATTGAGCAAAAATCAATCTTTCAAAAAGTGGTGCTCTAACAGACCACAATGTATGGAAACCACTCAAAATTTACACATAGTTACCAATCTCCTTTTGTAACTCTGGCAATTTGCCATAAACATTAAAGACTAGGTCAAATTTATCTTTCATTATGTTCAATCTGTGCTATCAAATATTCAAAAGAGCCTGCAATATGGCCTCATTATTTTCTTCATTTATTTTCTTCAACTCTGCTGCCACCTCCTCTTCTATCATTGCCTATATTGCGGGTTGTTCTTGGAGGTGCAGGGGCTGCTACAAGAGCACTAACTAGTTGTTCTTCTAGATCATTTGCATGTTTCTCCAGTGCTCTATTCCTCATAATTATCAAGTCTCTATCTTTTACCAGAGTACTTGTTATACACTAAGTTTGCACCTTTGTCTCAAGCTCTCATAGCCTTGATAACTTAGTATAACTTGGGAATCATCTCAAGGTTGTGGGACCTTTGCTAACCAAGATGAAACCTCCAGGTTCTAGGCTAGTTCTTCTTGGATAATCACCCTAATTTCCTTCTTGATTGAAAATGTAAATCTTTGAGGGAAAGGATTAGAAAGATTGCATGAAAAGGAAATAACTGAAAGAAAACTACCTACTAGGTGATGCACTGAAATTAGGTTATGAATTGTAGTATAAAGGATGAAACCAGTACACAATCCTAGGTCTAGGGGATTGCAACTCAATGAATAGGCCTGCATAAATATTTTATAGAGGGGTTTGCAATAAAGGGATACTATGTAGGGGAAAGGAATTTCTCAAGGCAGTAGTACTCCTAAAGAGTTAGACACAGACTATAACCTGCCAACAAACATTCATCTCTGCAATTAGGTATAGGAATGAGATAGATTGCCAGGGGTGAAAGTATACCCACAAAAGCATTTAAATCAGATCATTCACAAGCATACACATGAATTGTAGAAAGAAATAGGAATCAAGAAAAACCTAAAAGTTATTGAACATGCATATAGTGAGTTCAATAATAGACAATCCACATAAGAAAGCATAAGGATAGGAGAATGTCACAAGATGCTTTGTAATATCTAAATAATCAATGGGAATTACAACTATAGAAAGACAAAGGGGCAAAAATGCCGCAAATTGCTCTCTAAGAAAGAAACTTTCTTTTTACAATTGCTAGATTCTGAGCACTAAAGGCTCCAAAAAATAATATATACAACTCTCAACTACATGTAGACAGGAGTCCAAAAAAACTAACCAGGGTTACAAGATTTTACAATATAATAACCAACCCTAGGTCAAATAAGACTGATCATAAATGTATTCTGCAACATGGCCGATCAGACTTCAGGTTTGCATGCCCATATTTGTACTACATTGCCTACAAATAAACAACCTTGACTCATCATTTTTCTTGCACAAAAGTCTCACCATGAATGCTAACTGGTAGCCTGCTAGGACAAAGAACTGACCCTTGACAGTCGCCTAGACTTCTTCATCATTTTTTCATAACTGCGCATGTCTTGCAACATCAACTCCCAGCTACCTACTATGCGCAACCATTTCATAAAAGAAAGCCCACCAAAACTGGCCGCACCACTTCAAAATAATACTAGTCACATGATCGCATGAGCCTAGAAGTCTTCATGCAATGATGTGACTGGCCTTTGAAAATCTATCACTCTTTGCCACAAATGTCGCTGGATTAAACACTGGCAAAAAATTCCCCGTAGAAGTGTTCAAACTCAGGCGCGAGAAGTAAACAGCAAATTTAACCCTGGTTTCACCTTGGGTTCATTTTTCCTCTAGTCACAGAGTCTCTTGATCTTTTCTTAACCCCAGGTTACATTTGGCGACTACGCAAAGTCCTCCAACTATGCAACCATGCAAAGCTTACCAACCCTGGGCCCGCTCTACTTTAAAATAATGTTGGTCGCATGATCGCATGAGCCCAGAAGTCTTCATGTGATCATGTGACAAGCTTTTGAGAGACTGCCTTCGTTGCCACATAGACACCTAGATCTACAAGATGTCCCACCTACACCACATAGACCAACTAGAAACCCACATGTCAGCTGAACTGACAACAACACCACCTAGAAGCATTAGGAGGATCCAATAGTGGTCGCATGATTGCATGGGATCAGAAGATCCCATGCGAATGTGTGACCATTGTAGATTTTGAATCTAGGGGGGCCATGTTACCAGGCCCACTTTGCTTTGCTAACTGTTGGTGGTAACATTAAAATCAGGGCACATGGAGTAAACCCTTAGTCACATGATCGCATGAGGGGAAGAGGACTTATGCGATCCTGCGACAACCCACATAACCATTTGCCAAAAACCAACTGGGCCCCACTAGTTGAAATTGTGTGCTTGTGAAAAATGCTACCGTTAGGAAGAACTGGTGTGAAGATGAGGGGTCGAAAACATAGAGGGTTTTCTCTTGAAGGTCAAAAACATAGAGGGTTTTCGACACTGAACATTTTTTGGAACCCCTGTGACCTGAGTATTTCTTGCAAGCACTTAAACTTGAATATCTCTATGAGTTTTGTGAATTAAGTGATGCGATCTGAACTGGGGCAAGGTGACACATCAAAGGACATGGGGTTTAGAGCACAAAGTATAAAAACCTATGGATCAACTTGGCAAGAAAAACAAGATGCAGCAGGAACTTAAACACTCACAGAGGCCAGAGGACATATCATATGGCCATGAAAATTTCAAGAGTGCCTGGCAAGATAGAAATAGAGAATTGGGAAAGAGTTTGGCCAAATTATATAAAATAGGGAATTTTAGCCAACATTTTGGTGATTTCTACTGGATGTCAGCCTGCTAGACATGGATTAGTGGCCTTGACATATCCATTGGGCATGGGGCACTACTAAGCACAAAAACTTGGTGGAGAGATAAAATTGAACCAAAAGATGGACCTGTGCACATGCACTTCTTGGAAAGTAGGGAACTAACCTAGAAAATAGGGAAAGAAAGCAGGGAACACATATTTACAGAATTTACAAGAACACTTACAGAGAGGGATTAACCTCAAAGCAAGGCTTCAGATGGAAACCATTTACTGATATTGGTAGGGCATCTCCTTCAAGAGTTGAAAGCTAAAAAGTGTTAGATCCTCTGCACTCTATTATAACAAATGGTTCACCCCAAAATGAATGAAATTTTGTATGTCTGCCAGGCCTTGACTTGAATTCATCCCATTTGAGGAAAACGTCACCAACCTTGAAATTATTGATCCTGGCTCTTTTGTCAAAACTCTTCTTTGTTTGATTTTGATGGAATTCCATATCCTGCATTGATTTGTTTATGATCTCCTCTAGCTCCATCAATTGGGCATATCTGATTTGCATAGGATCACTTTCTTCAAACAGGGCATACTGAGTGGCTAAGTCTAGAGCTGGTAATTTAGTTGAAATAGATAACTTAGCCTCCTTTCCATACACCAACATGTATGGGGAATTACCAATGATTTTCTTTGGAGTAATTCTATCTAACCACAAGGTAGATCTCAATTTAGTATGTTAGTTTCTTTGATTGTCTTGCAGGGTCTTTCTAATTATTCTAATTAGATTCTTATTTGTTGACTCTACCAAACCATTCCCTTGAGGATAGTAATTGGAACTTGTATTTAGATAGATGCTATTCTTGACTACCCACTCTGAGACTTTGAGGCCTATGAATGCCAATGCATTATCTGAAATGATGGAATCAGGAGTGCCAAACCTATGAATTAAATCATCATAAAAACTCAATATGACACCCTTATTTTCTTCTTTTAAAGCCATCACTTGTATCCATCTAGTGAAATAATCTGTTGTAGTAATTATCCACTTGTGTCCTGCACTAGACAGAGGGTTAATCATTCCTATGAAATCTGTACCCCACTTCATGAAAGGTTGATCTACTTTGATTGGTTGAAGGGGTAGAGCAGCAAGCCTCTCTTTGCCTAAAAACATAGCACACTTGATGCATTTCCTGACATAATCATGACTATCCTTAAAGATATATGACCAATAGTATCCAACCCTCATGATTTTATAAGTAGTAGTCCTAGGAGAAAAGTGGCCACCAGAGGGACCATCATGAAATTCAAATAGGACCTCACGCACCTTTTCTGAATCAATGCATCTTAAAAGGACACCATTATGATCCTTTCTAAAAAAAACATTATATATCAGCACAAAAGGAACATATTGCAATCTATAATACCTCCTTTTTGCTAAATCCAAACCTACAGGACATTGTCTTGTCTTCAAGTAATTAATAATGTTGGACAACTAGCTAGTTGCCTTATCTTTCTCTTCAGTAGAATGCACCACCAGAGATGCATCCATGTATTCCAATTTCTTTGAACTTTCATCCTCTGCCAGATGCTCACAAAGACCTCATCCTCTAACCAGCTTGGTAGTCTGAATATCTATGTCATATTCCATCACCTTAGTGATCCAACCAACTCTTTTCTCATTAAGGTCTTTGGAAAGCAAAAATTTTTTGACACTTGGATGAGTAACCATCAAATGCACCTTGCTATGGGTCAGCAAATGTCTAAATTTTTTGATGCTCTTTACCATAGCAAGTACATGTTTCTCTACAAAGGAGTACCTTTGTTCATACTCTTCTAAACCTTTGCTAAAGAAAGTGATAGGTTGTTCCAATCCTTCAGCATTCTCTTGGGTCAACATTGTAGATATAGCATCCGAACCTCCATAAGCATAAAGGATAAAATCCTTATTGAAATTTGGGTTTAATAGGGTAGGAGATTTTGTTAAGGCTTCTTTAATAGCTTGGAAGTTAACTTTTCCCTCCTTAGTCCAACTAAAAGCTAAACCTTTCTTCAACATGGTTGTCAAAGGCTTGAGTAAATCTGCAATGTTAGGCAAGAATCTCCTAAAAAAATTTATCTTCCCTATGAAAGATTGGAGACCTTTCTTATGATGTTGTAATGGTAGTTCCAAGATGGCTGCAATTCTCTCAAGATCCACTATAATTCCTTCTTTGGATACTACATATCCCAATAGTTTTCCTTCATGAACTACAAACACACACTTCTTGGGATTAAGGGATATCCCAAATTCTCTGCATCTTTCAAAAATCCACCTCAGATGTCTGATGTGGTCTGCTGCATGCTTTGAGTAGATAGTTATGTCATCTAGGTAGACCAACACAAACTTGTACATGAGGCTTTTAAAGGCCATATCCATCACCTTTTAAAATTTAGCACCTACATTTGACAAAGCAAAGGGCATCTTCTAATATGCCATGGTTCCCCACTTGGTTGTAAATGCAGTCTTATATTGATCCTCCTCTTTTACTAAGATTTGATTGTATCCTGAATAGCCATCCAACAATGAGAATCTCTCAGATCTAGAGACACATTGTAGGATTTGTTCCATAGAGGGTAGTGGATGGTGGTCTTTTAATGAGGCTCTATTCAAATCTCTGAAGTCAACACATAACCTCAGCTCCCCATTCTTCTTCCAGATAGGAACAAGGTTGGAAACCCAACTAGTATGTTTGATGGGGTAGATGATGCCACTTTCAATTATTTTGAGCACTTCCTTATGCATAAGTGGCTCAAGCTTAGGATTAACAGGCCTTTTCTTTTGCCTTAATGGTTTAGCATTAGGCTCCAATTCAATAGTGTGCTGAGCAAAGGTAGGATCAAAACCTTTGAGATCTTCATATTTCCATGAAAAAATATCACTAAATTCTCTGAATAATTTGGTGTAAGCTTGCCTTTCTACATCAGTGTTTACTTTTCCAAATTGTAAGCTCTTACCTGGCTCCAACTCTAATTCAACACAATGTTCCTGCTAGACTACCAGGCCAGCTTTATTTTTCTTGACTTCATCATCCTTGTTGAAGATAGTCTCTAAGGTGACAAGACCTTTAGGCATCTTATTAGATGTAAGTTGTATCACTTGATCACCATAGTTCTGTGATAACCTCTTTTGATTGTGCCTTGAAAAGAAATCTTCTTCAAACAAGAACTGCAAAATTTGTTCATCATTGTCAAACACTTGCCAATTAATATTATTATCAAGAATTGAAGGTTTGACAATAATCTTGATGTGTTTTTGATCTTCTTCTTTTGAAATGCTATTAGGGATGTCAAACTGAGATCCAATAGAAGCTAACCTATTTGCATTTTGATTTAATTTTCTAGGGATAGCAACAATATTGAAAGCATGGAAATCTTCAATTGCATCCCAAACTCTATGTTTGTATGCTTTCATGATGTCATTTCTGGTTGCACTCATCCCTTTCACTTGGCTGACAACAAGTTCACTATCACCATATACGTTTAAGGCCTTGAGCCCTCTTTTTCTAGCCCATTCTAGTCCATTGAGTAGACTTTCATATTTTGCGGTGTTGCTGG
Organism: Chamaecyparis obtusa; assembly: GCA_027943335.1. Taxonomy (NCBI): domain Eukaryota; kingdom Viridiplantae; phylum Streptophyta; class Pinopsida; order Cupressales; family Cupressaceae; genus Chamaecyparis; species Chamaecyparis obtusa. The sequence continues at coordinate 434,953 of BSBK01006414.1, forward strand.
TGTAGGAAAAACTAAATCTAAAGGTAGTATAATACCTTTCTCCTTTTGGGGACACCAGCATAGCACCACCACCAGAACCATGTTTGCTTCTAGCTCCATCAAAGTATAGTTCCCAAACCTGACTGTTCTGATCTTCTGAGTCAGCATCCTTGAAAAGGTTGGGCTCTATAGCATCATTTTCTTGTAACAAATAGTTTCCCAAACTAGTATTCCAAACAACATGCTCTGATTCTCTTTCATCTAAGAAAATATCAGGGATATCTCCTATCTTAGTGCTTGTTTCACTAAAGGTTTGGAAATCATTGTTATCAAATATGGGGTAGTTTACATTGATTGGATTAGACACATAAGGTTCTACATGGTGTGATGCCAATTTTTTTGACTTAATGGTAACCTTGGTACCATATCTTGTGTGAAATAACATGTGAGACCAATCAAAAGATAGATAACCACCTATCTTGGCTATGAATTCTCTTGATAAACATATAGCAAAAAATGTAGGGAGATCTATGATATATATGTCAAGGAGGATGGAAAAATTAGGACTAGCATGTAAGATTAGACTGGTATCTTTAACCACACCTATAGTACTGACTAAGGATCCATCAAGTTGGGTGACATTCTTTTGGAAGGGTTCATATTTTAGTCCTAACTGGTTAGCCACTTTCTTGGGCATTACAGTACTAGCAGCCCCACTATCTACCATGCAATTATGTACTAGAGAATCTCCAATAATTAAAGATACATAAAAGGGAGGCGGCTTTGAATTCCTACCTTGCATGGCATTGTCTTTGGAGTTGCTACTTGGAGCCTCTGTTTCTTGATCAGTGTTGACCAACACTGGCTTTGCAACTTCTTTTGCAAGTTGAGGAGTTGCTGCCTCACTCATGGCCTTCTTCAAAATGTCAGACTACCTTGGAATAGACAAAGAGTCCCACATAGACATGGTGACATTCACCTTATTCATGTTGTCTACAATATTATAAGGTGTCATAGTGTGTACTCTTTCTTGTGCTTTTACTATGATGGGCTCTGCCTCTTTTGGGACTTGGCCTTCTTTCTTGTGATGATAGGAACCTCCTTGGATGTGATAGGGGTAGCTTGCTGCAATGGCTCTATAGATGTAGTGGCCTTAGTACCAGAATCTGCTCTCTCCATGTCTTGGGCTCTCCTCTTTTCTCTTGTGTAGGCAACAAAAGAAGCTTCATCATTGACTCCATTGAAGTCTAGTTGCTCCCAATTGAAGAGAGCAGTCTCATTCTCTTGTATTTCTTCTTGAGGAATTATCCCACTGGATGAAGGCTCTGATTGAGTATATGAGGCACTTTGGGCCATCAGAGCTTGATTCATTAATCCATTTGAACATGTAGCTTTATTGTGAGGCTAATTGCAAGGGGAGCACCATTCATAATCCATAGCCATATTATTTTGGCTAGGAACCATATCCCTCACTAGATTTGCAAAATTGAGAGGTGCAGGGTTATATGGTTGAAATGGTCTCTGATTGAAATTTTGCCTTTGCCCTTGATAGCCTCCTTGGTATGGTGGCCTATTTTGTTGATAAGGCTATCCTTGATTTTGGTATTGTTGATTAGGACCTTGGCCTTATTGTTGGAAGGGTGGCCTGATGCCTTGATTTTGTTTCTTCAAATTTGTGACCTCTTTGGTTAGAGTCTGCAACAAGTTTGTCATTTCCTGCATACTAGTTTGCATACTAGTTTGCTAACTACTCTTCATCTCTTGTGGCTCTTGAGAGAAATTTGTTGTTAACTCTTGACCACTGGTGCTAGCTTGAGGTGTTGATATTGTGGGAATAGGGGTAAATGGGGGTACTTGTGTAGGTGCAATGGGCTGAAGACTAGGGAAGATAGGCATGGGAGGTCTTCTCTATATCATTCTTGCTTGGATCAAACAATTTTCAGCCCTGACAATAGTGTCAAAGGCTTGGGGTAAAGTGGTACAACCCATAGACTGGATCATGATAGAAATTTGTTTATTTAGACTTTACAAGTAGTATAGGAAGGCATGGCCAGATGATGGCCTTATAGAGATTGGGATTCTATTCCATGTCTTAAGGAACCTACTATTGTAATCTGTCATTTGTTCTTGAGGGTCTCTCTTAATGGTTGTTAACTACTCAACCAGAGACAAATTATCTAATTTATCCTCAAAATGTTTTCTTAATGCATCCCCAAATTCATCCCATGAAGTCATAGAACCAACAGTTAAAGTTCTAAACCACTCTAGAGCTTTACCTTTTAGAGATGCTACTAATCAGTTTGTGGCCACATCCTCATGAGTGATATTATGAATGCTGCAGATGGTAGTCACATCTCTTATGTGCTCAAAGGCTATTGTTTGCCCTTCACCAGTGAAATTAGGAATACTCTTTAGGACTACCAAGGGCACATCATGATGTACTGCAAAGTCAAGAGGACTTCCTTGGTTGAAAGGTGCAAAAGCAAACTGCCTAGCCATTGTAGGAGCTGGAATCTAAAGATTAACAACTATATGAGCTGTATTTGCTGTTGGGTTTAAATCTTCTTCTAGATCTCTGGTTAGAGATCTTCCTCTTCTCCTGGAATGAAAGGCAAAAGGCATCCTTTTTGAAGTATCAAGAGTAGACTAAACTCTCCTCGCAGGAGACTCTCTTTGAGTTGACTTGCCTCTGTAGCTTATTTTCAAAGGCAACTCTGAAAAATTGGTAGGTTTTGAGCTTCTAGTCTCAATCTTTCTCATAAACCTTAAACAAGGTTGGCCTGAATCTTTGAAACTAGTGGAGTCGCCATATATACTTGGTAAAAAAACCTCTAAAGGTTTGTATTATGCAACCTACATATTAGAGATGACATAACTTCAACAAATGAACTTCTTTTACTATCCCATCGGGCGTGCCAAAAATGTTATACACTAATTTTGCGCCTTTGTCTCAAGCTCTCGTAGTCTTGATAACTCAATATAACTTGGGAATCATCTCAAGGTTGTGGGACCTTTGCTAACCGAGATGAAACATCTAGGTTCTAGGTTGGTTCCTCTTTGATAATCACCCTAATTTTCTTCTTGACTAAAAATGTAAATCTTTGAGGGAAAGGGTTAGAAAGATTGCATGAAAAGGAAATAACTGAAAGCAAACTACCTACTAGGTGATGCACTGAAATTAAGGTATGAATTGCAATATAAAGGATGAAACCAGTGTATACACCTAAAAATGGTCACCTAGACTATTAGCCCCTTTTGCTAAATCATAAATTACTTATTCTTGATCAAATCCTAGTTCTATCATTTATTCGATTATTTTCTATGGGCTAACCATCTTATCCTAAGTTTTTACTTATTAAAAGGAATATTTCCTCCCCTTTTAATAAATAAAAAGCCCCCACTTTTCCTCTTATCCTAAGTTGCACAAATAAAACATTATTCTTATTTTATAAAAAGAGAAAAGTACTTTTTGTCTCATATGGACACAAAAGTCAACTCTTATTTTCCTATTGGAGGATACTTGTGCACATGGATTGCTCCTCTTTTAAGCTCCACCGTTGATTAAATCTTTTGCCTCTTAATCTCCATGGCCCATTCCTTTTCCATTCCCTATAAAAGGAGAGCTCTCTTCCTCATTTGCACACACAATTTTTATGCTATTGTTATGCTACAGGTTTTCTAGGTCATCTTGGAGCTTTTGGAGACATTCTTGCATCTAGGGTTTGAAGATTTGGAGCATTGTTGGCATTCATCTTGGATCTTCATCAACACTCTATCTTCTTGTCTTCATTCTTGCACCATCATGGCTTTCTTGCTTCATAGTTAGATTTCATTTCTTGCATAGTAGCTTCATTTTCATGGCATTCTTAGCTTAGATTTCCTTTATGCTTTAGATTAATTCATCTAGTTTAACTAGGAGGCTTTGTAATACTTGCATCTTTCATTTCCATAGTTTAGCTTGCATTTCCATTCTTAATCTAGCTTGCATTGCATTTCATTCTTGATTCTTGAGGATATTGGCATTCTTGCCCTTGTCTTCATTGAATCTCCCATTGCATGGTTTACTAGCAAGGTTATTGGCTAAATAGCTCTAGCTGAGAGCATTCTTAAAACCCTTGCACTCCATGCCTAGGGAGCTATGGATCGATTTGTGAGGGCTCATTCTTGAGTTTCCTTGCATGTAATGATCCATAGAAGTGTGACACATTTATAGCACACAACCAGTACACAATCCTAGGTTTAGGGGATTAAAACTCAATGAATAGGCCTACATAAATATTTTATAGAGGGGTCTACAATAAAGGGATACTATGCAGGGGAAATGAATTTCTCAAGGCAGTAGTACTCCTAAAGAGTCAGACACAGACTATAACCTATAGACAAACATTCATCTTTGCAATTGGGTATAGGAATGAGACAGATTGCCAGGGGTGAAAGTATACCCACAAAAGCATTTGAATTAGATCATTCACAACCATACACATGAATTACAGAAAGAAAGAGGAATCAAGAAAAACCTAAAAGTTACTGAACATGCATATACTAAATTCAATAAGAGACAATCCGCATAAGAAAGCATTAGGATAGGAGAATGTCACAAGATGATTTGTAATATCTAAATAATCAATGGGAATTAAAATTGTAGAAAGCCAAAGGGGCAAAAATGCCACAAATTGCTCTTTGAGAAAGAAACTTTCTTTTTACAATTGCTGGATTCTAAGCACTAAAGGCTCCAAAAAACAATATATACAACTCTCAACTGCACGCAGGTAGGAGTCCAAAAAAACTAACCAGGGTTACAAGATTTTACATTAGAATAACCAACCCTAGGTCAAACAAGACTGATCATAAATGTATTCTGCAACAACATGGCTGATCAGACTTCAGGTTTGCATACCCATCTCTATACTACATTGCCTGCAGATAAACAACCTGGACTCATCATTTTTTTTGCACAAAAGTCTCACCATGAATGCTAATTGGTACCCTGCTGGGACAAAGAATTGACCCTTGATGGCTGCCCAAGCTTCTTCATCATTTATGCAAAATTGTGCATGTCCTACAACATCAACTCCCAGCTACCTGCCACTCGTAACCATTTCATAAAAGAAAGCCCACCAAAATTGGCCACACCACTTTGAAATAATACTAGTCACATGATCGCATGAGCCTAGAAGTCTTCATGTGATCATGCAACTAGCCTTTGAAAATCCATCACTCTTTGCCACAAATGTCACTGGATTAAACATTGGCAAAAAACCCCCCGCAGAAGTGTTCAAACTTGGGAGTGAGAAGTAAACTACAAATTTAACCCTGGTTCCACGTTGGGTTCATTTTTCCTCTAGTCGCGGAGTCTCTTGATCTTTTCTTAACCCTGGGTTACATCTGGTGACTGTGCAAAGTCCTCCAACTATGCAACCGCACAAAGCTTACCAACCCTGGGCCCTCACTACTTTAAAATAACATTGGTCACATTATCACATGAGCCCAGAAGTCTTCATGCTATCATGCAACAAGCTTTTGAGAGACTGCCTCCACTACCACATAGACACTTGGACCCGCAAGATGTCCCACCTACACCACATGGACCAACTGAAAACTCATATGTCAGTTGAACCCACAACAACACCACCCAGAAGCATCAGGAGGATCCAATGATGGTCGCATGATCGCATGGGATTGGAAGATCCCATGCAAACATGTGACCATCATAGATTTTGAATCTACGGGGGCCATGTGACTGGGCCCACTTTGATTCGCTGACTACTGGTGGTAACATTAAAACTGAGGTGCATGGAGTAAACCCTTAGCCACATGATCACATGAGGGGAAAAGGACTTATGTGATCATGCGACAACCCACATAACCATTTTCTAAAAACCAACTAGGCCCCACTGGTCAGAATTGCATGCTTGTGAAAAATACTACCATTAGGAAGAATTGGTGTGAAGATGAGGGGTCGAAAACACAGAGGGTTTTCGACACTGAACATTTTTAGGAACCCCTATGACCTGAGTATTTCTTGCAAGCACTTAAACTTGAATATCTCTGTGAGTTTTGTGAATTAAGTGATGCGATCTAAACTAGGGCAAGGTGACACATCAAAGGACATGGGGTTTAGAGCGCAAAGCATAAAAACTGGTGGATCAACTTCACAAGCAAAACAAGATGCAGCAGGAACTTAAACACTCACAGAGGTCAAAGGACATATCATATGGCCATGAAAATTTTAGGAGTGCCTAGCAAGACAGAAATAGAGACCTGGGAAAGAGTTTGGCCAAATTGTATAAAATAGGCAATTTTGGGCAGCAATACTATAATCTTCTAAAAGATCACCATACCTCTCTGATAGTTGCTTAGTTTTATCTTCATTCAATTTTACAAATTGGGTCAGTACCTAAGAAATTTCTAGGTCCCCTGTATTGTGGATTGACCACACAATTTTATCTCCCTCCATTTGTTCTTTCACGTTCAAAATTTGTGGCTTTTTGTCTTTAGGATAAAGACTCCACATGGCTAAAGCCTAATTTTTTTGGCTATATCCAAACCCTCTTATTATGTCCCCTACTTGGGTTTCTGATGACATAGTGACATCTTCTTGTCTTTTTATTTGATCAATAATTAAATCTGAATACAAACTCCATCTAGGCACCAGAAGCATGTTGCTCTATTTCACTAATTTTCTAGCCTCATCTGGAGTTAGAGTTTCACTCTCTAGGTCATATTCCTTTAATTGTTGCAATGCCTCATCTGGAACTTGACCCTCCTCTGTTATCTACACACTAGATGCAACTTGTTTTTGCTTATGCCACATCAAAAAGCTCTTGAATTCTTCTCAATTGACAAAATTGTCATCATTCAAGAAAGCATCGTGTTCAATTATTCTTTCATCTTCGCCAAGGGCCAAGGGCAACTCAATATTCTCAACTTCAAGTTTTCTTTTTCTTTTCTCTTCTCTCACCCTCTTTCTGAGTTTGTGGTGATGCTCACTAGTTCCTGTGTAAAGAGAAATCACCCTATCTTTCTTCTTCCTCTCTAAAGGTTCAACAGTTAACAACTTTTCTTTTTTCTTTTGAGGCTTAGCAGTATCCTCAGAACTCAGCAATTCAGTAAGGTCTACATTCTCTTTTTCTTCTTCAGGCCCTTCAGCCATTGGTTTCTCCATAGTGGGTGGACTATATATGGGATAACCACCATCAGTATCATCATCACATTCTAATTTTGAATGGGCCTTTTTTCCCTATTTGGTCTTATCAAGCTAGTCTTCCATAGACCTCATCAATGTGTGAAATTGAGCCATCATTTGCTCAAGTCTTTGCAAGTAAGGTAGAGTGGGAAAGAATCCCCCAAATACTAGTCCTTGACTTTTCAATTGTTTCTTAGCATTATACAATGTTTGCAATTGATGGATTCTCTTCTCCACCTCATTATCTTCAATGATATTTCTAATCACATCTTCCTCAGGGTACTCCTCATGCTACTTATTGAAAGGAATGCTAGACATGTAATATTGCCTAGGAGCAACTATAAAACCCTCTGTGTCTACATACCTATATGATGCTGCAAACATGCGGTAACTCTCCAACCAATCATTAACTTTGTTGAGAGCTCCCTTTCCAATTATAAGATAATGCACTCTGAAGTGCCGAGGAGTGAAAGTTCCTTTTCTGTGGGAAGCTAGAAGATCATTATCTATCAACATCAATTGCTAGATCAAGTCAAGAAAAGTAATTCTAGGTGGAACATAAAATGGGAGAAGATGGGGAGGCTAAGGGCATCCATAAACCCTAATCATTGTGTAACCCTTTTCATAGTAGATATCTCCCCAATTGTGGCCCTTGGTCCACTTATCAATAAATTGTTTAGGTCTCACCAATTGTAAAACTTTGGTGGACAATCTTGTGCAGTTGATTCCCAGACTTTGGAGAATTGGATACACAATCCAGTTCTCAAATGCACCAAAATCATGCCTAGGGAAAGTAGGGCTCCAAATTCCTAACCAAAAATGCATCGGGTTAGGTCCTCCATTCCAAGTAATCTGAGGCTTGAGATCTTGCAGGTTGATGAGATTATAATTATGATACACAATAAGGTGCATCAACAAAGAGTAGTCCATGAATTCAGGCATAGAGCTAGATGTGAAATTCTTCAAGGAGAGTAAACCCTCATGAACCTTGTTTATTATATAACCAATATAATCATATCCTCTGTTTACCAGATAGCTTTGAGTATCCATAACTAGCATCAAAATGTCAAAGGTAATCCTCTTTGGGACTGCATCAACTCCTAAGACTTGGCATATCCCATATGCAATATATTTTATGTAAAACTTGAGGTCTTTGTACTGATATGGAACTGGCCCAGCCATAGCTACAACATAATTTCTATTTTCTTTGGACATATGGCTTTTAATCTCCTTAGAGACTAAGATAGCCTCTCTGACATATCTGTTAGCCTGAGCTTTTAGGTCAATTTCTGTGGCCATTGGAATTTGAATTGTGAATGCCCTCATGAAAGAATTTCTATCTAGGGTTACAAGGGGAGAACCATCCTATTTTCTAATAGTCTTGGACAAAGGATCATAGCACTGAGCTAGCATAAGTAATGCATCTAAGTCTAAAAAGACCTTAGGAACAATCAATTTTGCCAACCCTAATGTCCAAGGGTTTGAGACTGGCACCACACTATCATGGTTCTTATAAAAAAATGAAAAAAGGCACATGCCTTTGAGTTTAGGAGTCTTAGCATCTCTACAGTAAGCTAAATCATCCATGAAATAGTCATCACTAACCTTCTTATTTTGTGATGAACCAGGCAAAAGGGTGAGGAATTCATCAGAAAAAATCTGCTTTACTTTCTCTTTAGACCCTTGGCTAGTAGAGGTTCCGCTTACTGTTGGTTGACTCATCCTGACCGTAAATTCTAAAAATTATCTATAGAAATCACTCATCACACTGAAAATCTTGAAAGCTTTGAAAACCTGATGCTCTGTACTCTTCAATATCCTCCATAACTTTCAAATGAGTAGCCTCTAACTATTTTATTCTGTAGAATTGAATGTGCCACCATTTTGTGACACCAAAGATGTCACTTCTACCATTACTGCACACAAATAGGGCTTCAATTTACTAGCCGTAGCTCAAAATATTAAAATTCAATTATTCAGAGACCTGGCGACTGAAGAGAAATCTCACAGTCATTTTATAATATTGGCAACTTTAAAAGGTTTATGAGACCTAGCAACTAAGAGAGCTTCTCGTAGTTGCGGAAAGATTTTCCACTTTATGAATCCATTCTGAGATTTGATGATCACAAATTTTTATTTAGAGACTCAGCGACTATAGTCAATCTTTTTAATTTTTCACATTCGGAGATTACCCGACTATAGTCTATTTCTTAGTCACACGTGAAATTTTTCTCATTACGAGATCATGTGACTAAAATCACTTTCAATCATCATTATGAGATCTGGTGACAATAAGCAAACTCTAAGTCACGGAACACTGTTGACTTTTCAAACTTCTTTCTAAGATCTCATGACCCGACCATTTGGAGATTTAGTGACTAAAAGGAAGAATCCTTAATTTATTTTATCTAGAGATTTAGTGACTATAGTCCAGATCTAGTCGCAGAAGAAAAATTTCCCTTCATGAGATCATGGGACTGAGGAGATATATACTTTAATATTTCATCATGAGATCTAGCGACTATAGTCTATCTCATAGTTGTAGCTACTTTATTTATCCTTTAAAACATTCAGTGATCACCCGACCTAGAGATTTAGCAACTAACCTAAAATCTCTTAATCCCTGAAACCTTCTAACTTCTCAACCTTCTTCTTGAGACCTCACAACCACCATTGATCTTCTTCTTTACTTCATCCCATGGTCCATATTAAGTCATGATAAATATTCTGACTTAACTCTTTGATTCAGCAACCATGAGACTAACCATGTTGCTAAATCGCTAAAGGCTTACCACTTAATTGTTAGGAACTTGAGATCTCATGATTACATAGTTGTTGTATCACTGAATAAAACACTTAACAGTCAGGATTTAACCATTATATTAACCTTAACTTAACCTAGATAAATTTGGAGACTTGGCGACAAAGAGATTTGCTGAGTCTCACAATCCTTCACTTAACTAGGGTTAAGTCCTAAGAACATGCGACTGAGGCATTCTCCAAGTCATAAGAACATTTCTTAACTCTGAGTTACATTTGGAGATTAAATACTGGGTGTCGATCAAAACTTCATCTCACAGCTATCATCAGATCCCTAGGTTTCTACACTAGGAACTCTGGGTCTCATAGCTCACCTATGCATAACCTTGAGTATCTTAACTTTGTCTCTTTTTGGATTATGTTGTTATGCTAAAACTTGAATCTTAGGAAACGAAGGCTACCTTTCGTGTTCTAATGTTGTATTGTCTTACAAGGGCACACCCATTCCTCTATGATTGAGTTATATTCTAACAATTACTTATGTTTTTGCATAATGAGATCGATGATGTGTTAAGTGGATGTTTCCTATAATATTAATGGAATGGTGAAGAATTCTTGAGACTTGTGTTTGTTTTCTTGAAAGGTACTGGTATCTCTAGAAGGGTCAAAAGTTAAAGGATGCTAAATGTTTTGAATCTTAATTATGGTAGTAGATAATATTACCCCTTGATCATACCTATAATATAATGTTGTGCACTCTATCTTCTTACAAATACCTAGTTGAATTTTATCCTACTCAAGGTATCTTAGAAATAGATTTCTTTTGGATCTTTAAAGAATGAAATGATTATGGTAGTACTTGATAGGAATGATAGGGCAATAATTAGATTACATGGCTAATAATATGTACCTAGAAAAGAAGTGGAAAAAATAATAATAATAATAATAATAAATAAATAAATTAGGAACAAATAATTTACTGTCATATGCATTTCTCTCTCTTTCTCTCTCCCCTCTTAAGAAATAAGTTTTGCATGACTAAAATTGTTTAGACAAGGCAATAATATATCAGGAAAAATTTGTAAATACTCAATTAGGAAACCCTTGGGTGAAGGACCTATGTCCCCAAGATTTTATCATAGGCTATAATTCACATTTTCATTTAGGAAGAGGAATTTTTATCCCTATCTTGGTAAGAAGTTATATCCTTTCTGCATATCTTATTAAATTGCACAAAAAGGATTTAAGATAACATAATCAAGAAATTATAGGGAAGAGTATGTGCGATGATGGATTATCTGTACTAATGATGGAAGTTGTTTTTATTAAATATAAGTCTTGCAAAATGCCTAGTGAATAGTTAGGATCCTAGATGGGTATTTTGGAAACAAATTCATGTTTTGTATACATTGTGATCAACACCATAGCAGTAAGAAATTAACAACATTAAGTGATTGAACAACTATGAATAAGGAGTTTTTGTGGTAAATAAATGTTATAGAAATGTACCTTACTCAATTTCTACTTAGAACTGATGTTATCTCAAAATTTTAAAGTGTATGAGGGTAATGTTTCAAATAGGTAAAGGGTATAAATTAAAGTTATGTACAGTAGTTAATGTTATTAATTTAGATGTTGTGGTTATAGTAGTAGGACTCGTATACTTCTTTCTCTCTTGATGGATCTATGATCATTATGAAATAAATAATTTGAAATAACTCTTAAGTAAATGCTATATGGAAACCTCCTGACATGCAAATTAGGGAAAAGTGCATATATAAATAGTAAGCTTTAAGAAGGGATCCTAACTCAATGAATAATGGTGCAATAAATTGTAAATTGTTTAGATCTCCTCTAGGGTGTGAATGTGTTTTTGGAAATCAAGCACTACAACTATTATGAAAGATGACTTAGAATATGTATATTGTAAAATTTGTGTGTCCTATGTCATTGGAATTCTACTTAAAGCTTTGATGGAAAGGAATATTTCTTATAAAACTATGTGTTAATGAAAATGGTAAGTTTCAAGTATCTAGATTGTTTTATTTTCATGATTACAAAAGTAAATAAAAATTATTTGATGTATTCCCTTCATGATCATAACAAATATAAATGTTACATACCTCTCTATGTTTGGTATTCATAGCTTGTAAGGGACACAAATTTTGGACCCTATTTGTAATAAGGTCTCACAAGTTGTATTATGTAGGGTTAGATTATGTCTCAAAAGGGAAAATATATCATAAATTCTTTATTTTTTTTTATACTGGTTACCATAGATAGGAACTTTGATATTATGAAAGGAAGTGATAATCTCAGTTGGTAAAACATGCAATTTCATAATATATTGATATTAGTGAGTAAACATGAATACCTTAGAGTTTCGACTTGATAACAATAATTTTTATGTAATTTCAAGTATCTTGTTAACAAACTTACTGCATAAAGTGATAGAATCACATAGTTAATTCTTTTTAAAAGTCATTACTAATTGAACTGAGTTAATCTACACTAAAATTGTAATAAGATAGGATTTACCAAAACTCTTGATAGGAGAAGTATGTGTGCAGTTATTCAATGAGGTTCTAGAATAGTAATATTACAATTCTATTAGCTAATGTGCGATATATAGTTCACCTTCCCGACTTTCAGGAGTAAGTCAAATCTTAGTGGGGGAGGATGTAATACCCCTCTAACCCTAATATAAGTTTTGTGTTTTTGAAAGAATTAAGATCTTTCGATGTTTTCTTACAGCTTAAGTTGTACATCATACTTGTTTGATCTATTCCTATAGTTTGTTTATAATAATTTCATAAGCTAGTACTCAATGATTCTAATATTAGACATACTATCTAAAGGTATCATTTTTGTATGTATTTATCTCCGTGTATGTATTGAGTACCTTCAAGACCTTTATGAACATAGTTAGGATGTTATATGATATGTACTTGATAGATATATATAAGTGGTTATTTATATTTTCTTCTATTAAGGTTACTTTGGATGAATCTTGTATCTCACTTGATGATTTGATTATGTTGATTTATTATTAGTATTGATAAGAGACTAACACAATGCTTGAGATTCTAACCTTCGTTATGATGATGCTACATGCTTTGAGTGTATATATATAGATGATGTGTTTTCATGATTCAGGACGAAGTCGTAGTTACTCACATAGCTGAGGTCCACACGATGTATCGATACTGGTCATCTGTCTGCAATGTCTTCTTTTATATGTATATCTGTGCATATGTATTTCTTCTTTGTGATGCAAGCTTGCAGGTACCGGGCATCGACTTCACCTGGCTTCACAGGTTTGAGCGTGCCCTCAAATCCTCGATGGTTGTTGTTATGGAGATAGTACTAAGGCCCCTACATGAGTCTTCCTTTGTCATTATTCCAATTTGGGAATATTAGGGTTCCTTCTTTGTCAGTCAACCTTTGGGTCAAAAACCCAGATCCAACGCACCCGGTTGGGCATGGTTGTAGTTAGTGCCTTGTGGCCACTTGAATTCATTTGGTTGTATGATTTGTTTACTCATTTTATTTATTTCTCCTTCTTGGTATGATTCTTAATTAATCTTTCTATGTTGTGTTTCAGGAGTTTGGCTTGACTTTCCTTGTTGACTTTGGTTGACCTTGTTTGATCTTATGGTTTTCTCGATATGTTTCATAGATGATTTGTATGGCCTCTTTGGATGATTAGATTTATTTTGAGGCATGTGATTTTATTCTACCTCAGTGTTATATCCTATATTAATTATAAATAGGTAATAATATTGTGATCTATTACTTCATAATCTTATAGATTATAGTGTTTGACATTTAGCATGTATCTATATAAATAAATAAATAAATAAATAAATATATATATATATATATATGGAAATATATATGGGTGCACACATATATGTATTTATATATATATAATTTATATGTGATTATATGTTAATTATTGTAGATATTGTTGATGGTGTATATTTTGGGATTAATGTAAATTATAATATTAATAATAATTAAATATTAAATAATGCGAGGTATATTATTCTCAATTGTTAATTATTAATAATGAGGATAGGTTATATATATAGATATTGATGTAATTAATGATGGCATATGCATATATGTTAGGATAATATTACATATGTGTATGAATGAATACAAATAATCTTTTATTGTATATTTGAGTAATATAGTTGTATGATATTAAGTTATTTTATAATACCCTTTAGTTAAGAGTTAGTTGGGAGTTGGTTACTTTTCCTCTCAACCTTTGGAAATCTATTTATATGCACTAATTTATAATTTGAAGAAAGGGGATTTTGGGGCTGAAGAATTGAGGAGAGGATGGCCTTAATTTTTATGGTGATTTTGGAGAGAAAACTTGGAGATGTGAGGGAGAGTTTGTAAGCATATGTCTTTAAGAATTTTTGGTTATCTTTGCTTTTGGGAGAGAGACATTTTTGTGAGAATTTCAGTAGTTGAGAGAGGGATTATTTTCTATGAAATTATTTCTTTCTTTCATGGAGATTTCTGAAAGTGGATAGGGTTTGAAGGATGCATCTCAAGTTTGGATTTGTCTTCTCTTTTGTTTCCTTCCTTCTTCGATTCAACCTTCGTAGGACATGAGGTATGGATTGAATGTTTTAGTTACTTTATATCTCTAATAGATTATGGATCTATTTATATATTATCATTATTTATTATATCTGTACTTTTCATTTTTATGGTTATTTTAAAGTTTTGAGTTTTTGTTTGTAAGAATTGGCATGTGTTTTCCTAGGGTTTTTAGCAACCCATTTTTGGAGATCTATTATTATAATAATTTAAATTACATCTAGGGTTTTAATAAATTGATTTTCTGGAAGTAAAATTCACAGATCTCAAATGGGTATCTCTTTGATTTTATTTTTAGGGTCTAATTAATGCCTTATTTTTGACATTTTGGAAGACTATGCCTGTCCATTCTTGATTCCGAATTTTCTGTCAAATGTATTCGTATGCTACAGGATGATATGATCATATAAAAGTCTGAATTTGATATCATATATTATCCTAGGTCTTATATTTCATTTACAATTGGTTTGGTGAATTTTAATTATGTTTTGTGAAAATTACAACCGTTTTAGTAAAGGCAGGTCTGAACCCTAACCAGAATTTTCTATTTTAAACAAAAAGTCATAACTTTCTTTTCCACCATTGGATCTTCCTAAAAATCAAATTGAGAGTCCATAATTATGTTATCTAAATCTCTACAGAAGAGATTTCCTTTATTATTTGTTTTGTGGAAGATATGGTTGACTGTTCTATGATGACTATTCTTTGCATTTAATCCTTGCTTGAAATAATTCAGTTTAAGAACATCATTAAGTTTTAAGGTTTTGTATGGTTACCAGAGGCTATTATAATTTGTTTTTGGTTAATTGGATCTATTTATACTCTAAATATATTTATAATATCACTTTGATGTCTTCTTATATGTTTGGAACATTCTGAATGTCATATTGGGTTTAGGGTTGTCAAGTGGACTAGGGACAACATATATTTTCCCAAACTCAATCAAATGTTGTTATGGAATTGATATGAATTCTTGATGATGAATCTATTATGTTCTTATGATTTTTATATGTATGTTAGGGAACCTAAGTACACTAGGTGAGTGGCTCATAGTGAGGGGCCGGGGCCCTAAGTGGCTAGTACCAAGATAACCTACTATGAGTTATTTAATCAAGTGATAACCTAAATAAATGAATTGGGAATGGGAGATTATTGGAATGGGAAATTACACACTAATCAAGATTAATTGTACCTTTCCCATTCCTTTAGTTCTAGTAAAGACTAAGGATGGGAGTGGGAGAAGGTACCTATGCGTAGGTACGACTGAATGACCTTGTCTGTATGAGAGGCATTCAGTTCCGCATGTGCCTACTTGGCGGCCGGGGCCAAGAGTGGCTAGTACCAGGACAACCCAAGGGGTGAGGGCTATGTGATGACACTCACCTAGCTTGTAGCTTAGAGTCTCTACCAAATTTGATCATGCCTCTGGTAGTCCTTGTGTTCTTCTTGTCTTTTCTTTTGTGTTGTGACTTTGGAAAAATTTTATCACCACCTTAGGAATTTTCTAGTTGTTACCTCTTGTATGGGCCTTTGGTTCTATCTCCTAGTTCGGGGGAGTGGGCCTATTGGTTCCACGTGGTTGGGTGGTTAATATTTATATCGAGGTATTGATCGTGATTCTTTGGATGATCCTAGCACATATTCCTTTCCAGATCTGCAGTTGAAGATTTCTTATTGGATATTTTAATATGTTGAGATGTACTTGTGTATTTGTATTCATGTAGTTTTTAATCTCCTAAAAGGAGTCTTGTAGTATTGATGTAATCTCAATTCAAAGCAATGCATAAGGGAATGGGTAGTTCTAGGTAAAAGAAAAGGAAAAGATTGTGGAATATTGGACATGTTACTAGCATTAAAAGAAAGTGTTTATGTTATTTATCCTATCCTCTTATGTTGTCCATGTGTAAAGGAAATAATCTTAAATATGGTTATATATAATGATGTATCACAACAATAATGTATTCTCTCTTGATGAAAGAATTCAAGGAAATTATTGAGAAATGATAGATTAGTGATTGGAATTATTAACAATGAATGGTTATGAAACAATGCAATAAAATAGTAATTTGATTTTAATGTTAATACTTGGTTCATGTTAATGAAGTACCTAGGATGATGTCTACCTTAATGAATATTAATCTCTTACCTAAATTATTAGAGAAAAGTGATATAAGGGATGGTAGATGTAGATGATATGAATTTATGGAATGAGTTGGTAAAAGGAATAATGATATTGGATGATTAACTTATGTTTAATAAAAGAAATAAGTTAGGGACATTTAACTTGATGCATTAAAATGAACGTAGATCTTTCAAGCTCATGATTCCATGAATATCTTATGCATGTAAATGGTTTATATGATGTTGCTTTAGTAGCGACGTTAGGGAACCTGTGAGGACTTAAGTTGTATAAATATTACATTCAAGTAGTAGAAAATTATTTCTTTTTTTAGAAATATGAAGTGTAATGATAAATATTATTCTAGTTAAAATTAAAAAAAGAAATTTACTATTTGCATTTTATACAAGTTTATGTCTTGTCCTCTTGGGTTTCCTGGTGGGGCATTACAGGTTCTTTGATTTTTTAGGGCAAAGGATTTGAAACTTAGGATTACTCACCTAGGGCTTTGAAAATTTGGAAAGATAGACCAGACAAAAACTCAAAATTTTGACAAGGGAAAGACTAAAAGTAGAAATACTACCAACAGGGACTCCCTAGGGGTCCTAGTACAACTTATCACATGTTAGGACCTATAGGGAGTCCTCG
Organism: Chamaecyparis obtusa; assembly: GCA_027943335.1. Lineage (NCBI taxonomy): Eukaryota > Viridiplantae > Streptophyta > Pinopsida > Cupressales > Cupressaceae > Chamaecyparis > Chamaecyparis obtusa. The sequence continues at coordinate 452,265 of BSBK01006414.1, forward strand.
TGACCCATTTTGACACAATGGAACATTCAAGTGTGTCTTAAGGGGTCTACGTTGGAATGCTCAAGTGTGTCTTAAGGGGTCTTAGGACCCCTTTGGAAACACTTTAGCATTCCAATGTATCAAAAGGGGTCACGGGGACTCCCTAGGGGTCCTAGTACACCTTATCATGAGTTAGGACCCCTAGGGAGTCCCTGTGGCCCCTTTTGACACTTTGGAATGCTCAAGTGTGTCTTAAGGGGTCCTAGAACCCCTTAAGACACACTTGAGCATTCCAATGTGTCAAAAGGGGTCAGGGGGACTCCCTAGGGGTCCTAGTATACCTTATTATACCTTACGACCTCTAGGGAGTCCCCATGACACCTTTTGAAACATTGGAATGCTCAAGTGTGTCTTAAGGGGTCTTAGGACCCCTTCAGACACACTTGACCATTCTAATGTGTCAAAATGGGTCATTGGGACTCCCTAGGTGTCCTAGTATGCCTTATCATGCATTAGGACCCCTAGGGAGTCCTCGTGACCCCTTTTGAAACATTAGAATGCTCAAGTGTGTCTTAAGGGGTCCTAGGACCCCTTAAGACACATTTGTGCATTCCAATGTGACAAAAAGGGTCACAAAGACTCTCTAGGGGTCCTAGTATGCCTTATCACATGTTAGGACCCTTAAGGAGGATCCCTTAAGACACACTTGAGCATTTCAATGTGTCAAAAGGGGTCACGGGGACTCCCTAGCAGTCGTAGTATGACTTATCACATGTTAGGACACCTAGGGAGGCCCCATCAACCCTTTTGACACATTGGAACACTCAAGTGTGTCTTAAGGGGTCCTAGGTCCCCTTAAGACACACTTGAGTGTTCTAGTGTGTCGAAAGGGGTCACAGAGACTCCCTAGGGATCTTAGTATGCCTCATCATGTGTTAGGACCCCTAGGGAGTCACCATGACACCTTTTGAGACATTGGAATGCTCAAGTGTGTCTTAAGGGGTCATCAGACCCCTTTAGAGACACTTGAGTTTTTCAATGTGTCAAAAAGGGTCACGGGGACTCACTAGGGGTTAGGGAGACTCCCTAGGGGTCTTAGTATGCCTTATCACATGTTAGGACCCCTTGGGAGTCCCCATGACCCCTTTTGACACATTGGAATGCTCAAGTGTGTCTTAAGGGGTTTTAGTAACCCTACATATACACTTGAATGTACCAATGTGTTAAAAGAGGTCATGAGGACTCCCTAGGGGTCATAGTAGGCTTTATAATGTGTTAGGACCCCTAGACCTCTTAAGAAACACTTGAGAGTTCCAATGTTTCAAAATGGGTCATGGGGACTCCCTAGGGGTCCTAGTACGCCATATGATGCATTACAACCCCTAGGGAGTCCTTGTGACCCCTTTTGAAACATTGGAATGCTCAAGTGTGTTTGAAGGTGTCCTAAGACCCCTTAAGACACACTTGAGCATTCCAATCTATCAAAAGGGGTCATAGGGACACCCTAGGGGTCCTAGTACATCTTATCATGCATTAAGATCCATAGGGAATCACCATGACCCCTTTTGACACAATGAAATGCTCAAGTGTGTCTTAAGTAGTCCTAGGACCCCTTAAGATATACTTGAGCATTCCAATGTGTCAAAAGGGGTCACAGGGACTCCCTAGGAGTCCTAGTACACCTTATCATGTGTTAGGACCCCTAGGGAGTCCCCATGACTCCTTTTGACACATTGGAACACTCAAGTGTGTCTTAAGGTGTCTTAGGACCCCTTTGAACACACCTGAGTGTTCCAATGTGTCAAAAGGGGTCGTGAGGACTCCCAAGGGGTCCTAATATATGATAAGGCATATTAGGACCCCTAGGGATTCCCCTTGACTCCTAGGGAGTTCTCGTGACCCCTTTTGACACATTGGAATGCTCAAGTGTGTCCGCAGGGGTACTAGGACCCCTTAAGACACACTTGAGTGTTCCAATGTGTTAAAAGGGGTCATGGGGACTCCCTAGGGGTCCTAACATGTGATAAGGCCTACTAAGACCCCTAGGGAGTCCTTGTGACCCCTTTTGACACATTGGAACACTCAAGTGTGTCTTCATGTGTCTTAGGACCCCTTAAGACACACTTAAGCATTCCAATGTGTCAAAAGAGGTCATGGAGACTACCTAGGGATTCGAACCCATGATAAGATGTACTAGGACCCCTACGATGTCCTCGTGGTCACTTTTGACACATTGAAATGCTCAAGTTTATCTTAAGGGGTTTACATTGGAACACTTAAGTGTGTGTTAAGGGGTCTTAGGACCCCTTCAGACACACTTGAGTGTTCCAATGTGTCAAAAGTGGTCATGGGGACACCCTATGGGTCCTAGTACAACTTATCATGCATTAGGAACCCTATGGAGTTCTCATGACCCCTTTTGACACATTAGAATTCTCAAGTGTGTTTTAAGGGGTCTTAGGACCACTTAAAACACACATGAGCATTCCAATGTGTCAAAATGGGTCATGGGGACTCCCTACGGGCTCTAGAATGGCTTATCAAGCGTTAGGACCCCAAGGGATTCCCCATGACAGCTTTTGACAAATTGGAATGCTCAGGCATGTCTTAAGGTGCCTTAGGACCCCTCCGGACACATTTGAGTGTTCCAATGTGTGTTAAATGGGGTCATGGGGACTCCCTAGGGGTCCTAGTATGCTTTATCATGTGTTAGGGCCCCTAAGGAGTCCCCGTGACCCCTTTTAACACATTGAAATGCTCAAGTGTGTCTTAAGGGGTCCTAAGACCCCTTAAGACACACTTGAGCATTCCAATGTGTTAAAAGAGGTCACGGGGACTCCCTAGGGGTCCTAGTACACCTTATCATGCTTTAGGACCCCTAGGGAGTCCTCGTGAGCCCTTTCAAAACATTGGAATGCTAACATGTTTCTTAAGGGGCCTTAGGATCCCTTCGGTCACACTTGAGCATTCCAATGTGTCAAAAAGGGTCATGGGGACTCCCTAGAGGTCCTATTATGCCTTATCAAGCGTTAGGATATCTAGGGAGTTCCCATGACCCCTTTTGAGACATTTGAAGGGCCAAGTGTGTCTTAAGGGGTCCTAGGACCCCTTAAGACACCCTTGAGAGTTTTAATGTGTTGAAAGGGGTCATGGGGACTCCCTAGGGGTCCTAGTATGCCTTATAACATGATAGAACCCCTAGGGAGTCTCCATGACCCCTTGTGACACATTGGAATGCTCAAGTGTGTTTTAAGGGGTCTTAGGACCCCTTTGAACACACTTGACCATTCCAATGTGTGAACAGGGGTCACGACAACTTCTTAGGGGTCTTAGTATGCTTTATCACATGTTAGGACCCCTAGGGAGTTCCCATGACCCCTTTTGACACATTGGAATACTCAAGTATGTCTTAAGGTATCTGAGGACCCCTTCAGACACATTGGAATGCTGAAGTGTGTCTTCAGGTGTCCCCATGATCCCTTTTGACACATTGTAATGCTCAAGTGTGTCTTCAGGGGTTTGCATGACCCATTTTGACACATTGGAAAGCTCAAGTGTGTCTTAAGGGGTCCTAAGACCCCTTAAGACACACTTGAATATTTCAATGTGTCAAAAGGGGTGATGGGGACTCCCTAGGGGTACTAGTATGCCCTATCACAAGTTAGGACCCCCAGGGAGTCCTAGTGACCCCTTTTAACATATTGGAACACTCAAGTGTGTCTTAAGGGGTCTTAGGACCCTTTCAGACACACTTGAGTGTTCCAATGTGTCAAAAGGGGTCAATGGGACTCCCTAGGGCTCTGAGTATGCCTTATCAAGTGTTAGGAACCCTAGGGAGTCCCCGTGACCCTTTTTGACACATTGGAATGCTCAAATGTGTCTTAAGGGGTCCTAGGACCCCTTAAGACACATTTGAGCATTTTAATGTGTCAAAAGGGGTGATAGGGACTCCCTAGGGGTCCTAGTATGCCTTATCATGTGTTAGGACCCCTAGGGTGTGCTCGTAACCCTTTTTGACACATTGGAATGCTCAAGTGTGTCTTAAAGGGTCTTAAGACACCTTAAGAAAAACTTGATAATTCTAATGTGTCAAAAGGGGTCACGGGGACTCCCTAGGGTTCCTAGTATGTCTTATCACGCATTAGGACCCATAGGGAGTCCCCATGACCCCTTTTGACAGAGTGGAACACTCAAGTGTGTCTTAAGTGATAGTACTAACCCTTAAGACACACTTAAGTGTTCCAATGTGTGAAAAAGGGGTCATGGGGACTTCCTAGGGGTCCTAGTATGCCCTATCACATGTTAGGACCCCTGGGGAGTCCCCATGACCCCTTTTGACACATTGGAATGCTCAAGTGTGTCTTAAGGGATCGTAGGACCTCATCACAAACACTTAAGCATTTGAATGTGTCAAAAGGGGTTAGGGGGACACCCTAGGTGTCTTAGTATGCCTTATCACACATTAGGACCCTTCAGGAGTCCCCATGACCCCTTTTGACACATTGGAATGCTCAAGTGTGTCTTAAGGGGTCTTACAAACCCTCTGGACACACTTGAGCATTCCAATGTGTCAAAAAGGTTCATGGGGACTCCCTAGGGGTCATTGTACATCTTATCACTGGTTAGGACCCCTTAGGAGTCCCCATGACCCCTTTCAAAATATTAGAATGCTCAAGTGTGTCTTAAGAGGTCTTAGGGGGTCCTAGTATGCCTTATAACATGTTAGGACACCTAGGGAGTCCCCATGACCCCTTTTGACACATTGAAATGATCAAGTGTGTTTTAAGGGGTCTTAGGACCCTTTCAGACTCACTTGACCATTCCAATGTGTGAAAAGGGGTCACGGGGCCTTCCTAGGGGTCCTAGTATGCTTTATCACATGTTAGGACCCTTAAGGAGTCCCCATGAACCCTTTTGACATATTAGAATGATCAAGTCTATCTTAAGGGGTCTGAGGACCCCTTCAGACACATTGGAATGCTCAAGTTTATCTTTAGGGGTCCCCCTGACCCCTTTTGACACATTGGAATGCTCAAGTGTGTCTTTAGGGGTTCACGTGACCCCTTTTGACACATTGGAAAGCTCAAGTGTGTCTTAAGGGGTCCTAAGACCCCTTAAGACCCACTTGAGCATTCCAATGTGTCAAAAAGGGTCATGGGGACTTGCTAGGGGTCTTAGTATGCCTTATCACAAGTTAGGACCCCTAGGGAGTCTCGGTGACCACTTTTGACACATTGGAGCACTCAAGTGTGTCTTATGGGGTCTTAGGACCCCTTCAGACACACTTGAGTGTTCCAATGTATCAAAAGGGGTCAATGGGACTCCCTAGGGGTCCTAGTATGTCTTATCACATGTTAGGACCCCTAGGGAGACCCGTGACCCCTTTTGACACATTGAAATGCTCAAATGTGTCTTAAGGGGTCCTAGGACCCCTTAAGACACATTTGAGGATTCCAATGTGTGAAAAGGAGTCATGGGGACTCCCTAGGGGTCCTAGTATGCCTTATCATGCATTAGGACCCCTAGGGTGTCCCCCTAACCCCTTTTAACACATTGGAATGCTCAAGTGTGTCTTAAGGGGTCTTGGGACACCTTAAGAAAAACTTGATAATTCCAATGTATCAAAAGGAGTCACAAGGACTTCCTAAGGGACCTAGTACACCTTATCATGCATTAGGACCCATAGGGAGTCCCCATGACACTTTTTGACATAGTGGAACACTCAAGTGTGTCTTAAGGGGTCCTAGTAACCCTTAAGAGACACTTGAGTGTTCTAATGTGTGAAAAGGGGTCATGGGGACTTCCTAGGGGTCCTATTATGCCCTATCACATGTTAGGACCCCTAGGGAGTCCCCATGACCCCTTTTGACATATTGGAATGCTCAAGTGTGTCTTAAGGGATTGTAGGACCCCATCACAAACACTTAAGCATTTTAATATGTCAAAAAGGGTTGGGGGGACTCCCTAGGTGTCCTAGTATGCCTTATCATAGGTTAGGACCCTTCAGGAGTCCCCATGACCCCTTTTGACACATTGGAATGCTAGACTACGTCTTAAGGGATCTTAGGACCCCTTTGGACACACTTGAGCATTCCAATGTTTCAAAAGGGGTCATGGGGACTCCCTAGGGGTCCTACTATGCCTTATCATGCTTTAGGATAGCTAGGGAGTCCTTATGACCCCTTTTGACACATTAGAATAATCAAAGGTGTCTTAAAGGGTCTTAGGACCCCTTAAGACACACTTGAACATTCCAGTGTGTCAAAAGAGGTTAGGACCTCTTAAGACACACTTGAGCATTACAATGTGTGAAAAGGGGTCATGGGGAATTCCTAGGGGTCCTAGTATACCTTATCATGTGTTAGGACCCCTAGGGAGTCCCCATGACCCCTTTTGACACATTGGAATGCTCAAGTGTGTCCGAAGGGGTCTTAAGAGGTCATGGGGACTCCCTAGGTGTCCTAGTACACCTTATCAAATGTTAGGATCCCTAGGGAGTCCCCATGATCCCTTTTGACACATTAGCATTCTCAAGTGTGTCTTAAGGGGTCCTAGGACCCCTTCAGACATGCTTGACCATTCCAATGTTTTAGAAAGGGTCACAATGACTCGCTAGGTTACCTAGTATGCCTTATCATGTGTTAGGACCCCTAGGGAGTCCTAATGACTCCTTTTGAAACATTGGAATGCTCAAGTCTATTTTAAGGTATCCTAGGACCACTTAAGACACACTTGAGCATTTCAATGTGTCAAAAGGGGTGATGGGGAGGACCCCTTAAGACACACTTGAGAATGCTAATGTGTCAAAAGGGGTCACAGGGACTCCCTAGGAGTCCTAACGAGTAATAATGCATACTAGGACCCCTAAGGAGTCCTAATGACTCCTTTTGAAATATTGGAATGCTCAAGTCTATTTTAAGGTGTTCTAGGACCGCTTAAGAAACACTTGAGCATTTTAATGTGTCAAAAGGGGTGATGGGGAGGACCTCTTAAGACACACTTGAGTGTTCCAATGTGTCAAAAGGGTTCATGGGGACTCCCTAGGGGTCCTAGTATGCTTTATCATGCATTAGGATCCCTAGGGAGTCCCCATGACCTATTTTGACACATTAGAATGCTCAAGTGTGTCTTAAGGGGTCTCAGGGCCCCTTCAGACACACTTGATCATTCCAATGTGTCAAGAGGGGTCTTCGTATGCCTTATCATGCATTAGGACCCCTAGGGATTCCTGATGATCCCTTTTGACACATTGGAATGCTCAAGTTTGTCTTAAGGGGTCTCAAGACCCCTTCGGATACACTTGAGTGTTCTAATGTGTCAAAAGGGGTCATGGGGACTCTAGGGGTCCAAGTATATGTTATCACATGTTAGGACCCTTAGGGAGTCCACATGACCCCTTTCGACACATTAGAATGCTTAAGTGTGTCTTAAGGGGTCTTAGGACCCCTTAAGATACACTTAAGCATTCCAATGTGTCAAAAGGGGTCATGGGGACTCCCTAGGGGTCTGAGTATGCCTGATCATGTGTTAGGACCCCTAGGGAGTCCGCATGACCCCTTTTGACACATTGAAATTCTCAAGTGTGTCTTAAGGGGTTAAGACAGACTTGAGCATTTCAATGTGTCAAAAGGGGTCATGGGGACTCCCTAGGGGTCCTAGTATGCCTTATCACATGTTAGGATCCCTAAGGAGCCCCCATGACCCCTTTTGACACATTAGAATGCTCAAGTATGTCTTAAGGTGTCCTAGGACCCCTTAAGACACACTTGGGCATTCCAATGTGTCTAAAGGGGTCACGGGGACTCCCTAGGGGTCCTAGTGTTCCAATGTGTCAAAATGAGTCACGGGGAGTCCCTAGGGGTCATAGTATATCTTATCATGTGCTAGGACCCTTAGGCAGTTCCCATGACCACTTTCGACACATTGGAATGCTCAAGTTTGTCTTAAGGGGTTGGAAGACTTCTTCAAACACACTTGAGTGTTCCAATGTGTCAAAAGGGGTCATGGGGAGTCGCTAGGGGTCAAGGGGACTCCCTAGGGGTCCTAATATGCCTTATCACATGTTACAACCACTTGGGAGTCCTCATGACCCCTTTTGACACATTGCAATGCTCAAGTGTGTCTTAAGGGGTCTTAGGAACCCTTAAGACACACTTGAGCATTCCAATGTGTCAAAAGGGGTCATGGGGATTCAATAGGGGTCATAGTACACATTATCATGTGTTAGGACCCCTAGGGAGTCCCCATGACCCCTTTTGACACATTGGAATGCTCAAGTGTGTCTTAAGGGGTCTTAGGACCCCTTCGGACACACTTGAGCATTCCAATGTGTCAAAAGGGGTCATGGAGACTCCCTATGGGTCCTAATATGTGATAAGGCATACCAAGACCCCTAGGGAGTCCACATGACCCATTTTGACACACGCTCAAGTGTTTCTCAAGGGGTGCTAGAATGCTCAAGTGTGTCTTAAGGGTTCCTAGTACCCCTTAAGATATAGTTGAGTGTGTGTCAAAAGGGATCACAGGGACTCCCTAGAGGTCCTAGTATGCCTTATCACATGTTAGGACCCCTAGGGAGTCCTCGTGACCCCTTTTGATGCATTGGAATTCTCAAGTGTGTCTTAAGGGGTCTTAGGACCCTTTTGAAAACACTTAGAGTGTTCCAATGTGTCAAAAGGGGTCATGGGGATTCCCTAGGGGTCCTAGTATGCCTTATCACATGTTAGGATCCCTCGGGAGTATCCATGGCCCATTTTGACACATTGGAATGCTCAAGTGTGTCTTAAGGGGTCTTAGGACCCCTTCAGACACACTTGAACATTCCAATGTGTTAGAAGGGGTCATGGGGACTCCCTAGGGGTCCTAGTATGCCTTATCATGTGTTAGGATCCCTAGGGAGTCCCCTTGACCCTTTTTGACACATTGGAATGCTCAAGTGTGTCTTAAGGGGTCTTAGGACCCCTTTGGACACACTTGATAGTTTCAATGTGTCAAAAGGGGTCACGAAGACTCCCTAGGGGTCCTAGTACACTTGATAATGTGTTAGGATTGCTAGGGAGTCCCCATGACCCATTTTGACACATTAGAATGCTCAAGTGTGTTTGAAGGGGTCTTATGACCCCTTTGGACACACTTGAGGGTTTTCATGTGTCAAAAGGGGTCACAAAGACTCCCTAGGGGTCTTAGTACACCTTATCACATGTTAGGACTGCTAGGGAGTCCCCATGACCCTTTTTGACACTTTGGAGTGCTCAAGTGTGTCTTAAGACCCCTTTAGACACACTTGAGCATTCCAACGTGTCAAGAGGGGTCACACAGACTCTCTAGGGGTCCTCGTAATCCTTATCATGTGTTAGGACCCTAAGGGAGTTGCAATGACCCCTTTTGACACACTAGAATGCTTGAGTGTGTCTTAAGGGGTCTTAGGACCTCTTTGGACACATTTGATTATTACAATATTTCAAAAGGGGTCATGGGGACTCCCTAGGGGTCCTAGTATGCTTTATGATGCTTTAGGACACCTAGGGAGTCCCCATGACCTCTTTTGACACATTAGAATGCTCAAGTGTCTTAAGGGGTCTTAGGTCCCCTTAAGACACACTTGAGCATTCCAGTGTGTCAAAAGGGGTTAGGACCTCTTAAGACACAATTGAGCATCCCAATGTGTCAAAAGGGGTCATGGGGACTCCCTAGGTGTCCTAGTATGCCTTATCATGTGTTAGGATCCCTAGGGAGTCCCCATGACCCCATTTGACACATTGGAATGCTCAAGTGTGTTCAAAGGGGTCCTAAGACCCCTTCAGACACACTTGAGCATTCCAATGTGTCAAAAGGGGTCATGGGGACTCCCTAGGGGTCCCGATAGGCCTTATCATGCATTAGGACCCCTAGGGAGTTCCAATGACCCCTTTTGACACATTGGAATGCTCAAGTGTGTCTTAACGGGTCTTAGGACCCCTTCTGAAACACTTGATCATTCCAATGTGTCAAAAGGGGTCGTGCAGACTCCCTAGGGGTGTTAGTACAGCTTATGACACATTAGGACCCCTAGGCAGTCCCTGTGACCCCTTTTGACACATTGGAACGCTCAAGTGTGTCTTGAGGGATCCTCCTCATGACCCCTTTTGACACATTTCAATGTTCGAGTGTGTCTTAAGGGGTCTTAGGATGCTTTAAGACACACTTGAGCATTGCAATGTGTCAAAAGCAGACATGGGGACTCCCTAGGTGTCCTAGTACACCTTATCAAATGTTAGGATCTCTAGGGAGTCCCCATGATCCCTTTTGACACATTAGAATTCTCAAGTGTGTCTTAAGGGGTCCTAGGACCCCTTTGAACATGCTTGACCATTCCAATGTTTTAAAAGGGGTCACAAGGACTCCTTAGGTGTCCTAGTATGCCTTATCATGTGTTAGGACCCCTAGGGAGTCCTAATGACTCCTTTTGAAACATTGGAATGCTCAAGTCTATTTTAAAGTGTCCTAGGACTGCTTAAGACACACTTGAGCATTTCAATGTGTCAAAAGGGGTGATGGGAGGACCCCTTAAGACACACTTGAGTGTTCTAATGTGTCAAAAGGGGTCATAGGGACTCCCTAGGAGTTCTAATGAGTGATAATGCATACTAGGACCCCTAGCAAGTCCCCATGACACCTTTTGACACATTGGAACACTCAAGTGTGTCATAAGTGGTCCTCCCCATGATCCCTTTTTACACATTGAAATAGTCAAGTGTGTCTTAAGGGGTCTTAGGACCTGTTAAGACACACTTGAGCATTCCACTATGTCAAAAGGGGTCATGGGGACTCCCTAGGGGTCCTAATGTGCATTATCACGTGTTAGGACCTCGAGGGAGTCCCCATGACCCATTTTGACACATTAGAATGCTCAAGTGTGTCTTAAGGGGTCTTAGGACCTGTTCAAACACACTTGAGAATTCCTATGTGTCAAAAGGGGTCATGGGGACTCCCTAGAGGTCCTAGTACACCTTATCATGCTTTAGGACCCCCAGGGAGTTCCCATGACCCCTTTTGACACATTGGAATGCTCAAGTGTGTCTTAGGAGATCTTAGGACCCCTTCGAAAATAGTTGAGCATTCCAATGTGTCAAAAGGGGTCATGGGAACTCCGTAGGGGTCCTAGTACACTTTATCATGTTTTAGGACCCCTAGGGAGTCCCTGTGACCCCTTTTAACACATTAGAATGCTCAAGTGTCTCTTAAGTGGTCTTTGAACCCCTTAAGAGACACATGAGCATATCAATGTGTCAAAAGGGTTAATTTGGACTCCCTAGGGGTCCTAGTACACCTGATCACATGTTAGGACCCCTAGGGAGTCCTTGTGACCCCTTTTAACACATTAGAGTGCTCAAGTGTGTCTTAAGAGGTCCTAGGACCCCTTAAGACATGCTTGAGCATTCCAATGTCTCAAAAGGGGTCATAGGGACTCCCTAGGGGTCCTAGTGTGCCTTATCATGTGTTAGGACACCTAGGGAGTCCCCATGACCCCTTTTGACACATTAGAACACTCAAGTGTCTTAAGGGTTCTTAGGACCCCTCTAGACAAACTTGAGTGTTTCAATCTATCAAAAAGGGTCATGGGGACTCGCTAGGGGTCCTATTACACCTTATCACATGTTAGGACCCCTAAGGACTCCTCGTGACCCCTTTTGACACATTGGAATGCTAAAGTGTGTCTTAAGGGGTCCTAGGACCCCTTAAGACACACTTTAGCATTCCAATGTGTCAAAAGGGGTCACGGGGAGTCCTTAGGGGTCTTAGTACTCCTTATCACGTGTTAGGACCCCTAGGGAGTCCCCATGACCCCTTTTGACACATTGGAACTCTCAAGTGTGTCTTAAGGGGTCCTAGGACCCCTTCAGACACACATGAGTGTTCCAATGTGTCAAAAGGGGTCATGGGGACTCCTTAGGGGTCCCAGTATGCCTTATCACACATTAGGACCCCTAGGGAGTCCCCATGGCCCCTTTTGACATATTAAAATGCTTAAGTGTGTCTTAAGGGATCTTAGGACCCCTTAAAACACACTTGAGCATTCCTATTTGTCAAAAAGTGTCATGGGGACTCCCTAGGGATCCTAGTACACCTTATCACATGTTAGTAGCCCTCAGGAGTCCCCATGACCCCTTTTGACACATTGGAAGGCTCAAGTGTGTCTGAAGGGGTCTTAGGACCCCTAGGGAGTACCCATGACCCTTTTTGACACATTGGAATGCTCAAGTGTGTCTTAAGGGGTCATAAGACCCCTTAAGACACACTTGAGCATTCCAATGTGTCAAAAAGGGTCATGGTGACTCCCTATGGGTCCTAGTACACCTTATCATGCATTAGGACAACTAGGGTGTCCCCATGACCCCTTTTGGCACATTATAATGCTCAAGTATTTTTTAAGGGGTCTGAGGACCCCTTCGGACACACTTGAGCATTTCAATCTGTCAAAAGGGGTCACGGGGACTATCTAGAGGTCCTAATATGCGTTATCATGTGTTAGGACCCCTAGGGAGTCCTCGTGACCCCTTTTGACACATTGGAATTCTCAAGTGTGTCTTAAGACCTGTTAAGACACACTTGAGCATTCCAATGTGTTAAAAGGGGTCATGGGGACTCCCTAGGGGTCTTAGTACACCTTATCATGCATTAGGACCCTTAGGGAGTCCCCATGACCCCTTTTGACACATTGGAATGCTCAAGTGTGTCTTAAGTGTTGTTAGGACCCCTTCAGACACACTTGAGCATTCCAATGTGTCAAAAGGGGTCATGGGGAGTCCCTAGGTGTCCTAGTACACCTTATCATATGTTAGGACCCCTAGGGAGTCCCCATGACCCCTTTTGACACATTGGAATGATCAAGTGTGTATTAAGGGGTCATTTTGACACATTGAAATGATCAAGTGTGTCTTAAGGGGTCTTAGGACCTCTTAAGACACACTTGATCATTCCAATGTGTCAAAAGGGGTCATGGGGACTCCCTAGGGGTCCTATCACACCTTATCATGTGTTAAGACCCCTAGGGAGTCCCCGTGACCCCTTTTGACACATTGGAATGCTCAAGTGTGTCTTAAGGGGTCTTAGGGCCCCTTCAGACATAATTGAGCATTCCAATGTGTCATAAGGGGTTACAGGGACTCCCTAGGGGTCCTACTATGCCTTATCACTTGTTAGGACTGCTAGGGTGTCCCCATGACCCCTTTTGACACATTGGAACACTCAAGTGTGTCTTAAGGGGTCCTAGGACCCTTTAAGATACACTTGAGCATTCTAATGTGTCAAAAGGGGTTACGGGGACTCCCTAGTTGTCGTAGTATGCCTTATGACATGTTAGGACCCCTTAAGACACACTTGAGCATTCAACTATTTCAGAAGGTGTCACGGGGACTCCTTAGGTGTCCTAGTATGCCTTATCATGCGTTAGGACCCCTAGGGAGTCCCCATGACCCCTTTTGACACATTGGAATGCTCAAGTGTGTCTTAAGGGGTCTTAGTACCCCTTTAGACACACTTGAGCATTCCAATATGTCAAAAGGGGTCACGGGGACTCCCTAGGGGTCCTAGTATGCCTTATCACACGTTAGGACCCCTAGGGAGTCCCCAAGACCATTTTTGACACATTTGAATTCTCAAGTGTGTCTTAAGGGGTCTTAGGACCCCTTCAGACACAGTTGAGTGTTCCAATGTGTCAAAAGGGGTCACAGGGACTCCCTAGGGGTCCTAGTATGCCTTGTCATGTGTTAGGACCCCTAGGGAGTCCCCATGACCCCTTTTGAGACATTGGAATGCTCAAGTGTGTCTTAAGGGGTCTTAGGACACTTTCAGACTGTAATGTCCCCACGAGGGAACCCATAATGAATCAGGTCTATGACCTAAAAGTATAACTAAGAAATTTTTTTTTACATTCTAACACATCATCATCACCATTCACAAGTATATTCCTTTAGGTTCCCTTAATGAATTCAATTAACATTATTAAGTATTTCATTTTATTACTCAATCAAATAAATTGTATTTCCATTACAACTTCAATTTACATTGATTCCATTTCACATCAAAACCAATTACATTAATGAAATAGTGGAATTAATTTTCCTTACCGAATAACACATAATTTACCCTTATAAGTGAAGAAAACACACATTACTTATCACATCCACTAAGTTCATTTATTCTTACATATGTATTTACTCATTAAAATTATCTATGCTCAACTCAATTGCATCATCAAAACTCAGTTAAACTCTTCCAATAAGAGTCCTTACTTCCTATTTTCATTTCAAGACAAGAATAGAAAGAACATAAAGTACCTAACCATGTATTGATAATCAACATACATCATTAAATGAATCATTTTTTCCATAAGTTTAACTTCCACAAATTATCATCTATAACCTTACACAAGTCTTAGTTAAGAATTGAGATTAAAACCTAGTTTGAATAACCACACATTACTCATACTGAACTGTACATTAAAGAATCACATCTCATTACTACTTTCAACACTATATATGTTTCTTACCCTTATTATTTCACCTAGAGATACCCTTGAACTCTTAGAATATCTTTTCACTAACCATATATCAAAACAAGTTTCCTTTTAAACAAGTTTACATCCATAAGTACTTTCATTACAAAGGTTTGCATAGAACCATTACTCTCAATTTCATTTAAAATTAACAAGAGATATAAGGTAGGAATTACGCATTTATTTAACCATATTCAATCCCCTTTTCAAATTCATAATTCTACCCTTCCCTTATACATAAATTAATTCTTACAATTTCCTTTTTACAAACATAATTATAGTTATTGCACATTGCCTGAAGGCATATAGAAAGATAATTACATCAAGTTTCCCAAGGGATTATAATACATCTTTACATCTTGATAACAAAAGATAGAGATACATGATACAAGAACATAATCTTCACCACTGAACAACTCATAATCCAAGCCATGACATGAACCATGAATAATACCTTGAAAGAGATTTGCCACCCAACCATGTGAAACTGATAAAGTTCCGCCCCTTGTGCTAGGAGACAGAACCAAGGTACTCTCAAGACCTTAAGGCAATCTAAGTCTCAAATACCAACAAACCAAGGCTCAAAAGAACAAGAATAAAGCACATAAAATATCATCATACTATAGCACCGAGGTTAAGGTTCTAGGAAACCACCTAAGTGAGTGTCATCACACCACCTATATATTAGGATCCTCCCTGGCAACCATGTAACCCCAGTACCCCATTTATGAGTAGGGATCCTCCCTAGTAGTTATCCCTGGTCCCAGTACTCCAATCAGGTATGTGTGGCCATTATTATGTTTTCTTTCATTATCTTTTGAATCCCCCCTTCTCAAGTTAATTTTTAAAGGTTATCACTTTTTACAAACCCACCCATAGGATCCTCCAATAACCACTTTAGGGTTCTAGCACCTATGGTGAGCCACTCACTTAAGGTTCCTATTCCCTTACCCCATCACAAGCCACAAAACCAGATAACACTTCCAAGTCTTGATCCATAGGTTTAGGAAACTCCCCTGTGCACTCAGACCCTCAGAACGAGTCCTAACCTTAGCCATATACATAACATGAACTATTGGAAGAATGTCTATCACAAGAAACCTCAAAACATCAAACCTTTCTCATGCACAAGTAAAACTTTCCAAGGCTCATTTATAGGTCTAAGGAATCCTCTCGTGCACACAGGCCTTCGAGACAAGTCCCAGCCTCATAAACTAAACTCAAGTATATGACAAGTGAAAAATCATCATAAGTAAACCATATAACCTCAACAAAACAAGTAACAAATGCACATAGGTGATACAAACTTCACACATCACAAATAAAATACATCATAAACACTTTCAAGAACTAAAATCAAAGCATAGAAAAGAATAGGAAAGTTTAAGAACATCTGGGGAAACATTTAGGAGACCTTAGCGTAGTCCTAATCCATTGGACAACCCTAACCCTAAAACACATCCTAAACCTTATTCAAGCATCAAAATGCACCATAGAATCCCAACAAAACAAGAAATGGACATATTTAAAGTTTACACAAAATTTCATAAGCCAAAACACAATGCTCTGCAAAATCTCACGTGCCTGAATTTTAACTAAGTCTATTTTTTAAAGAAATCTCAAAACTAGAAGTTGCATCTTAATTCCTATGAATCTGGAACCTATCTCAATCATCTCAAAAGGTACCTAAACCCTTTATACAAGTATAACTTAAAGTATAAGAAATTAAAGTACATAAACTTAATTGTATAAAGCTTGAATCCTATAAAATTTGAGCCCCTGAAACCCTAAAACTCCATACGACTTTCTACATATACTTGTATGACAGTGTATGCACTCCCATACAACATTTGACCAAGTGTTGTATGGGGATGACTACAATGTCGTATGACACTGTAAAACACTTACACAAAAATTACATTTAAAACTCCCTGAAAACACTTAAAAACTAGTTTTTAACCCATACGACTTTTTATTCATTCCCATACAACATTTGACCAAGTGTCGTATGAGTATGAACACAATGTCATATGACACTGCAATACACTTTTATGAAATTAATCTAGAATTGCCCGAAAAGGCCAAAAAATGACTTTTAAGGCATGGAGAGTGCCTGGGAAAGGTTCCCTGAGATCAACCTAACACAGGGACCTCAGTACCACATCCAAAACACATCCTCAACATTACCTAAGCCTTAGACTAAATTGAATCAAATTAAAAACTACAATTCAGAGAGAAGCCTGTAGGAACCAAAAATGAGGAAAGAAGGACTGCAACTATTACTAAACCATCCCAAACCTTCCTAAACCTCCCAAATCATTACATAACTCTCTAAAACCCAAAATGAAGTATCACAACAAATCTCAAACTCCCAGGAAATATTTCACCATTAAAACTATACAAACATTTACATAATTTACTTCCCGGCATCACAATAGAAACACATAGAAGATAGACATTTACATTTCCATTTTAATACATAGAAAAAATTCAAAGGACAATATAATATCATACCATACAAAAATATACATACACACAGGAAAAATGGGGATTCTTCCTAGTTTAGACCCTACTTGGGGTCTTGTGGAGAATCCTCCCCCTTGGCTGGACACTCTCTATAAAATTTCTAGCCTTGAGTAAATAGCCTCCTAGAAATCTTCCTTTGGAAATCCATAGACATTTGTCTTCACCAAATGGATACTCTCAAACTCACAAAACTTCAAATAATTTTTTGGATAAATCAATGCAAAACACTCCCAAAAATCTTCCCAAAAACTCCTTTTTAGCCACACAAAAACTACAAATATTTATCCTCCAACTATGTGGTTGGAGGAGTTTCTTTACGGGAAGCAACTTCTCCAACTTCCATAGTTGGTTGGAAGATCAAAAAATCATTCTCGTAAAAGACTTAATCAAATTTTTAATAAATTTAATTAAAATAGTCTCAAAATAAAACCATAACAAGAAAACTCAACAAATAACTTTCGAGAAAAACACATAGCACACATGGAAACCAACTAGCCTAACTTCTAGGAGGTCTCAAGTTCAACTCCCTCCTAGATAGCTAGTTTTACTACAAAGAGCATTTATCTTTATTATTACTATTATTAATATTATTTTCACTTTTTATTTAATAGATTTATTTAATACACTTCATTGAATTCACTTCAAATAACATGCCACTAAAACAATCATTAAATCCATATTATTATTTATATAAGCATGGGTATATGCATGTGCACCCACATATACACATACCTATATAACATATAATCAATATAACACATACATAATACACACACACACACACACACACACTTACAAGGATAAATCCAACTCACATCATCAACCTCATAACTACATCAAATCACAAGACCACATCACATACTACATTCAACTTCCCCAACTAGGGTAATCTCCTAAGCAGAAATCTAAGTCCACGGTAACCTTGAGAGTAATCTTGGTAATACCTCCACACAACAAAAATTTGAGGATTTTTAAGGCACGCTCAAACCTATGTAGCCAGGTGGAGTTGATGCCTGGTACCTACATCTTGCAACACCAACCAATATGTATATTTACATATATATAAATAGACAATGGCAAACAAGGAGGGAGAGTGTGACATTGTGTGGACCTCCGGTAGGAGTAACTACGACTGCCTCCCCTCATCCTACACTCACATTAGATAGTGGCATCACTAAAGCATAATTGGATTAGTGTGGTTAGTACCAAAATAATCTCTTTTCCATATTGTATAACAAGAATGCATCATAACCTATTCATGTAAATGTAAATCATCTATTAACTTTCACAAACCTATTTAACCATCAGGCACGTACTAAAAATGACTCATTATCATAACAAGATAAATAAATCATATAATGATAAATACATTAATCATCTCTAATCCCAAGTAACATTATTAGAGAAGATAACAGGTCTAACCCTTAAGTGATTATAATTAATTAACCTAAGGTAAACATGAGCATTTCACAAAGAAGCCTATAAGTCTATCAGGTGATCATTTTATCATTACGATCCTAAACTACCATTGACACACAAGAAGATGTATAGTAACATACCTATGCAATATTATTAATCCTCAAGTTAAAATATGAAGTTATGGTGAGTTAGAAAATGTTTAGTTTAAGAAACCATCTCAAGAAGGATCATTCTCACATATAGTCCTTCCTAATTTCAAGTGAACATAACTAAGACTTGATAGGGTTGGAGGGGAATTACACGGACACACTTGAGCATTCCAATGTGTCAAAAGGGGTCACGGGGACTCCCTAGGGGTCCTAGTATGCCTTATCATGTGTTAGGACCCCTAGGGAGTCCCCATGACCCCTTTTGACACATTGGAATGCTCAAGTGTGTCTTAAGGGGTCTTAGGACCCCTTCGGAGACACTTGAGCATTCTAATGTGTCAAAAGGGGTCACAGGACTCCCTAGGGGTCCTAGTATGCATTATCATGCATTAGGACCCCTAGGGAGTCCCCATGACCCCTTTTGACACATTGGAATGCTCAAGTGTGTCTTAAGGGGTCTTAGGACCCCTTTGGACACACTTGAGTGTTCCAATGTGTCAAAAGGGGTCATGGGGACTTTCTAGGGGTCCTAGTATGCCTTATCACACGTTAGGACCCCTAGGGAGTCCCCATGACTCCTTTTGAAACATTGGAATGCTCAAGTTTATCTTAAGGGGTCCTAAGACCCCTTAAGACAGACTTAAGCATTCCAATGTGTCAAAAGGGGTCACGAGGACTCCCTAGGGGTCCTATAATGCCTTATCACATGTTAGGACCCCTAGGGAGTCCCCGTGACCCCTTTTGACACATTGGAATGCTCAAGTGTGTCTTAAGGGGTCTTAGGACCCCTTCGGACACATTTGAGTTTTCTAATGTGTCAAAAGAGGTCATGGGGACTCCCTAGGGGTCCTAGTATGCCTTATCACACATTAGGACCCCTAGGAAGTCCCCATGACCCCTTTTGACACATTGGAATGCTCAACTATGTCTTAAGGGGTGTTAGGACCCCTTAAGACATAGTTGAGCATTCCAATGTGTCAAAAGGGGTCATGGGGACTTCCTAGGGGTCCTAGTACACGTTATCACATGTTTGGACCCCTAGGGAGTCCCCATGACCCCTTTTGACACATTGGAATTCTCAAGTGTGTCTTAAGGGGTCTTAGCACCCCTTCGGACACACTTGAGCATTCCAATGTGTCAAAAGGGGTCATGGGGAATCCCTAGGGGTCCCATGACCCCTAGGAAGTCTCTCTCTCTACCTCCAGTGAACTATTTTTCAAAGCCTCCATTTCTACGTAGATAGGGTTTATGACCCCTATAAAAGGCATATTTAATACAAAGATTTCGCCGACCACCTTTAAAGACCTAAAAGAAATGAGAAAAAAATTTAGGCCAAAAATATATACCGCATTTCTATATGTAGTACCCTAAGCTTCAACAATCTAGCCGACTTCCTCTGCTAAGGCACGAAGAACTTCATTAATGTATGCTCTAGGAGGAAGATTATAATTTCCATATTTCTGCAAGAGATTCTCCAAAATTTGTATACAAAGGCATCCTATAGTAAAAAATGAAAAGTTTCCCACAGAATATATATATATATATATATATATATATATATATATATATATATATATAATATACATGTTAGTTTATATAATACATTAGTATATATATAATATATTATATATATTAGTATATTTAATACATTAGTACATATAATACATTAGTATATTATAATACATTAGTATATATATAATATACATTATATATATCATATGCCTCTTTCCTATATATATATTATATACATCAATATATGTAAAAGTTCAATTTCTTTCATTTGCTCTCACCCTTTTTTCGTTTGCCTAGGAATATTGGGTACTCGATATGGAATCGGATACCTGATTTTTGCAAGGTAATATTTGACCAAAATATTCCCTATCCCCACAGACCAGACAATCATGGGATTTAATACTTTTTTCACGTGTTGCAAAAAAAAAAGTGATTTGGGGCCCATTGTTTGATTTTTGTCGACTTGTGGTCTCACCATGGGAAGAAATAGTCATCAAAAGGCTAAACGCAAGAGGAAGTTGACAGATGAAGAAATTCAAGCATATAGGGAAAAAGATAAGGAAAATCACCGAAGGAGAGAAGGTATGTTAAACATTAATCAAGGTGACCCTATAAATTTAGTTGTAAGTGAAGAGGATGTTCAATTTGAAAATGCATAGATGGAGATTGAAAATGTAGACTGTGGGAACGAAAATGTTGCACAAGAACCACATGAATGTTATACATCTCCAAATTATATTTGAAATGAAGTCCCTTGTAATAAAGATAATCAATCTTCAAATTTGGGGCTTTCAAGAACACCTAAATGGTTAATTGAAATTCAGGAGAACATTATGAATAATTGGGAAGGAAAGAGGTCACATAGAACCATTAGGTTCTGGGCTTCAAGACTTTATGATCAATTTTTTCAAAACAAGACCATTGGTTGAGCAATGTCAAATTTTTGTGCAGTTGTTAAAGATGCAAAAGATGAGACCTGTGCTTGTGAAATTGAAGATTTGTGTGAACAAGAAAATGGAGAGAAATGCCATTGTTGTGAAGAATATTTTCAATGCTCTCAATAGCATTGGGAAGACTAGCTGAGAAAAAGAAAAGAGAGTTGCTCACAGGGTTATTACAACCTCCTTAGTAAGTCATCAATTGAGAAAGGCTCGTTTGATGAGACAAACTTGTGTTGACTTCAATATAGACCATAAAACTTTGGGTAGAGCACTTGCAAGAAGAGAAAGACTTGATGATCCGCTTCAAATTGATACATGGGCTTATGGTGGGAGACTTCCATGTTTAGATAAGAAGCTAATAGATGTTGTCAAGGATGAAATTCAACAATTTTGGGATGCTAAGTCAAGAGTGTCACCAAATGTGAAGGATGTCTTGAAGTTGAGAGTTGGCAATCGAGACCATAGTCCACATCCTAAAAATTATGTGGAGGTAAGTCAAACAATGTTGTATAAAAAATTTTGTGAGACACATTCAACATTGAAAATATCACAAAGGTCTTTTGAATCCATGAAGCCATTTTATTGTGTACCCCTTAAGATTCAGAATACATGTTGTTGCAAATATCATGTTGAGTTTTCAATGCATCATGAATTATTATGGTCCATTCGTTCTACTTTTCATACTAATGAAATGCTAGAGAATTGTGGTGCAAGTGGTCTTCCCAAATCATCAAGAGACTTGCTAGATCAATTTTTATGTCATAGAGATGATGGTTGTTTATTTTATAAAAAAGATTGCTTAAATGCCAAGTGCTCAGAATGTGGTGGCTTATCCAAGTTTAGAACATGTTTTCATGAGGGTTTGGAACACAATTTTGGAAAGACACTCATCCAAAAAAAGGTACATGAAATAGTAAAATATACATTGAAGAGTGGAGGTGAAGGATCTAGATGTGAGTTAGTTGCAAAAGAATACAATGTTGCTGATTTTATCTTAGATTTCAAGACAAATCTTTTTTACAAGTATGCAAGGCATAGTCATAGGTCTCAATAGTTGGATAAAAAATTTAGGACATGTAAGGACACTTTCCCCATTGGAACTATTATATCCATTGTAGACTTTGTGGAGAACTATACATTGCAGCCCCAAAATGAGACTCAAGCTCAATATTACAATTCCATTCAGGTTGTTATTTTTGTACACATCACATATAGACATTCCCCTGATAGCACAAAAGATGAGCGAAAGATAATCAGAGAGTACCATTTTTATATGAGCGATGATAGGTCTCACTCTCATGAGTTTGTTCAACATTATTTCCAGAACTATTTTGACTTCTTGCAGGAAAATGGTATTGCTATGGACATGGATCTCATTTGGTCAGATAATTGCACCGGTCAATTTAAGAATGCCAAAATGTTTTATTGGTTGTGTAGAATGCATGTGTAGAGAGGTGTACCTCATATTTGGAGTTTTTTTGAGTCAGGGCATGGGAAAGGGGAGCATGATAGAGTAGGTGCATGTGTGAAGAGAGCTCTAGTTAAGGAGCAATTGAGGATTTCAGGTGCTGTACTTCTTGATGCTCATTCTATTGTTGATTGGTGTACTTTAGCATTGTCATAGGGGGGACTCTTGATTCTACAGTGCATAGATTCTTTTGGTTGGTTAAGGATGGAACTATAGGAGATAGATTGGATTGTCAAATAGTGAAAGACTCTTAAAAAATGCATTCATTCTGAAGCTCCAATAGTAGTACATGGACCATTTGGACACGAGAGTTGGCTTGTTTTTGCCCCATGTGTTTTCAGTATGATTGGGATCATTGCAAGTCAAGTGAGTGGGTGGATACATGGGTTCCATAGTATCTGACTCCTTTATCTTTGACACTCTCTATAAGAAATGATGACATGGACACTTCAGTTGACTATGACCATCTTTCAAATCTTCTAAATCTAGGAGATGTTTTTGCATTGGTTGCACCATAGGGGAATGATGAGAGGTTAGATTATTGGTTAGCACATTGTGTACAAGGTAAACAAAAGCTTGTAAAACTGATGACAGATGGTGATGGGTTCACATATCCTACTAGTTTAGTTGTTGTTGCGGGAACATGGCTGCAAACATACATGATTAGAAAGAATGGAGTTCCCACATTTGAAGACTATGAGAAGCACAAAACTGTTCTCATGTATTCACACCTTGTTATAGCAACAAATGTCAAGTTGTCAAAGCATCAAGGAATACCAAAGACAAAAGAACTTTGGACTATTAGTACTACTGATCATGAAGCACTATTGGAGACCTTGAAGCAAAGAGATGACCCTTCAAGAACACTTGACTAGGTAATAAGTTAACTTAGTGCATTGTTTTCTAAGTTCATTAAGCTTAATTTCAATAAAATTATTCAATAAATTTGGTTTTGTATGTGGATTGTAACTTGTGCAGGAGCACCTATGAAGATGCCTATGATCATCATGGATCCAATCAGAGATAGGACAAAAGGATCCTTAATGGTTAATTGAGATCTTTTGAAGCCTATAATGGCAATTTGTAACAATCAATTTGATTTAAAAGTTAAATGTGCTAAAAATCTTCATAAGGACATATGGCCAAAATCATGTATGGGTGGCCAATAGTGCGAAGAAAGGATCTTACATGTCATATATTTATGTCATTTGCATGGTTTGAATTCTTACATGTTTGATTGTTGTTTGTAATGCTTTAAGGATATTATTTTTTATCATTTCAAACAACCTATAAAAGTTAAACCTAAAACATAATAAGCTCCACAATTCAAATTTCAAAAGCTTAATCATGATTAATTTCACAGTTCAAATTTCAAACATACCACTAACAGTTAGTTGAAAGCGGCTCAGCAACGTATCTTTCAAACTGACAGTGATCTTCCATGGATCATATCTCAGAGCTTGTGAGAGGTATCAAAAAAATATTAGGGGCTATGGGATCATGTTTTTGAGGTCTAAAATAACCTCTCTCAGTTTTGGGTGATTGGACTTCATTTGCATTTGGCAAGGTGATCTCAGTTGATGCCAAAACTTGCAGTGAGGGTCAGTTGAAAGTGGCTCAGCATCGTATCTTTCAAACCATCCAACCTGGCATTGAAACATCTACTCCATCAGCTTTGGTTGGCCAAGTAAATGCCAATGACAACCTTGTTCTACCCACAGAGTCACTGAAATGCTCGTGACCATGCTCGACCCAAGTGACCCCAAGGTGCACTAAGCATGATTGGGTAGCAATCTTCTAGGTCTTGTATCTCAGACCTCGTGAGAGGTATCAAAAAAATTTCATGTGATATGGGATTTTGTTCTCAAGGTCTACAATAACCTCTCTCAGTTTTGGATGATTCGACTTTATTTGCATTTGGCAAGGCAATCTCAGTCAATGCCAAAACTTGCAGTGAGGGTTAGTTGAAAGTGGCTTAGTAGTGTATCTTTCAAACTATCTAACATGGCATCAAACCATCTACTCCATTAGCTTTGGTTGGCTAGGTAAATGCCAATGACAACCCCGTTCTACCCATAGAGTCACCAGAACACTCGTGACCACGCTCGAGCCAAGTGACCCCAAGGTGCACTAAGCATGATTGGGCAGTGATTTTTCAGGGCTCATATCTCAAACCTCATGAGAGGTATGGACAAACTACTAGGTGCTATGGGATCATGTTTTCAAGGTCTACAATAACCTCTCTCAGTTTTGGGTGATTCAAACTTTGGCAAGGCAATCTCAGTTGATGCCAAAACTTGCAGTGAGGGTCAATTGAAAGTGGCTCAGCAACATATCTTTCAAACCATCTGACCTGGCATCAAAAAATCTACTCCATCAGCTCTAGTTGGCTAGGTAAATTCCATTGACAACCCCATTCTACCCACAGAGTCACCAGAACGCTTGCGACCATGCTTGGCCCAAGTGACCCCAAGGTGCACTAAGCATGATTGGGCAACAATCTTCTAGGGCTCGTATCTTAGAGCTCATGAGAGGTATTGAAAAACTGTTAGGTGCTATGGGATCATGTTTTTGAGGTCTATAATAACCTCTCTTATTTTTGGGCAATTTGACTTCATTTGTATTTGGCAAGGTGATCTCAGTTGATGCCAAAACTTGTAGTGAGGGTCAGTTGAAAGTGGCTCAGTAGTGTATCTTTCAAACCATCTGATCTAGCATCAAACCATCTATTCCATCAGCCCTGGTTGGCCAAGTAAATGCTAGTGGCAACCCCATTCTTCCCATAGAATCAACGGAACGCTCGCGACCATGCTCGACCCAAGTGACCCCAAGGTGCATTAAGCATGATTAGGTAGCGATCTTCTAGGGCTCATATCTTGAAACTCATGAGAGGTATCAAAAAAAAATTAGGTGCTACGAGATCATGTTTTCAAGGTCTACAATAACCTCTCTCAGTTTTGTTTTATTTGACTTCGTTTGCATTAGGCAAGGCGATCTCAGTTGATGCCAAAACTTACAGTGAGGGTTAGTTGAAAGTGGCTCAGCAGCGTATCTTTCAAACCATCCAACCTAGCATCAAACCATCTACTCCATAAGCTCCATTTGGCTGGGTAAAAACTAGTGACAACCCTATTCTTCCCACAGAGTCATCAGAATGCTCGTGACCACGCTCGACCCAAGTGACGCCAAGGTGCACTAAGCACGATTGGGCAGTGATCTTCTGGGGATTGGATCTCAGAACTCATGAGAGGTATTGACAAACTATTAGTTGCTATGGGATCATGTTTTTGAGGTCTACAATAACCTCTCTCAGTTTTGGGTGATTCGACTTCATTTGCATTTGGCAAGGTGATCTCAGTCGATGCTAAAACTTGTAGTGATGGTCAGTTGAAAGTGGCTCAACAACGTATCTTTCAAACCATCCAACCTGGCATCAAACCATGTACTCCATAAACTCTAGTTGGCTAGGTAAATGCTAGTGACAACCCTATTCTACCCACAGAGTCATCGGAATGCTCATGGCCATGCTCGACCCAAGTGACCCCAAGGTGCACTAAGCACGATTGGGTAGCAATATTTTGGGGCTTGTATCTTGGACCTCATGAGAGGTATTGAAAAATGATTAGGTGCTATGGGATCATGTTTGTGAGGTCTACAATAACCTCTCTCAGTTTTGGGAAATTTGACTTCGTTTGCATTTGGCAAGTCAATCTCAGTCGATGCCAAAACTTGCAGTGAGGGTCAGTTGAAAGTGGCTCAGCAACATATCTTTCAAACCATCTGAGCTGGCATCAAACCGTCTGCTCCATCAGCTCTGGCTAACTAGGTAAATACTAGTGACAACCCCATTCTGCCCACAGAGTCACCAAAATGCTCGCGACCATGCTTGACCCAAGGGACCCCAAGGTGCACTAAGCACAATTGGGCAGCGATCTTTTGGGGCTCGTATCTCAGAACTCGTGAGAGGTATCAAAAAATTGTCAAGGTCAATGTGATCATTTTTGTGAGGTCTAAAATAACCTCTCTCAATTTTGGGCGATTTGACTTTGTTTGCATTTGGCAAGGTGATCTCAGTCGATGCCAAAACTTGTAGTGAGGGTTAGTTGAAAGCGGCTCAACAATGTATCTTTCAAACCGTCTAAAATTGCATCGAACTATCTACTCCATCAGCTTTGGTTGGCTGGGTAAACACTAGTGACAACCCCATTCCACCCATGTAGTCATGAGAACGCTCACGACCACGTTCGACCCAAGTGACCACAAGGTGCACTAAGCATGATTGGGCATCGATCTTCCGTGACTCATATCTCAGACCTTGTGAGAGATATCGACAAACTGTTAGGGGCTATGGGATTGTGTTTTCAAGGTCTACAATAACCTCTCTTAGTTTTGGGAGATTCAACTTCATCTGCATTTGGAAAGGAAATCTCAGTTGATGCCAAAACTTGCAATGAGGGTTAGTTGAAAGTGGCTCAGCAATGTATCTTTCAAACCTTCTGACATTGCATCAAACCATCTACTCCATCGGCTTTGGTTGGCCAGGTAAACACCAGTGACAACCTCATTCTGCCTGATGGAGCCTTAATTTTTTACAAAAATTAGGGCCTCCATTTGAGAAATAATGTTGGAGATTTGATAAGGTTGTCATTGATGTCATTGAAGGTTTTTTGGTTGCTCACAAGATATACGAACACATAATATTAAGTGGAGATAAAAACTAAGATAGATAACAAAGACTATTGAATAAATAGCATCGACAACTATGCAACTTGGCAACATTGGAACATTAAGCATCATATCAGCATTCGAATGGAGTGAAGTATATACACCAGAAATTAATGATCAAAGTCAACCCAAATAAATTTCATTTCCTCGTAGATGTTAACAACTATAGCATATTACAAAGATGACAATAAACATATTATTTGGAAGAATATTACAAGAGGCGGTAAAGTAAAACTCATCATGAATGTCCAATCAGCAATAATCAACCCATGAAGCAACAACTTCATCAAATGAAGTGAACAAAACATGAGTTAAGGATTGATTAAACATATGCATATGAAGACATTCAAAGGAGCCATGTAGTAATAAAAAATAAATATACATAGTGCTGAGCATAGTTAGAAGGCAGTATTAAAATCATTCAATGAACATTTTAGAGATGATATATTCAAGAGATGTGTTTTTGTAGGTTTGAGGGATATCATGTTGCGCAAGAAATGGTATATTATACACAACAGAAAAGTCAATAGTCACATGTCATATCTATCAATGGTAATATCGAAGATTGGAAATGAAGACCATAAGCTTATATGATAATGGAGATTTTTTATAGCATGAAATGAAGGCTCCTGCATACATGATGATATTAAAACATTATTGCCGGAAATTAAAATTATTATAAGTGTGAACAAAAAGCATTGAAAATGATAATATATGAAATTAGCAATGCAAGTATGAGACTGAATGTGCACACAATGAAAAATAGCGACGTAATTGATGGTATATAATTTTTATATGAAAATTCATAGAAGTGGTAAATGAAACTCTCATATTAGTAGCAATTGAAGTTTTAATTTAGTGATGAAGAGTAGATGGCATGGTTTTTGTTTTGCAAAGAAATGATCTTCAGTATCGGTACTGATGGCCTCATCATCATCTCAAGCATAGGGAAAGTTAAGCACTAGAAATCTAGGAAATCTATAGAAGTTAAACCTCAAACATAATAAGCTCCATGAACAGGGCATTCTAGAGTAAAGAAAAAAAAATTTAACTTCAACAAGATAGAATTTAAATCATAATGATAATCATAGTCAAGATATAACTTCACCATTCAATTCCATAAACATGAATAATAAATATGTATATACAAAAGTTGACGCAAATATAACATATAAATGAACATGTTCTATATATGTATCAAATGTATCAAAGTATGTCCATATAAAAATATGGCACATGCCATTTCAAAATGTCTACAAAATCAATGTTTTAAGGTGTACAATGTGGCATATATGCCATCTCAAAATGTGCCAAGTGGCATCTCTAAATGACCACAAAACTAAAACTGCATCCTATGCTGTAGGGGGATCATCAAAATGTAGCCTCTTTGAAGAAGTGTTGGGCTTTGATTGATCCTGCATAAAAAATAAGTTCAAACCAAAGTTAGATTGCTTACTTTATATGATTTGTATATATATATATATATATATATATATATATATATATATATATATATATATATATATATATATATATATATATATATATATATATATATATATATATATATATATATATATATATATATATATATATATATATATATATATATATATATATATATATATATATATATATTTCATAATTAAAACACTAATTTAATTAAAATTATAACTAAATACAAATATTTGTACCTGGTCTCTCGATCGCCTACCATGATCAAGTGTCCTAGCATAAGTCCTAGGTAGCGAAGGGACCATGCCAACAATACCAAATCTTACCTATAAATATATATTTTCAATAATGAGATTAGTAGAGTGGTGCAACGTAGAGTAATAAATCTACAAAATAGGATGATAGCATAATAAAATTACAAATTGATTGAACTAAAATTAAAACTTACATCTGGTGATCCCTCCTCTGGAATAGTGGGCTAGGTCAACAAAGATATGAAAGATTCTCGTGGGCCCTCCCTCACAGTCAGAGTAACCTATCAGAGTAAAAAGATTGTCAATTATATATCAATGTACTTCATCATAGCAACCCTGGTTACAAAATACAAATAACAATATGTAAAAGTCTACGTACAATCAGGCTATCACTCCGAAATGAGATGCCTGTAACCCTATGCTGCCAAACCGGTGTCAGGACATCATCAATAGCCACACCCTATACAATAAAGTGCAAGTAAAATATTTATTACTACACACAAGTGGCATACATATGCATGCATAATTAATCTTAAACAATTAACTACCTTTCCTTTGTTGACACCTGATGAAGGAACCCCCTCATGCCCCCCACTGACATTGGCTGTAGCCTGCAATAACACAATAAGATGACAATATATATTAGTAAATGTATGAATTTTATTACTCTAATTGATAGAGATTTAAGCATGTACACCAAATGATATGAAAAAAAAACTAATGGGTACATAATTTATAATATACCATATAGTCATCAAGGCCAAATGAAATGGCCGAAAGTGTGGACTCATCCACCTGTCTCACCTCCTCTTGTGTCATCGACTGAACACAAATGGAAAAAATATATATACATAAGTGCATGCAATCATTAAAAATAATCTAAATAAATAAATTATTTTTAAATTAAATAAATCATGTGACAAATTTATTTATAATGTTTACTCTTACCATATCAATAGGAGTCAATGGCTCTGCGTGCACCTCCTGAGCACTCTCATGAGATGTAGATTCTCCATGAGGTGTTGCAGCCTCTGCATCTATGTCTCCTATATCCTCCTCATCAATATCATGAAACTGATATGTATTAGAATTAGTAAGCGGTTCGAGGCACATATGCCTACACATAATGCACATATGGGGCTCACATACATTTGAACTCCAACAAGATGTCGATGTGCTAGCATCATCCACACCAGGAGGCAACACTGACCTAGTCTGCATGATACCTTGATCAATCAGTAAATGAATGGCCCTAATAGTCTATGAGGTAGCCTCTACAATGATATCAGGATGTTGTACTAGAGGAGGGGGTACGACATCAGTGGGGGGGACAAAGGTAGTGGCCTTTTTGCACTAGGTAGGTGGCCTAGTCTGAGGAGTTCCTCTGCCTATGCCCATGTTGGGCCTCATACTCCAATAATTAACATTGTGACCAAGCACAAACTCACCATACAATTTTCTTAAGAAATAAAATGGGACCTCCAAATTACTATGGGGTGGTTTATCAAAAATCATCCACCAACGATCCCAAAAGTGTGTGCACATTGCATCATTTGTGCACCATTTTATTGATAATTTAGGCTTTTTGGGGTCAACTGGTATTCTGAGTTTTAGATTGACAAAAAGGGCAGCTATCTCTTCCCTACTTATATTAAGGGCCGCAATCCCATCATGGTCAAGCCCGTCATCAAATTGGGCGTGCATATCATCACACCAATGAAGAGCAACATTATGCTGCTGCGTGAGTGTGTCAATATTTTCAACAATTGTATTGAGTGTGCCAAGCATGGGACCTAATGTAGGTACATTTTGATACGTGTTTTGGAAACCTTGTATCGTGTTCAAATTTTCTTGTATCAAATCTTGTAAAGATTTAGGGTTTAGATACGGGGGATTGTTTTCAAGATCATTATTTGGTGTGGGAGGGTTATTTTCTTCATTGTTGTTAGCCATGCCTGATTAAATAAAAAACAAATCTAAATTTTAAATTGATTTCATATATTATTACAAAATCCTATTTCAATAAAAAAAACTAAAATAAAATAAAATAATAAAAATAAACAAATAATCTACTTACTGAATATGCTGGGGAGTCAAATTTGTTGTTGCCAAAATTAGATACCCAAAAATATGTCAGGTATATGATATAACCTAGCCATTTTACCAAGAAAAAATGTGGAGAGAAATGAAGAAAAGGGCTTGCGAGTTTCAGATTTATGCCATAGTTATCGGGTACCTGATAATATATCAGGTACCTAATATGGTATTGGGTACCCAATTAGGTTTATGCTTTGGTGTCAAGTTTGCCTAGGTGTACTGACACCCAGACCTACTAAAAAGTCAACAAGCATTTTCATGCGCTTTTGGATGAGTGAAAAATGAATACTTTTCACATCACCACTTTTTGGCCCCTCCTGATCTTGCACATACCCACTAAGCCCATTATGATTACTCCTTACCAGCACCCTAAGTGACTCAAGGATGAGATTGAAAAGACCATACAGGAGCAGCTCGCTATGGGACATATTAGGCCAAGTAAGTCTCCTTTTGCTTCATCAATTGTTTTGGTGAAGAAGGATGGAACACTCAGGATGTGTATAGATTATCGGATGTTGAATAAAAAGACTATTAAGAACCGATATCCTATCCCTCAGATTGATGATCTCATTGATGAGTTGCATGGGGTGCAATACTTCTCCAAGATTGACTTGAGATCCAGCTACCATCACATCAGAGTCAGAGAGCAGGATGTGGAGAAGATAACATTTAGGTGTCATTGTGGCTGTTATACACTGAATTTGCACCTTTGTTTCAAGCTCTCTTGGTCTTGATAACTCAGTATAACATGAGAATCATCTCAAGGTTGTGGGACCTTTGCTAATTGATATTAGACCTCTAGGTTCTAGGCTGGTTCCTCTTGGATTCTCACCTTAGCTTGCTCTTAACAGAAAATAAAATCTTTGAAGGGAAAGGGTTAGAAGGAGTGCATGGAAGGGGAAATAATAGGAAAGTAAACTATCCTACCAGGTGATGCACCAAAACTAGGGTTTGGATCTCAGTATAGAGGAATGAAACCAATGGAGGGATCAGGTCTAATAGGTCACAACTTACTAAATAGGCTTGCATAAGTGTTTCATAGGAGGGCCTGAACATTAGACACAACCTATGACCTGCAAGCAGACATTCTTTTCAGCAAAAGGGCACAGGAATGAGACAGAATGACAGGGGGTTGAAGAATACCCACAAACTCATTCAAATCAGATCATACACAGTAGTACACATATAAGCTGAAATTAAGAGGGATCAGGAACCCTAAATTGCCATTGAAAACATTCATAAACTTAAATCTAATAAGAGATAAACAAAGGCAAGGAAGCATAGGGACAGGAAGGATTGTCACAAACTGCCTTTGCAATATTTTTATTTATCAATGGGCGAAATCCAATTGTATAAGCTAGAGGGTAGAAAAAATGCCATAGATGACCTTTTAGAATGATGAATTTCTATTACAATTGTCCAACTCTCCACACTAAAGGCTCCAAAAAACAATATATACAACACTCAACTGCATGCAGGCAGGAGTCAAAACTGACTAGGGGTTACAAATTTTTCAATATAATAATCAACCCTAGGTCGAGGCAAGACTGACCCTCAAAAGCTCTAAAAAAAGTTGACAAACAGGTCCAAAATCTCATGATTGCATATCTTTTTGTACCAAGACCACCAGCGGACACACCATCCCTGATCAACCAACTCACCTGCAACTCCACTAAGCCATAAAGACTCCAAAATTGATCTTCACAAGAATGAATTTGAAAGTACAGATGGTGCTAACTCTTTAATGTTCATCAGCATAAGAACACCGCATTGTACCCTACAAAATCCATGGTGCCATCGACCAGATCATCCATCATCATGCTTACAACTAGAAAATGTCCTCAGAAATCAATTCCGAGCTACCCCGCCACTTCACAACATCCTCTATAGAAGAAAACCCACCAAAAGGAGTCACACTATTTGAAACAACGCTGATCACATGATTGCATGAGCTCAAAAAGCCTTATGCCATCATGCGACAAGCCCGTAGAATCTGCCACTCTGCCATGCAAGACACTTGGTCCTGCCAAATATCTACCTATCGACCACATGGACCAACAGGAAACCCACACGTCACCACCCGAAGCCCCTGTTGACCATTGATGACCAGTCGCATGATCGCATGGCTACAAGAGACCGCATGTGATCATGTGACAAGCCTTTGAGATGTTAACTACAAACTTAACCTTGGTTCACCTCGGGTTCACCTTCTCCTTAGTCGCCAAGTGGGTTAAATTTTTCCTTAACCCTAGCTACATCCAACGACCATGCGAAAACTCTTAACCGTGCAACCGCGCATCTGCTTTACCAACCCTGGGCCCACCTTGACTGAGATTCAAATCGGATGATGGTCGCATGATCGCATGGGATCGAAAGATCCCATGAGATCTTACGACCAGTGTAGATCTCTTTTCCACCACCACCAAACTGCAACCCGGACCCATAGACCGCTGCATCAGACGGTTGTCGCATGATTGTATGGGGTCGGAAGATCCCATGTGAACATGCAACCATCATCAAATCTTTACTAAACTTGCATCCCGAGCCCATGCTATACCTCTAGCCCATTACAGAATGGACATGTCACCAGTCGACCAATGAAACATGAACACATCACCAAACTGCAGGCTTATAAGTGTGGCTAACGGCTAGTCGCATGTTTGCATAGCCTAAAAAGGGGCTATGCAATCATGTGACAAACCACTAGCATTCTTCAATAGGACTGTCAATGGTTAGTCACATGGTGGCATAAGGGGAAAAGGACTTATGCGATCATGCGACAACCCGCATAATAGCTTGCCGAAAACCAGCTGGGCCCCACTTGTCAGAGTTGGATACCTATGAAATGCATTCCGCCAGAGGAAGAAGTGAAAAGCGTAGGAGTAAAAAAAACACTGAGCTTTCAGAGCAAAGGTCAAAAATAGACTGAGCTTTCGGACTAAAAGGCAGAAAACATAGAGGGTTTTCGACACTTTGAACAATTTTTTGGAACTCTGTGACACCAGTATTTCCTGCAACCTTTAAAATTGAATATCTTCCTGAGCTTTGCAAATTAAGTGATGCAATCTAAACTAAAGCATGGTGACACATTGAAGAACATGGGGTTCAGATCGCAAGCCGTGACACCTTGAGGATCTACTTTGTAAAATGAAAACAAGTTGCAATAGGGACCTAAACATTCGTAGACGTCAGAGGACATATGAGACAGCTATGAAAACTTTAGGAGTGTCTGGCAAGATAGAAATAGAGACCTGGGAATGAGTCTGGCCAAATTGTATAGAATAGGTAATTTTGGGCAACAGTGGCCACATTGAGTTTCTAGTCATGCCCTTTTGCTTGACAAATGCCCCCACCACCTTTCAGTCTACTATGAGCAGGCTTTTCTATAGTCAGTTGCAGAGATTTGTTCTTGTTTTTTTTTTATGATATACTTGTTTATAGTAAGACTTGGGATGATCACGTAGCACATCTAGATGCAGTGTTAGGCATTCTTGATAGGGCTTCCTTGAATGCAAAGGAGTCCAAGTGTGCCTTAGGCATGATTGAGTTGTTTTATCTGAGACACATCAATGCAGAGGGAGTTTGCATGGACCCTGATAAGCTTCATGCTATTCTGAATTGGCCTACACCAGAGAACCTGACACAACTTAGGGGATTCATTGGACTATGTGCTTTCTACCACAAATTTGTGGTAGGATTCTCTTGACATGCAGCTCCCCTTACTAATCTAACCCGTAAGGGTGCGTTTGAGTGGACTGCTTAGGCACATGAATTCTTTGAGAAGTTCAAAGGGATTATGACATCATCCCAAGTTTTGGCATTGCTATATTTCATGAGGCCATTTGAGTTTCACTGTGATGCCTCAGGTGAGAGCATTGGAGCAATTTTTCTCAAGATTGCCATCCCATAGTATTTGAGAGTCGAAAGCTTAGAGGTCCTAAGAGGTTATTCAGTGTATATGACAAGGAAATGTTGGCCATTATACATGCCTTGGCCAAATTTAGGCAGTATTTAGCTGGGAGCAAATTTTGTATTAAAATAGACAACAATAGCCTGAAGCATTTCCTTGGTCAGCAAGATTTGAATGAGAGGCAATATAAGTGGGTTAGTAAGTTACAGTCATATGATTTTGATATCTCCTACATCAAAGGTACTCAGAATGTGGTTGTTGATGCCCTTTCTCAGAGACCCCACTTGTGCGTGATTACTGAGATAGTAGAGGATTGGAGACAATTGATCATTGCAGAGTATGCCCGTGATCAGTGGGCATTTGACATTGTTGATGGTAGCATACAGGACAATAGTTATACCCTTACGAATGAGTTGATCATTTAAAAGGGAAGGATCTATCTAGTCCTTGGATTAGGTGTCAGACAAATTATCTTTTGGGCCTTTCATGATTCTCCATTGGCTAGACATCCCAGGTTCTTCAAAACCTATAGACAGACTCGAGAGAGATTCACTTGGAAGGGCCTGAGGTCTGATGTGCAGTGGTATGTTCGAGAGTTCTCTGTTTGTCAACATAAAAAATAGGAGCATACTTATCCTGCAAGGTTGTTGCAGTCGCTTCCCATCCCTGAGCGGAAGTGGGAATGTCTATCTATGGATTTCATTGTGGGCTTGCTGAAAGCCCAAGGTAGAGATTGCATTTTTGTGTTGGTGGATTGACTCACCAAATATGCTCACTTCTTTTCGATCACCACAACTTATTCATTTGTTTAGATAGAGGAGTTGTTTTTTCGAGAGGTGTTTAGATTGCATGGTTTACCCCAGACTATTGTGAGTGAGTGATAGCCATTTCATGAGTCATTTCTAGCAGGAGCTTTTTAGGTTATGTGGGATAGAATTGACTCTGAGTACTAGTTACCACTCTCAGACTGATGGTCAGACTGAGATAGTAAATAAGTGGGTGGAAGGCTATCTATAGAATTATGTTTCATCTTAGCAGTAGGCTTGGGTGAAGT
Source organism: Chamaecyparis obtusa (assembly GCA_027943335.1). NCBI lineage: Eukaryota > Viridiplantae > Streptophyta > Pinopsida > Cupressales > Cupressaceae > Chamaecyparis > Chamaecyparis obtusa. Next base: position 488,290 of record BSBK01006414.1, read on the forward strand.
GGATACACTTATGTGAGTATTGTTATAATTCCACTCACCACATGACTATTCAGATGTCTCCATTCCGAGCTCTATACGTGTATAATCCTCCTAGTTTTATGGACTTGTTGTGCAGGGACAATAGGGTACCCAGTGCAGGCGATTTGCTACAGGATAGCAAGGACATCATGAAGAAATTGAGGGATAACATTCAGAGGGCTCAAAATTAGAAAAAGTAGTATGTTGATCAGAGGAGGACAACTCATTCTTTTCAGGTGGTTGATATGGTCTATTTGATGTTACAACCTTATCGACAGGCTTCCATCAGGAAGAGCAGAGCTGAGAAGCTCAAGCCCCGCTACTATGGTCCTTTTCATGTAGTGATATGTGTGGGAGAGGTTGATTATGAGTCAGATTTTCCTCTAGATAGTACAGTTCATAATGTATTTCATGTATTGTACCTCAAGAAGGCGTTGGGTCATCATGTTGTCCCATCTTCTACCTTACCCCCTCTAGATGATGAGGGAAAATTGGAGTTGATCCCTAGGGCTATTTTGGATACTAGGGAGGGGCATTTGTGCCGGTGGATCATCAAAGAGTTTCTAGTGAAGTGACAGAGACTTCTAGATGAGGATGCCACTAGGGAGCCTAAGGATATACTTTAGCACCCCAGACTGCGATTGCTTGAGGACAAGCAATTTTGGGGAGGGAGAACTTTAATGTCCCCATTTTAGCAGGTTCCTATAGCTAGGCATGGCCAATTCATCATTGCGACTCTCGTGAGTTGATGAAGGGATTTGAGGGTCTTTGTGACAGTCTTTCTATTTTTAGTAAGTCTATTTTCAGTAGTTTCTATTTTTGGCAGTGCAGTGGAGGTAGCATAGAGAGTTGAGCAGGAGGAGCATTTATTGAGTTTTTTTAATGAGGCTTCATATTTTAAGTTGTTTATTAAGTCTATCTTAATAAATAACTATATCTTTATGTTATAATTTAATGGTGTGTGCGAGAAGCTTCTTAAGTGAAAAGTGTAATGGAGAAGCTACATGTTTTTAATGCTTTTTAAGAGCTTTTGGGAGTAAATCGATTTCATTCTTGGACTAGCTTTTATTTTATGAAGTTTTTGTTGAGAAGTTATTCAACAAAGGTTTGAGGACTGATTCCTCCCATTTTTGTATTTTGAATCACTATTTTTGTGGTGAATTATGCATCTGGATTTTGAGAAATTAATTCTGATTCTATGGCTACAAATTTGGTGTTGTTGTAGACTTGATTTGTTGAGTAATGAGAAATTGTAATTCAGTCTGAAACATACTCATGCTGGTTTGATTTTCACATGTGGATTCAGGAGGCTGTTGTATCTCCTTAGTGGTTGTAATCAACTTCCTAGAAGCTATGTATCACACTAAGAAGGTTGTGTTTCATTAAGAAGACTGTGTATTATACTATGAAGGCTGTGTAATATATTAAAAGGGCTATGTTTCATATTTAGAGGCCTGCATTTCAAATGTGGGAGGTTGTGTTTCATGTTAGGAGGCTGTGATTCATAGCTTGGGAGTTGCACTTCATTCCATTGTGGTTGTGATCAATTCCCTAGTGGTTGCGTTTACTTCTGGCATGCCATGCCACGTTTCACATAAAGGTGCTTATATGAAATTACTTTTATGTAATGTTATTTGAATTTTGGCAAGTTATTGAATTTGATCATTTGGTGAGCTTGGAGGTAGTAGAAATTTTCCATTTAATATTATTCTTATTCTGGAAAAATTATAAAAAATATATATTCAAAAAAATAAATTGCAAAACAATTCAAAGGGAAAACATTATCTTTAGCATAGAGCCAGCAAGGCTCATTACAATCTATCCCTTAGGAATATAACATCCTTGACATAATTCTCAACCATTGCATTATGAATTAGGAAAATTTTCCCAAGATGCAAATCAGTAATTATCCTTCGAGAGGTATTTCCCTTTCAGTTGTGTAGAGATAAAATTAGGGTTCCATCGCACGCAAGGGAAGTGTAAACATAGACAACAACACATTGAGAATATAAAACTACTATGCCCTTAACCCTATAGTGAGTATTATGCTATGAGTAGAGGGCTTGTGCTACCTTAATTCTTAAATAAGCCACATAATCACCATTATTATAATCCTATATAAGTATGTAATTAAGTTGTCCTAGGAGTTATATTTAAGTCCCTAAGTGGGCCTAGGTGGTATCCAAGGCATAATTATGGTATATACAAGAGCTTGAGGTATGTGTTAGCTATTATCGTCATGTTGAATTTTGAGTTGTTATTGAAGGGTATAGGAGGTATCCCCTTTGAAGTGGACTAAGAGGTTGCCCCCTCAAAGTGGCTTATTATTATCAAGTATATGCAACATATTTCCTATCATAATCATCTTGTACAAGTTATTTTATAACAAAAACCTTAAATAAATACCAATCAAATGTGTGAGTTGGCCATCACATTAAGAGTTGCCTCCATTCCCGATCTACACATGCCAAGATCCTTTTTCCATGATGAATAGTGAACACATATTATTAAACATTGCCTTCCCATTTAGAAGCAAAGCCATGCAACCTTTCCAGGTTATTGTCAATCATCAACTATTACTTATTGTCTATTCCATAAACTAGGCTTCTCTCATATTCTCATTATTTACCCTTCGGTGGGTGCTGTTATCGTAAATCTCCAGTTTTATATTATCATATTTTAAATCTCTTTTGGAGTGAAAATAGAAGCTCAAATGAACTAATAAATATATAATGCATTCAAAAACATTCATTACAAAATACTTTTAGTTACTAATTAAATGCACAGGGATCATATGTCGTCAAGGTCTCAAAAGTTTTAAATCTAACTTCTCAATCTAAAAGCATCTTATCCTAAATTTATACTAATTTAGCACATCCTAGAAAGAAACAACTTATGGAACTTCTGTTAATACTATGAAAAACAAGAAGATGATAAGTGCTTGAACACTGGAATATTGTGCCAGAAATCAAATCATCAGAACATAACATGAGCTGTACGTCTATAGACAGAATTCTATCTCAAAGACTGTATCTGAAAAGGTTTACAACTAATTGTAATTCATTTAAGGAAGATAAACCATTTGTTACTGAACACATCTCAGAAGGAACAACCAAGTGAAGTCGGATGAAAAATTCACATCATGAAAATGACACAATGAATATAACTTGCCTTTGTTCTAACACCACAGAATTTGCATGTTACTTATCATACTTGCATGCATAATGTATAACTAATACATACAAACTAGAATTATATAAACATTTTAATCCATATAATCACATTCTGACACTTACTTGAGCACTGAGAAAGCGAAGAGCAGATATTTCTGCAAATGTAATCCCGCCAATGAAAACAACCAAGACAAGTAAGCGTCGTCCATCTACAACTCCACTGTTTAAAAAGAGATGTTTTGTCACATAGATGATAGAAGAAATACTAAGAGCCTCTAGTCAACAAATATTTAAATCAAATATGCGTTATTGATGGCCAAGGTAGGTTGAACAAGCAATATGATAGGAGAAAGCAAAGAAGATATATTTCATATTCAGAAGCAAAACTTCTCTTGAAATGGCATTCAAACTCTTTCAAAACACGAGACTGAATATGAAATTGTCAACAATATGTCTATATATATATCAATATTATTCTACTGAAAAATCACCGTTTCTTCAAGTCTTTTGAACAGGGAGTTTTGGAGATTTAAAAAATTCTTGATTTCGGAAGTGGCAGTGGGCAGATATTAATCTAATTTATATGAAATTTTCAAATACAAGAGATTAAAATAACTAATACAAACTAAAAGAAGCTCAAGTTTTACAAACATAAGCATTTGTATATCTACCAAAAATATAAATATGAACCCATTCAAAATTATAAAATTCTTGAATATTTCTCTACATTGAAAGGGATGACAATAAATACGAGTTTTTACCTAGGTCCTTCAACCTTATAGTTTCTCACTACATAGTCAAACAAATAGAGCACAGAGGAACCAAAGAACTTAAAAATCAGGTATTAAAAGGATTATCATGATCGGACAACAGGGCACACCTCAATTTTGCTGCAAAACTTGATTGAGAATTTGAGAGTCTAAGGCTAAGACAAAATTTACAATTTGCAATTGACAACACAAAAAAGCCTATATCTTAATGTCTTATAACTTATGTTTGTTTCTATATCTATGGACAATATTTGGCATAAAAAACAATAATAATTCCTTTTCCCTATTTTTCATGAATATCTCAGGATAAGTTTGCCAATATTTTCCCATTTAAAACCCAAGTAATTGAATTCCATTTACACTATGATGTTTATATCAAGATCCAACTACATAGTTTTAGAGTCAAACTCATTGACCCATATGTCATGAATTGTGGTTCACATGAACCCATCTCTTATGAGAATGAATGGTCCACTTAGCACTCATTGCATCCAAGTGATGCTCAAAGAGTTGAAGCATCAAGACTTCATGAGAGGTCATCCATCTCAGTATTACTCTAGTCAAATGTGCTTTTCCATAGAGTTTCTCCCCCAAGATAAAGCTCACTTGGCTTGCTACACTATTTGAAAAACATTCAATAAGCGACGTGTCTCATGAACCATCCATTATATAGCCCCTTTAGCTCATCCATATAACTAGGAGCTATTTTCCACCATATTCAGATCATGATATTTATCTCAAGATTCAACTACATAATTTTTAAGTCAAATTCATTGACCCTAATCTCATAAGTAGTGGTTCACCCAAACCCTTTCTCATGAGAATGAATGGTCCACATAGCATTCATTGCATCTCGGTGACATTCACAACCATAAGCAATGGGATATCCTAGGAGGTCACCCATCCCAATACTACTTTGACTCAAATGTGCTTAGCCTTGGTGTTTTTCCTACAAGATCAAGCCCATTTAACTTGCTATCCCATTTGAAAAACCTTCAAATAATATTGTGCCTCGTGAACTATCCATTATAGAGCCCTTTTACCTCCTCCATTGATAAGTGGGAGAGTCATGCCTCTGCCTTAGACTTTCAAATCGCAGCCATTAATAATTAATTTGCCCAATATAAAAGATGCAAATAAAGTGATTATCATGGATGATGATGCATATTTTTCCTAAACAATTTTACAAAGGTAGCAGGTTGTAAAGGTTGCAAGTAGCATTAAGAAAGGGATGCTTCTCTTAGAAGTGGTCTATCCTTTGTGGTGAAGGCTATGAAATGGTGACTCTCGTCCCTTCATGAGATTATAAAAGAGGGGTTAAATTAGAGAGAAAGGCATGGAATGAGAAACAAGAGAAACAAAAATAAATAATCTAATCTGAATTAAGAGCAGAAATAAATATCCAATAGCAGAAAATAGATTCAAGATAATTTATGTGAATAAAGTTAAATTATAGGTGTGCATATATGTGTTTATGCTATATTTAATATTTGCAACAATTATTGAATATTGTGCATAATCTAAATTTCTCTTAATTATATATGATGAAGGATTCGTTTAATAAACTATTTTGGATTTAGAGAAATGGATTGCAAATTGGAAGGATGGTCAGCCTTCTAAGTTTACAAGACCCGAGTACACAACCCCAAGATGAATGTTATGCTCCTAGGCAAAGGGGCTTTGTGTGCCCTTGGGCTTGAGAGACCATCAAGTATGCCAACCCATGATAAATGCTATGCTTGTGGGTCATTTTGGGCCTTTGAGTGCCCTTGAGCATGAGATCCCATCAAGTATGCCACCCTAAGATAAATGCTATGCTCATGGGCCAAGGGGCTTCATGTGCCTTTGAGCTTGAGATTCCATCAAGTACACCACCCATAAATAGATGCTCGTGGGCCAAGGGGCTTATTGTGCCCATGGGCTTGAACAAGGAGCACAACCATCCTCCAAGGTGAACTAAGGTATGGAAGGGTGGCCCATCTTCCATACTTCAGTAGTACAAGAGCAACAAACCTTGAGACTTCGATTTTCAAACATTGCAACGAATACCGAATGAGGTTATCATGGGAATCCACATTAGAATGGATTATAGCTTTATTAGATCTTAATAAGATAATTTTATATAATTTTATGATGTATACTAATGAATAGACAAAATATATATTATTTTGATTTATGATTTAATGTCAATGTCCAACTAGCTAACATTGTGTGCAAGACCTAAACCAGGATTAATATTGTTACAAGGATTTTCAATTGGCAAATTTATACTCTTAACTAATTACATTTCTTATTTTTAATTAGATTCATGATTTTAGGGCAAAATAAAGGAATATCACCAAAGGGGACATTATATGGAGGTGTTTTATCTAGTTTGTCAAGTTATGATATTTATATTAGGATTCAACTGCATTATTTTTTAGTCAAACTTGTTGACCCATATTTCATGAGTAGAAGGTTCACAAAACTTCATCTCTTATGAGAATGAAAAATGGTCCACTTAGCACTCATTCCATCGAGGTGATGTCAAGAGGGTTAAGCATCGATACTTCTTCAAACATTGCTCCTACTCAAACATGCTTAGCTATGAAGCATTTCCCTCAAGATCAAGCCCACTTAACTTGCTATTGTTGAATGTGGTGTTGTCATTGAAGTCAAGGTAGTATCAAGAAGTTGTCAAAGGATGCCAAAGTTTTCTAGAGACACTATCTATTGGTAAAAGAGGATAGAGTCAGTAAATGGTAAGCTCTCTACTAGTCTGAGTGTTGTCATTGATTGGAAAATGAGGATAGAGATTTGTTGTTGTCTTTATAAAGGTTGAAGCTTTAAGGAACTCTTCATCAAGAGAGGTTGTGAAACTGGTCACTACACTAAGCATCAACAACCAGACAATGCACTCAATCAGGGAAGAGAGTATCCTAAGTATCAACCAAGGACTGAACTTCAACTGGTATAGACAAGAGTAGCAATAGTAAAAAAGCACAAACCATACTAACTGTCTATAACACAACCGGGATAGTGTAACTGGTAGTCCATGCAAATGCAATTGGTAAGAAAAGAAAGAAACTGCAATAGATCGAAAGGACGAATATATTATAAGACTTTGGTATAAATTGAGGAAGTCATCGTCAACTATCAACTGTCAGCTATTTGTTCCAATCAGGATTTATTACAGTACATTCAGGTGATCTTGAGTTGTCTTGGTGATCAGTTTGAAGCATAGGTAAAGGAACTTGAGGCATGATTGAAGGATTTAAAGTTGGATTTAGTGGCTTTAAATCAAGGTGTTATCTCCTATGAAGGAAGGTTTCTTGACACGCAACTACTATTTAATTCATGAAGCGGATAAAGCTAGAGCATGCATCAGATGTTTTCTCAGTGAACCATTACTTCACTGAGTGATGTAATCATAAGATCTTAGGATTAGGTCATGCATTTGAGGCACAGTTAGGGAAACAAAACTGTATATATTCTTATGCCTATTGTGAAGAAGAGTTGCCTTCATTCTATTGAGAAAAAGAGTGAAACTATATGCTATAGAAGAAAGGGTTAGAAAAAATTGACAAAGAGAGATAATAGGTTGTGCAAGGTAGCACAACAATAGTTGAGAATACACCTATGTTAATTGGTGATAATTCTCAGTCGAGCACAAATAGAGATCACATCTGGCTAAGTAAAAATTTTTGTAAAGATCTTGATTCTATTGTTTTCTAGCAAACTACAATAGACAAATCCTAGTATTTGGGTGGACTCTAACAGGTTCCTTGTATCAAAGTCCCTTAACCAGGTGACATCTTTCAAGGTGTTTGAAGTCCCTTAACCGGGCAGGTCTTAACAAACCTTACTATAACAAATCCCTTGATCGGGTCACACCTAGCAAGTGCATTTTTATCCCTTAACCAAGTAGGCTCTTAATAAGGTGTACTTTAGAAGAGTACAAATATTGTGAGGCCTCGTCACACCATGGTTTTCACCCTCACCAAGTTTCCACATGATAAATCTGGTGTCACTTTGTGTTTGTTCACTTACTATTTTATTTGCTCAGATCTTCTTGCTTTTATGTTGTAAGTTTACTTCACAAGATTAAAAGAAAGAAATAAATTTTACAAGTGCTGATTCACCCCTCCCCTCTCAGCACTAGTTGGGACTGTCAATTGGTATTAGAGCCTTGTTTTGTTCTTATTTGTTGCTTAACCGCATAGAGAAAAAAACTATGATGATGAGAAAGGAAGGACCAAAGTTTTCAAAAGAAAACTTCACCTTATGGTGCAGCAAAATGAAGCTATATATGAAGACCATCGGTGACCAGTACTAGAATCATGTTACCAATGACTACAGTGAGTCCACTAGCACCTTGACACCTGATGAATAGAAAATCAAGACTGAGCACACAGATGCCATGGACATGATTGCTAGCACTTTACCCGACTACATTTATGTTGAGATTGAACATCTTGACTCCGCCTGCAAAATGTGGAAAAAGCTACAAACAGTCTATGGAGGAGATCCCAATGTTCAAAGAGCCAAGGTCGAAAGCCTCAGGGGAAAGTATGACAACATGAGGATGAATGATGGAGAAGATATCAAACAATATAGCAACTAAATCAAGGAAGTGATCAACTCCATTAGAAGCTCTGGAGGCAAGCTGACTGAAGAGGAGGTGGTGAGCAAAATAATGAGAACTCTTAGACCTTAGTATGCTATAAAAATATCTGCCATTCAAGAGCTTAGGTTGGTGACCAAAGATCAAGTCACCCTAGACTCCCTAATCGGTAAGTTGGATACTTTTGAATTAAGCAATTTTGATAATAGCCTATCCATTCAGGAAGCAACATTTAAGTCATCTGTCAATGCCTCTTCCACCCAAAAGGGAAGGGAAACCGGTAACTCCTCTACCGGTAAGATCAACAACCTCGTTGAAAATCTATTCTCAAAGGAGATGGAGCAAGATGAGTTTGAAGCTCTAATTGCCAAGAGATTCCCCAGAGGGAAAGGAAAGTATAAAGGGAAACTCCCCTTAAAATGCTTCTCTTGCAACAAAACAGGACACATTGCTGACCGGTGTCCATATAATGAAAACAAAGACAAAAGAGATTGGTTCAAGAGAAAAGCAAATAAGGAGTGCTATCTTGCGGAGGAAGGAGTCATAGACAATGAATATGAAGACTCAGAAGATCTAGAAATTACATTTATTGCAATAAAGGAGGAGAGCCCAGCTATTAATGAAGTTGCACTCATATCCAGATCTCATCAGCATGATGATTGGATCATTGACAGTGGATGTACTCACCATATGGCCGGTGACAAGAGCAAGTTCATCAACTTGGAGCTCAACGACAGTGGGTGCCCGTTTATATATATATATATATATATATATATATATATATATATATATATATATATATATATATATATATATATATATATATATATATATATATATATATATATATATATGTATATATAGAATTAAAAATGCATTTTAACACTTTGATTTTTTTTAAAAAATAGGCACCTATTTCTCAAGACATGGGCGGGAAGCACACATCTGCCTCAGATTTCATTCCAAAGTCAGTTTGGTTTAGACTTGGTAGAACCAAGCCGATGCCTAGACCTCCAAAATTTTGGTTAAGGCACTGGAATGCAAATTTTTCTGCCTTGCCGTAATTTTTTGAGGGCCTTCCTGATCATATCATTTTATGAAAAAAACCCATTAAAGTTCTCACTGTCCTGATTTCAAAAATGTAAATTTCATAGTGATGTGATTATTTTTAAGAGTTTTGCATTATTTATTAGTTAAAATTGGTACCTAAACGTAAAATAGTGAGGTTCACTAAAATGTTAATAACTTTTTTGTTTTTAGGGTTTTTGGAAAATAAATTATATGACATCAATCTAGATACAATTCTCTTGAAGATTAAAAAAAAGGAATTTTGAAAACATATGAAATTCTCATCAAATTATGGTGGCTGTACACCAGAGGTTTTGAAAATGTATTTTATAGTTAATTAAAAATTAATAAAATATATATATTCAATAAAAAAAAAGGAAAAATATGCTCATCAATATTTGGTGTCTTAGGTATATTTCCCCAGAAGGATTTGCAAAAATTCATTTATTTAAGTCAAAATATGATGGTCGTACACAACTATGGTATGGTCCTGAAACATGCATTTTGAAAACATGGTTTTTAAACATTCCAACTAAAAAGAAATTTATACCATGTGGGTATTTAAATAAATTACATATTTGAAAAGTAGAATCCGAGAACTACATTTTCTATTACTAAATTCTTTTGAGATTCAATCTCTAAGTGCCTTAGAGAATGAAAAAATGAAGCGTTCAGGCACTCTATAAAAATAGTTACACTCTAATGGAGTCCCAACAAACATTGCCGAATCAAACACAAAAGAAATCCTGATTGATCTCTCTAAAGATGTGAAGGAAGAGAAAGGCCTATGGGAAGATCAGGCTCTCATTAGTAGAGTGATCGGCCAAAAAATGACAAGATTCCACATAGAAAAATAGATAGTGAATAATTGGGGAGATAAACTGATTGTTAAATTTCTTCCCAAAAGTTTTTTTATTGTCATTTTCATAGAAGGTGAAGAACGTGACAGAGTGATGCATAGTAAAAATTGGTTTCTAGATGGACATCCAATTTATATCCAACCATGGGAACCCAATTTTAATCCCATCCCTCTCATTGTTTATGACAGTCTAATTTGGGTTAAACTATATAATCTTCCAATTAAATATTGGGGCAACAAAATCTTGGAGAAAATTGGAAAAACATTAGGCATGCTTTTGGATATAGATCATGATATTATAGACAAAAATCTATATTCCTATGCTAGAATCAAAATTGCCACTATCAAATCCATTTCGGATCATATACAAATTGCATCACCAAATGGTCTTTGGCACCAGCAAATTGAAATTTAGATACCTTGTTCCAAATGTGGTAGTGGTCTTCATAGTTCAAATAATTGTAAATATTCATTAGAAAAGTGAGAAACAGACCCCCCAAGAAGCCTCATAAAATTTGGGTTGAGAAGAGTAAAGTGATGTAGAATGCAGAATTCAGATCCAACCATCTCTTCCAGCAAGTTTCTTATATCCTCTGGGAATTTGGACTCAAATCCTCCTCCTACTAACATTTCCTCATCTATCCAACCTAGCTCATCTATAGATGAAAATCCCTTAGTAAATAAAGAAGATGAATATTGTTTGGATTCTTATTTCGATATAGAAGAAGATTGCAGAGATGAAATCGATAACCTGGACCCCAGAACCATTAGCCAATCTGCTAATATTCTTCTTGGCAATTTGAAAGGTCATAGAGGTAGGAGAAGCCACAAACAAGTCAGAGAATCTCGGGCCAACGAGAAAGGTATTATTAGTGTTTTGGACTATCTAAAAAAATCCAAGGGAGGGAAGGACTCCTTTGGTAAGCAATGAAAATCATAACTTGGAATGTCAAGGGACTTACATCCCTTAACAAAAAATGCTTGGTCAAACGTGCCATTAACAAAATTCTACCGGATGTCATTCTTCTCCAAGAGACCAAGCTTTCAGGAAACAAAGCTCTTGAATTCCTTTTCAAATGCCCCAACTAGGATGGCTATTTTCAAGACTCCAAAGGTGCTTCAGGCGGACTAGGACTCTTATGGAATCCAAACATAATCAATGTTTCCCCTCTAGCTTCACATGAGCATTGGATGACATGTAACATCAATCATATAGGTCCAATACTAATTTTCCTCTCCTCAACATCTACGGGCCCATCAAAATAGTTGATAAAGCTCAGGTATGGAATGATATAACCATATTCATCAATACTCTTAATAGAGGCAGAGTAATACTTGGCAATGACTTTAATGCTTTACTAGATGTTGACGATAAAATAGTAGGATTAAGAAAATGTACCAAAGTCATGTTGGATTTTAAATCTTTCATTTACTCTTTAAAAGTTATGGATGTCATTCCCAAAAATGGATTATTCATGTGGACAAATAGAAGGCTCAATTTCTCAAATATATCAGAAAGACTAGAAAGATTTTTTGTTGGTGAAGATTGGTCCTCAGGCCCCTCCACTTTTTACACTTCTATCATTTCTCAAGTTGGTTCTGATCACCTTCTAGTTCTACTTCATTTGGACAATGATATCCCAAAAATAAAGAACTACTTCAAATTTTAGAGCATGTGTTGGAGGGATTCAAATTTCACCCCCAAGCTTAAAATTTGGTGGACTGAAAAGAAATTCTCTGGCTCTCCAAGCTTTTGATTTGTCAAAAAAATCCATCATTTGAAGGACAGAATCAAAGAATGGAACAAACATAACTTTAAAAATATCTTTGCAGAAAAACTCAAAATAGGGGAAGAACTGGATACTCTACAGTCAAAAATTATGAATTTTGGAATGTCCAATGAAGACATCACTAAAGAGAGCTCATTAAAACAACAACTTCAGGAACTTCTCAAAAGAGAAGAAATCTATTGGTGTGATAAATCTAGGGAAATATGGATCACTGATGGGGATCTTAACACAAAATAATTTCACGCCTCCACCAAATCTCGCAGAACCTCAAACAAGATAAACGCCATTAAAGACAAGAATGGCAATTAGAAACTTTCAGACAAAGATATCTACCAGATAGCATTGGATCACTTCACTTTTCTTCTTGGCTCAAATTCACAGCACACCTCCTACATGAACTTATCAGAGATCTTAACTACTCATGTCTCTGCAGCTGACAATACCATGCTGATGCAACCAGTTACACTTGAGGAAGTAAAAATTACTATATTCTCTCTGCAACCTCACAAAGCCCCAGGACCAGATGGTATGACATCAAAAATCTATAAAAAATGTTGGGACTTTATGGGTTATGAAATCTTGGAAACCATAGAAGATTTTAGAAAACACTACAAATTTGTCAAAGAGATTAATCATACTCTCATCTCTCTAATTCCTAAAAAACAAGCATGCGAGTCTATGAATGATTTTTGGCCCATCACTCTCTACAATACCATTTACAAGATCATATCCAAGCCATTTTTCAAAAGACTGAAAAATATTCTGCCACCACTCATATCGCATCATCAAAATGGCTTCACTCTAGGTACGGAGATCTCAAATAGCATAATTTTTCTCTCTGAAGTTCTTCATTCTATGCACAAGGAGAAAATGAAAGGTATGGAAATCAAATTAGATGTATCAAAAGCTTTTGATAGGGTTGTTTGGTCCTGTCTTGTACATGTTCTTCAAACCTTTGGATTTTGCAATCCCTGGGTGGAAAGCATTCTTTTTTGCATCTCCTTAGTAAGTTTTTATGTTCTCGTTAATGGAAATGTATGTGGTTTTTTCAATGCTCATATTGGGTTGAGGCAAGGTGATCCCTTGTCCTCCTCTTTGTTTGTTCTTACAACCGAAGTATTTGGTTGCATGATCTAGCAACATTGCAAAAGTGGTCATTGGAAAGGCATCATCATTCATCCCAACATTGAACCAGCTACTCACTCCCAATTCACAAATGACACTTTTTTATTTGTAGAAGCCAATAACAAAAGTGTGTATCTCATCAATCAAGTCCTTAATGAATATTCTTGAGCATTAGGGAAAATAATTAATAAAGAGAAATCCCAGATTTTCTTTTTCAACTTTGGCAAATCAATTCAAAGAACCATTGCCACACTCTTGATTTCAACATTGGATCACTATCCATTACCTATTTGGGAGTCTCAATCAATGCAACCTCCATGCAAAACCATATATGGAATGACGTCTTTAACAAATGTCAATCTAAAGCTAAGCTGTGGAAAAATAAATGGCTATCACAGGTTGGCAAAATTCTGATGATCAAGACTGTCCTATCTGCCATCCCCATATATAACATATCATGCTTCAGATTGAACCACTCCACATGTAACAAACTTGATGGACTTCTCAAAAAGTTCATCTAGAAAGGCACCAAAGATAGTAGGAAAATCCCACTTATCAACTGGGACACAACATGTCCACTTAAAGAAGGAGGAGCTGGTCTAAGGAAAATAAAACTTGAAAATAAAGCCTTAGGTGCCAAGCAAGCATGGGAGATGTACTCTCAACCCAATAATCTATGGTGCAAAATTTTCCAAGTGAAATACCTCAATTCAGGGGATTCAGACAGAATTTTCACAATTGCTAACGTAGCAAGAGGATCTTCCACATGGAACTTCCTATGGGAATGTAGAAGCATACTTACTAATCATCTTTCATTGCATATTGGAGATGGGGAATTTTTTTTTTTTGGAGAGACTCGTGGGAATGTGACGCTCCACTTTCTGAACTCATTGAAGACAAAAATGGATCTCACTCATATAAAATATTGTGGGGGCAAAAGTGGTACACTACTTTGGAGATCAAAACCTCTTGGGAGAGAAATGCTCTTGGAAATAAATTGCAATAGGGGATACAACTAACTTGCAAAGTTAGATGCAATATTAAAAAATAGGAAATTTTTCATAACAAATAATTAAGACTCCATATTTTGGTGTGCTGCCAAGACTGGCACATACAGTTCTAAGCTTCAGTAGGAAGTTCAAAGATAGAGAATATAAAACCCTGCCTAGCCCAATCAACTATGCTGGAATATGAATATCCTCCCTAAATCTAGGGCATTTCTTTTGATTCCACTTCATGAAAGGATCTTAACAGGTAATAGGTTGAAGTCGATCGGAATAATGGGACCTAATTGGTGCATCATGTGTAAACAAAATGAGGAGACCCCTAGTCACCTATTGATGCATTGTCCATTTGCTAGCAGTTGTTGGGATTGGTTCTACAACTCAATCAATTTTGTCTCTGTCATAAATGATAGGCTACTGGAGTATCTTTTGGCTTGGCCTAATAAAACTAAAAGCAAATGGGGACTACTCTAGTTAGTAGGCTCCTCAATGTTCACCTGGCATATATGGAAAGAAAGGAATAGAAGGCTCTTCAAAGAAGAATACCTAACGACAGATGTCCTCATCTCCAAGATCAAAACAACAATAGAAGAATCTATAAATGGGAAAATGAATCGATCATTTAAATATTATACTAATTGGAATAAGATAATGGAATCAAGATGGTCATTCAATAATCAACTTATCCCCCTTCCACAAAATTAAAAAAAAAATGGGGAAAATATCCACTAGCATGCTCCCCCTAAGAATTGGTTTAAATTAAATTTTGATGGAGCTAGCAAAGGAAATCCAAGGAGAGTAGGATTTAGAGCCATAATAAGAAATGAGAGAGGCAAATTCATCTCAGGGACATTTGGCAATTTAGGCAACTCCACAAATAATGAAGCTGAAATTCAGGCTCTAGAGGAGGGACTTTCACACTGCATAGAACACAATTACATAAATGTAGTCATTGAAGGGGATTCAAAAATAATCATCCAAGGTATTACTCATTCAAGATTTCACAACTGGAAACTCTCTAGATGGATTCCCAGGATCAATCACCAACTTAGCCGATTGAACTAATACAAGTTACAACACACTCTAAGAGAGGGAAACCGAGCGGCTGATGCACTTTCCAACCATGGGGTTATATCAGATAAAAATAGAATTATTGTATCAAACCAATCTCCAAACATTTCTGACATACTACACATTATCGCTATAGACTCTTCACATATTCCTAGAGAAGGTATCAGCTAATCTCTTCACTGTTACTACCAATTTACAAACCTGGACAAGACTAAAGGGAACAAATAAATTGAGTTGTCACCTCTTCTACATATGGTTTATATTGTATTGTTATAGTTAGATCACATTCACAAACCATGTTATGTTTTAATCGTTAAGGAGTAAATGTGATATCACTTTAGGCCATTAGTTAGATCATATATCTTCTTCATTTTGAATGTATGAAGAAGATATTTCAGATGAAGTGTTGTAGCTTTGCTCCATTTCATCCCCTTATATGTAGCTTCTTGCATTTGCTAAATATTAATAAAGGGCCCTATCCCCACAGCGATAGCACTTACTCTAGAAAAAAAAATCTCTAAGTGCCTCAAATTTAGACATCAATTGACAAGAAATTTGAAAAAAAGGGAAAACACTTCCACTTTTTGCCCAAAAGTGGGATTCAACTTCTTGCAGCCACCCCCTAATTTATTAATACAAAGGGGAAGTAGTATTATTGAGATGTTTATAACTCCACATTGAACTCTACCAGTTATATAGTTTGATATCTGCTATAGTGTAGATTGAATATTCTGATATTTGGCATGCTGATTTATTTTGACATTTTATGTTCATGTGGTTATCATGTTATATTTCTTGTGTAGACCAATAATATTTTGTAATAGAAATGTTAACAAATTTTCATTCAAACAAACAATAATCTTAATATAAAAATTCTTAGATTACCTCTTAGAAAAATACAAAAGATAATATATAAGAAAATAAGATTTTACTTTTTTTATTCACAATAAATCTAAATATATATGAATAATTTTTTACCTATTAAAAAATCAAATACTTTCAATCTTAAATTTAAAGAATGTGAATACAAATTATCTTAAAAGGAAGTTGACAGAAAAACTTGACCCTAGACTTGCAATAGAGATAGGGAGATATAAGGAGAGATAAGGAGTGAGAGGCAAAGAGAGTGGGGGAATAGAGGGTAGTGAGTAAGATGAAAGTGTAGAGATGCACATAGATATACTAAGAGAGAGAGAGAGAGAGAGAGAGAGAGAGAGAGAGAGATCTATTTCATATAAGAAGTTATAGTTAAAGGGATAGGGAGAGATAAGAAGAGAGATGCAAAGAGAGATATAGTGGGGGTGAGAGAGTGATTAAGATGAATAACAGAAGGGAGAGAGAGAGAGAGAGAGAGAGAGAGAGAGAGAGAGAGAGAGAGAGAGAGAGAGAGAGAGAGAGAGAGACAAAGAGACAGAGAGAGAGTGTCTTCTCTTTTCATTCCAAGAGTGTTTTCATGGATTCTTACATATTTTAGAGAGAGAGGTAAAGATAGAGAGATATGGAGATCGATATAAATACATGGATAGGGAGAATGTGTGAGTTCTCTTTTTCAATGGTGTGATTTACTTCATTGCCCAAGTTGAAATCATAGATGCCTAATAATTGAAATAAATTATACTATAGGATTAGTTTATAATGTAATTTAACTTAGCATAGTTGTCCAAACATAATGTAATTATTTTGCGCATCTGGAACAATAAAGTTGAAATTATTTTATCTTATGTTTTACTGTGTAACAAAAATATAATGACCAAACTTTCCATATCACAAAAGAACACAATTGAAATTATTTATACTATAGATGCACAATAGAAAGAAGAAATATTTTCAGCTAGATCAGGCAACTTGATATTGCAATTACTAATTATTTATTGATATTCTCATATAGCATTTATTTATTATTTTTTCAGCCTGAAAGTCTATCTAATAAGATATTACTCATCTTAGTGTGACCAAAATATTTATGGATTGATAATAAACATGTTTACACTTATGTTCCTAGATCACATCCATCGTTGTCTTGGTCAAGATCAAAAAATGAGTTTCATTTAATCGCCCCCAAAAAATGTAATTATTTTACATTATAATAATATATAGATCGAGGCTATTTGCAGTATAGCTCATGGAATGGTTAAAAGTGCAAATGAATTTTACAACAAACTCAATAGTGGACTGGATATTACTTTGACTCTAGATTCAAGGGTTACCCCATGTGTGGATGACCCCTCCATTCCTAAATATTGATTTACTTCCACCCCAATTGATGAAATCAAAAGTAAGGTGAACAACTCAGATGTTGATGTTATTGGACTTGTTATTTACATGCAAGAGACTTCAATAATAAAAAGAAAATCTAGTACAAAGGTCCCTAGGTACACAATCAAGTTTCTAGACACTTCTTGCACTATTATAGATGTTAAACTATGGGGGGCACCAATTGAACAAGAAAGTGCGGATCTCTAACAAAAATATTACCTCCAAGAAACTACGGTGCTTGCTATTAAGAGTGGGCATATATCTAAATATAATGGGAAATTTATAAGTAAATCAAACACAATTTTTTTTAAAATAGACCCTCTCATAGAGGAAACTAGAGAATTGAAGGATTGGTATAAAAAAATGGTAGCAATGGGCAAGATTCAACAAGGATATTAGCTAGCATACCTCTACCAGCCACACAAATAATGATTAGTGATAGAAAAAATCAAGCCTCACAATCATCCTGACACTTTGACTATATATTAAAAGCAACAATGATACTCTTCAAAAAGGATACATTCTACTACCCAGCTTGTTCTAGGATGATAAATGGAAAGCAGTGCAAGAAAGGATTACAAAAAAGGTGAACATGAAAGCTTGTTTTGTCCTAAGTGTAACTTAGTAGTTACTGAATACACTTATCGGTATATAGCTCAATTAAAATTATAGGACCACATAGGGGAAAATCTGGGCTATTGCATTCAATGAGGCTACAACAGAGTTGATGAGAATGCCTGCTGAAGCATTATACAATCTATAATTTGATGACAATGTTGAAAGATCAAGAGAATAAGTAATTAGAGATGTACAACACAAACAATATATTTTCAAATTAACATGCAACAGTGAGATGTATAACAATAAAGAACTAGAGAAGGCAACTATTACGAAAGTTTCACAAGTAGAATTTACTGTAGAGAATAATGTATTACTTGAAAAAATTAAGGGGATGTGTAGTGGTTAACGCCTTGAATGAGATACCCAATAGAGAATAGCACACAATGCAAAAAAATAAATAAAAATGCATTAGTTTACATTGATACATACATATATATATATATATATATATATATATATATATATATATATATATATATATATATATATATATATATATATATATATATATATATATATATATATATATATATATATATATATATATATATATATATATATATATATATATATATATATATATATATATATATATATATATATATATATATATATATATATATATATATATATATATATCGCTATATCACATGTTTCCCAGGATGTACAATGTTGATTGTATTCAAGTTCTGCACAAAGTTGTCCTACATTAAAATTAATGACAAAGATGCAACATAGTAAAGCATCAATTGTACTCAAGTTCTACACAAAGTTGTCCTACATTAAAATTAATGACAAATGAAGCGTAGCAATGAAGAAGATATAATGTTATCTTGGATCATATAAAAAATCTTGATCAATATAAAAAATCATTGTAATTAATTAGATTACTAAGTTACATCATTTTTGGATTACTACAACATATAATTTTTTTTACTAGACTTCACAATTTCGATCTATGAATATATCTAGAGATGAATATATATATATATATATATATAAGAGATATATATATATATATATATATATATATATATATATATATATATATATATTATATATATATATATATATATATATATATATATATATATATATATATATATATATATATATATATATATATATATATATATATATATATATATAGAGAGAGAGAGAGAGAGAGAGAGAGAGAGAGAGAGAGAGAGAGAGAGTAACTAGAAAAAAATGTGTAGATAGATAGATAGATAAATCATGCTAATCAAAGAAAAATAGAAGAAATCAGATATATATAGAGAGAGGTGAAAGGTAAAGATGGGGGTAAGATAAGATAGAGATAGAGAGGGAGAAAGGAATGTCTATGTGTGTGAGTGAGAAAAATATAATGGTGGGCATAAGGAGGTAGATATGGAGAGTGTGTGAGTTAGAGAGATTCATATAAATATAAAAATACAGAGGGATCATATAGATAGAGAAAAAAATAGGGATAGAGATCTATAAATATACCGAAATACCATTATTTAACATATATTTATAGATAGATGGATTATGTAACATATATGAAGTAACATATAGAAAAATATGTGTGTAGATAGATAGATAGATAAATCATGTCAATCAAAGAAAAATAGAAGAAATAGGATATATATAGAGAGAGGTGAAAGGTAAAGATGGAGGTAAGATAAGATAGAGATAGAAAGGGGAGAAAGGAATGTCTATGTGTGTGAGTGAGAAAGATATAACGATGGGCATAAGGAGGTAGATATGGAGAGTGTGTGAGTTAGAGAGAGTCATATAAATATAAAAATACAGAGGGATCATATAGATAGAGAAATAAATAGGGATAGAGATCTATAAATATACCAAAATACCATTATTTGACATATATTTATAGATAGATGGATTAGAATCAAATTCTAAAGTGGGGGACATTTATAAAGGGAGACACAAAGAGGAAGGGACTAGAAGGGAGAGAAATAGGAGGAGGAGAGAGGAGAAGAGGGAGATAAAGAGATAGAACAATAAAGATATATGGGGTTTTAGATAGATAGAAAATGTGATATAGATAGAGAGAGAGGAAAGGTAAAGAGAGGGGTAAGATAATATAGAGATAGGAAAGTAGACAAGGAGAGTGTGTGAGTTAGAGAGAGACATATGGGTATAGAAATAGAGTGAAGTTTTTAGTTGGTCTCCATATTCAACCCACTTTTACTATTGACATAACCAAATGTTCCACATCAACAATACTACATGATAATTTATATATAGAAAATAGAAATCATTTGATATGTTAGATTCAAATAGAAAGAACATTTTTTTAAATGAATTAGAGAAAAGGTTGATTATATTATAAAATAAGGAAGATGAAATAAATGGGTGTGCTACCAAATATTGAGACTCCTTAGTTTAAATAGGATACTCTATTACATTATAAGAAGGCATGGTTAAAATTTGACCAAATAAAATTTCATGTGGAAAAAATGCATTACTGAAAGTAAGGGATTTTATGGACAACCCTACAAAAGAAAATTTTAATGAGAGACACATAATAAAAAATTGATGTATAAGACCACCCAGATGTTCCCTTTAAAAAGAATTTGAAGAAATAGTAGAACATTTATTCCTTTAGTGTAAAATTCCAAATTATTGTTGGGTCCATTTTTGCAACAAAATAGGATGACACGGTTCAATATAAATGACATCAAGGAAATATTTAAAGCATAAACAAAGATACATAAATAAAATTTCTGGGAAGGATTTTTCTGAAGGGACTTCAACACAAATCATATGGAATATATGGAAGGAACAAAATCAATGAATCTTTAGAAAATGAGTTGACCATAGCTAACTAGTGTAATGAAAGAAAAATGAATCTTTAGAAAAAGGAATTAACCATAGATGGTGTAATTTTTGCACCATCTAGTCTCTAATTATTCTTGTAGCCCTATCCATTTTAGAATAAATTCAATGTTTATTTTTATAGCTAGATTCCATTCTTCAAAAGACCTTTTATCCCTCATTGACATAATTGGTCTTTTTGATACTTCTTCCCATAGGGGTCGAACTGAGCCAACACCTTCATAAAAGTATCTCAGATATGGAATCGTCAAATTGTAGTCTACATTTTTGAAAAATCTCTCCATATCCCATAAAATATTCTTTTTAAACACTTCTTGACACCAATGTACATGGATTCTAGCCTAGGAGTCCCCATAGCTAGTAAAATAGATATAAATATCACTGGGACATCAGTGTTGACCTAGAAGGTGTGATCCATCTCCAAGAATTATTCACCTAAAATAATTTTATCTTCCTATAGAACCAAATTGTTGATGTCATTTACAATCCAGTTCCATCTTTCTTGGGTTATGTCACCCAGAAAGGTCATTCATTTGCAATTTGTCAATGGTTTTAAATAAATTTTAAACTCCACTTCTTCACCTCATCTACACTCTACAAAAGCCTTTTAATTTTTTTATCCTATATACAATTCTAGGTGGATATAAAACTTGATGCAAAGGACAAAGTGTCATCATGATTGTGACTCCTTACTATTCAACATGTGTGAGGTGTCAAAAGGCTGATCTTAGCACATAAATTTGGCTATGTATTGATGACCTCGATCAAAGATGCATAATTTCTAGAGTATTCCATTATATAAAAATTATAATTTAGTCTTTAGCATTAAGAAGTGTCAACTCTACCATCCTTTATGCCACTTGGCTCGTCTAATCAACAATTAATGTTATAATCCATCTGACTTTAATACCATTTTTAAATTTTGAAAACCAACAATGTCTATAAATCATTGAAGCTTTCTCTAAAAACCATTGTGGACTTTAAAACATTGAAGCAATGGTCAACTGTGATATAAAATTAAAATTAAAAAAATGTCCTTCCCTCTTTTACGACATTGACCCAATTTCAAAAAGGAATAAAGAAAGTTTGAAGATTGACTCTCTAATATGATAAAATCACCAAACTTCAAATAGAAGTGATCTTAAGATTGGCACTCCAATATGGTAAAAATGATAAAATAAATATAATTAAAATAAAAAATGTAGACACTAAATTAGCTCAAATTTTCAAACTATCTAAGGATCACATTACAATCCATACAAAAACCACCATATTTGCATCAATCCATCTATCCAACTAATAGATCTTTCATACTTTTTTTAAAGATTTATCTGCTTACTACTATTCCAAAAGGAAATGATATTCATCTAATCTAGATCCCTTCCATCCAATTTCCTAAGTTCTGGAGAGGACTTCCTACCATTTTTCTTTATTAATGTTGACCTCTAATCTAGCTTTGATAATCCTACATTCGATTGCTAGATGCCCAAGGGGAAGAATCTCTTTATTCAAATATCTCAACTTCTCCCCTTTTAAATTTGAAATCAAATCAGATACATCCAATTCTGCAGCATCCAGATCTAGCATCATTTCTAAGAATAATTTTTTTATGTTTATCTCTTGTTATCCCTCCATTTTATCAAGATCTATTAATCTAAATAGTTCATACACCTCTTCAAGATCCATAGGAATTCTATCCTCCTCTTCTACATTATTCAACTCAAAATCAAGCTCCTCTACTAGAATATTTCCTTCTTCTCTTAAACTCCTTTATTAAATTATGATATATTTGTTTTCCTTCCCGAGCTTTCTATTCTTGTTCAAGTTCAAAGCCAAAAGTCAGCCTAACACCTGAAGCCAACTATCTAATTTCTCCAAATTCAATACTTGAGCATTTTCCTTTTTACTAGATAAAGAAAAAACCTTTTTACTTCACTAGATAAAAGTTGAGGGAATTAATTCCTTATTGGTATTAGAATTTTTTTAAATAGTTTTCCTTTTTAAATCTTCCTTTCTAGATGTCTGTTTTATATTTTGTAGAATCCTCATATAAAAAGTCTTTAAGATTATTTGATAATGATAGGGATTTAGAGCCTTTTGGACTTACCTTTCCCATTAACCTTTTTTACTTCCTTTTCCCTAAATTTGTTCTTCCATATGATTATACCTAACCATTAGCTCCACAAAATGGAGTTTCTTTCTTACTAGTGCTCCCAAATGGTCTTCCTCTACCCCTTTTATTAATCAATAGAGTGCAATCCTATTTTTGATGACCTGTCAATTCCTCTTCTATTGTGACACAGTCCAAGGTGAGAAGGATCCAATTAAGGACAGTCCAAACCTTGCAGCTTTAGAATTACACTGCAAAACAACACAACACAAGATGTTTCAAATCAATTTTCATTAACATGCCCAACTATAAGGCCATCCGGGTTAGGGCCAATTACAAACAATGGTAATCCTACAAGATCCACACACAGATCCAATACAAACTCAGCTAGTTCAGCTCTGAAGACAATTAGAAGCTGATGGAAACCCTAAGGTAGATCTAAACTTGAGCTCATAGTCCTCCAAGAAATCTCCTTATTCCCAAGTGTGCAAACCACTAGCTCTTCTATTAAAAACTATTAGATAACAATATGATCTACAAGATCCTGCAAGATCTTTTCCACAACTTCGCCAACTTCAATTTTTAGGCTTCTAGTCATCCAAGTCATGTCAGTTTCTCTTCCTTAATCATCTACCCAAGCACCTCTTAAATACTAATCATTGGCCACAAGTCGTCTGGATGAAACTATTAACTCCCATAAACAAATATTAAATGCCATGCAAGTCAGCTTACAAGTTATGTATAAACATTTAATTTAGTATGTCGGCCTATAATAAAAACTACCAACAATAAATGCACCAAGTCAGCCCAACAAATCACAAAGAACTCCAGTCGGTAAGCCATAACTACTGAGGAACAATGAAATAACTAAGCACACCAGGCATCGCCGAGCACTAGTGTCGATCGAGCACCATAGGCATGACCAAGTAACACTTTCATCGAGCGTTAGAGACTACCGAGTTCATTTAGTGACTGAGATTCCTTCAATGACTAAGACCGTCGGTCAAGGCTGCAACTGAGTAACACCGGCCAAAATACAAACACCCATGCTATTTCACCGAGGAAAAAGAATGCCCCTGCATCAGACACCCCAGTTTCCAAAAGATGTTCATATGTGAGAAGAATATCTTCCAGGGTTCAGCACATAAACCCCAATTGGTTCTTCACATACAAGTCTTCCATCTTCTCAGCTTGCATTTTCTTCCACTTCAATTTCCTCTGTCTCTTCAAGTCTTTTCTAGAGAACATATAGGTTAGTTCTCCAAATTGATCATTCATTTTCTCTGGATCTACCAACTCAACTTGGGAACCAATACTTAGGCTTCTCCTACAAAATGTTGTATCCATCAAAGGCATCAGTAAAAACATCTTGTCATCCTTCTCAACAGTAAACACATTCTTCACACAATCATAAATAGCTCTGCAATCATATTGCCAAGGTCTACCAAACAATATATCACAACTATTCATCTTCACAATGTCACATAACACAAGATCCTTATATTGGCCAATCTGAACATCAATGAAGCATTGTTCTCTAACTTCTAGAGAATGATCATCTTGCAACTAGCCAATCTGATAAGGATGTGGATGTCTCATTCTATTGAAACCAAGTTTCCTAAACCATGTTCTCAACAAAAAGGTTATTAGTACTACCACTATCAACAATTACATCACAAAGTTTACCTTCAAACTTACATCAGGTCCTAAACAAGTTACTCCTCTAACAAGGTTCCTCCTTTGTACCGAGCAATGTTCGTCTAAGCAGCAAGTTCTTTGATTCAAGTTCATTCTGGAATGTTCTCATTTACCACAGTAGCACGTCAGTCACCAAGCTTCTTTTGTGTACACCTCAAAAGAATGATGTCCTTCCTCTCCAAAGTTATAGCAAGTACCTTTAAAGATAACTCTACCTATCTTCTTCTTTGGTTCCACAGGTTTCAGTTCATCTTCTACATCAGTCAGTTTATCCTTCCACCGAGTGATCAATTTTCTCCTTCCCTCAGGAGTTACCAGGTTGTTTCCTCTTCAACTTATCTTCTACCTTTAGATCATACTGACAAGAATCTTCAATAGAATCAATCTTTAGCATACCAAGCTCATCTTGAATATTGAATCTCAAACCATTCACATACTAAGCTACCTTTTCCTTACCAAGTTCTTTGCATCTAGACCAAATAGTAAGCTTGTAGAATTCCTTGGTATAATCTTCAACAGATAAATCCTTTTGCTTCAAATTCTACAATTTTCTTAAACAAGTCAAGCTCATAGTAAACCGGTATGAACTTAGCTTTCAATTTTGTCACCATTAACCTCCACTAATTGATCTTCATTTCCCCTTCATCTTCTCTATCTCTTTGTAGTTCTTTCCACCAAAGAGTAGCATGTCCTTTCAACTTAGTCTGTGCCAATCTTACCCAAAGGGGATCTTCAATTTCTTCTAGCTCAAAGAAATCTTCAAGTTCACCAATCCAATCAATCAAGTTCTCAGGCTTCAAGGTACTAGAGAAAGTAGAAACTTCCATTCGGTAATTACTAAACTGAGCTCTAGATCTAGGCAACTGAGCAGTTCTGTCTTCACCAGATCTGTCCCTTCGGTCATCACCACTAGATCCATCAGGTTCAAAGTCTTCAATAACTTCTTCATAGCCATCCTTAGTACCAAAATTTCAAGGTATACCAGTAACAACTCTCATGATCTTGGCAACCATGTCATTTTCATCAATTCCATCTCAGATCTAAAATCTGATTTCACCTTCTTTGTGATCCAGGATTCCACAATATCACAAAGATCAAAAATAACTTTAGGGTCCAATCTTCTCGAAGGCATCCTTAAAGATATGCAAAAATAACCCTCTGCAACAAACCCTCACTGACCACCTTGTGACAATTTCCAAGTTGTGTACAAGTTATATCTTGATCTACAATCTTGCATAAACAACTAGGGCACAATTTCACAAGTTCAGTGCCACAAATCTGCAACCAAGATCATACGATGTCTTCGCTAACAAGATCAACTTCGCAAGATCAGCCTTGCTAGGTCAACCTTTTCTCCAACAAGATCAACTCAGTTTCCACAAGATCAACCCTACTCTGATACCACCTGACGCAGACCAAGGTGAGAAGGATCCAACTAAGGACAGTCCAAACCTTGTAGCTTCAGAATTAGACAGTGGAACAACATAACACAAGATGTTTCAAATCAATTTTTATTAACATGCCCGGCTATAAGGCCTTCCGAGTTAGGGCCAATTACAAACAATGGTAATTCTGCAAAATCCACACATAAATCCAATACAAACTCAGCTAGTTCAGCTCTGAAGATAATCAGAAGCTAATAGAAACCCTAAGGGGATCTAAACTTGAGCTCGCAGGCCTCCAAGCAATCTCCTTATTCCCAAGTGTGCAAACCACTAGCTATGCTATTACAAACTATCAGATAACAATCTGATTTTCAAGATCCTACAAGATCTTTTCCACAACTTCACCAACTTCAATTTTCAGGCTTCTAGTCATCCAAGTCCATGTTAGTTTCTCTACCCTAATCATCTACCCAACACACCCCTTAAATACTAATCATCAGCCACAAGTCGGCTGGATGAAACCATTAACTCCCATAAACAAATATTAATTATCATACAAGTCAGCTTACAAATTGTATACAAACATTTAATTTATCATATCGGCCTGTAACAATAGCTACCAACAATAAATCCACCAATTTGAGCCCAACAAATCACACAGGACTCCACTCGATAAGCCAGAACTATCGAGCAATAGTGAAATAACCGAGCATGCCAGGCATCACCGAGCACCAGTGTCGATCGAGCACCGCAGACATGACCGAGTAACACTTTCACCGAGCATCAGAGACTATCGAGTTCCTTTAGCACCCAAGCTTCCTTCAATGATCAAGACCATCAGTCAAGGCTACAACCGAGTAACACTGACCAAAATACAAACATCCATGCAGTTTCACTGAGGATAAAGAATGCCCCTACCTCACCCTAGAATGCCCCTGCATCATATTGTGACCAATAATTTCCTGAAATGCAACTCCTGAATCCTTATTCTTTAATTGAAGATTATCTAAACCTAGTTGTTGGTTTACTAATAAGGGTCTAATTATATGTCCATTCTCCTCCCTTTAATCTTTCACAAATAAGGTATGAATGTCATTATGATATTTTAGGAGAACTTGATCCTCTATTTCTTGCATTATCCTAGTTTGTGTTTAAAGAAAATATTTGTGAATAAAATCTTCAATTTCTTGAATCAGAAAAATGATTCATGGGTGCTATAGCATTCTTTTCTCTTGTCCCTTTTCTTCTCTATGCCTTCCATTAATCAGATCTATTAGATCTTTTTCCTTATCTTGAGTGCATTTCTCTAAATGCTTTCCAAGCCTTATTTTTTTTCTATGAGTCCTTTGAAAGCCTCAAATCCTATTTGATTAGGAATAACTAGAAACATCTTTTTTCTTGGCCAAATAGATAGCTTCTTCATCTAAAATTTTAAATATCTCAACCCTTTCCCTATATTATTCCCTTGTTTCTTCCAATTAGTTAGAAAATAGCCAGCCTTAAGCTCCTTATAATTTTGAGTCTTCCCAAAATATTCCATAAAAAATATAAATTTCTTAACATTGAAGTTGTTAACTCCATATGAGTATCTGCCATTATGGATTCATCATGATTTTGATCAACTTCAACTTTTAGATATAAATGGGACAAACATCTAGAAATATGGTTGATCTTATATCTCCATGGGTTCAAATCAATTGAAGAAGCCTCTTCCTCACACTTATTAGAATCAGTAAAAGATTCCAATGTCATCCCTTTTGCTAAATCATCACTTTCATTATCTTAATAGAAAATAGTTTAGATCCATTCCGCATTTTTGGTTATGATTTTAAGTGAGGAGGGTAAATCATTTCCCATTTTTTATTAACAAACATGACCAGGAGGGAGGTGGACTTCTTTCAAAGGAATATAATTGAGCTTTAGAAAAACCCTCAATTTATTCCCAATAATTTCTAAGTTTACTAAATCTCTATATTATGTAGGTAGATTATGTAGTTGTACCCAAAAGAGGATAAATATGATATTGTTCTCCTCAAGGTTGAAATTGGAAGACCAGTATTGTATGTGAATGCCAGGGGACTAATAAAACTAACCCTTACCTTTAACTCTCTCTCTCTCTCTCTCTCTCTCTCTCTCTCTCTCTCTCTCTCTCTCTCTCTCTCTCTCTCCTCTCTCTCTCTCTCTCTCTCTCCTCTCTCTCTCTCTCTCTCTCTCTCTCTTCTCTCTCTCTCTCTCTCTCTCTCTCTCTCTCTCTTTCTCATTTTTACAATGAAAAAACCCTGAGAACTATCTAAATATGATATCTGCTCTATGCCATTCCATTTCTTATTAACCCATCTAAAAAACTCATCAAACATAATACTTATATTCCAAAACTTACATATGAGAGCTCGACATTGCAAAATCTTTGACTTTGGGTTATAACAGTTATACTAGAAATTTGATACTGAAGTCCTTGCTTTTTAAAAGATCTGAATGAAGTCTTTCTTGTAGAACAATTGGATTCTCTGGCTTATCCATTTCTACTAATTTGTTCTTGCATATTGTTTGTTGTGATTTTTCGAAGGCTCCTAGTTTAGACAAAGATATAATTTGACTATTGCACGCTTTCTCCCTCCTACCTTGATCTCCCTTATTCGTTTTCCTTTTCTCTACCATTCTTGAGCTGCTCATCTCTATGAGTATATCCACATTTTGTTGCAAAAATTAGGGTTTCTATTTGAGACACCATTTCCGTGTCAATTTGTCTTTGATTTATCCCTATCATTTTATGTGGAAAGGGATTTTTCCATCCCTTGGTAATTCCTCTATTTAGAAAGACAACTTCCTTAGAGCCTTAGTAAAAAGTAGTGACATTTTTGTACTTTGAATAGTACCCTTTCTGTGAAAGATCCAATCTCAATCCTAATTCAAATTAAAATATTTATGAATCATAATGTTAACCCTTAATAAGAAACTTACCCTTATTAAACTCTAATCCCAATAGTTCCTTATTAAACTCTAATCCCAATAGTTCCCTTATTGATCTTAAAATCATAACCATAAGCCCAACAATTACCTTTTTGGGTAGCATATGCTTCCACCAAAATTTATAAATGACCCGTCTAAATTAAAACGCATAATATTCCAATATATGCTTGCCCGTGATGCTTATTACAGCTGCGAAAGGCTAAAAAAAAATACGCTGCTATTTTTCTGTCGATGAATGTTAAAACATTCTTGAACTACGAACTGAGAAAGATGAGGAATAACTTCATCCGGATAAAAGAAACGTAAATTGAAAATGTATAGAGTGTAACGAGATCGGCAGCCTATAAAGCAATCAATGCTTGCATCCAATCTTGAGAAACTTTTATCTTGTCTCAGTTGCATTTTCCTACCATGGACAAGTGTTGGAACAGGTGTCGGGACTGGTGTTGCTGCTGCTGTGAACCCAAGAAAGAAGTTCAGGGCCACACCCCAGGGACAAACCCAACTACAAACCCAACCCCAACCACAATCGCAGATGCAAGTCCAGCCTCCAGACCCGTCCCCAATCCAGTCGCCACTTCCAACGGAAGACCCAAACCCAAAGAAAGGTGCAGACTTGGGTGCAGGTCCCGGCTCAAAGCTACCGACCACCTCAATGCCAAGTCCAACCCCGGTCGCAGGTCCAACCTCCAAACCTGTCAACAAGCCAGCTGCCATTCCAATGGCAGCTCCAACCCCAAATGTAGGTGCAGACTCGGGTCCAGGTCCAGGTCCAGGTCCCGGCCTCAAGCCAGCCACCACCTCAATCCCGGATCCAGGCCCCCAGACAGCCACCATGCCCCGCCCACCCCAGTCCTCATCCCCGCCACCAAGCCCGCCGCCACTCCCTGCCCAACCTTCCACGCCCCAGCCCACAATTCCGTTGCCGCCTACGCTCCCTCAACCGCCACCACTTTACCTTGTTGAGACACCTGGTCAGCCACTGCTGTCAATTACGATGCCGCTTCCTGATCCGACGTCGCTACCCACCGTGGAAAATTGTATCAGCCATTTTCCAACGATCAACAATGCAGGCGACGTTGAGTACTTGATCGATCTCATCGACGAGCTCTTGCAGTCACTTCAAAACAAGGTTAGCATGGGAGTGAGTTAGCTTCAATTCTAATCATAACAAATGTTCATTTCTTTTCGCGTTTCATTTCTTTACCGCTTTTAATGCAGCCAAAACAAGAAAAGACGTTACAGAGAAGCACTAGTTCACAAACTTATTCTGATACACTGAAGGATAGAGCGAAATCAATATGGACCTCCTTTTTCAAAAGTGGGTCTGTATTCCTTGAATTTCTGAATAAGCATTTTCAGCAGGAGAAGGTAACTTTTATCCTTTTTAAATTCTGAATCAAAGATTAACCAGCAGCATTCTGAAATCATTTGGAAGGATTTCGAAGTAACGGTGGTTGTATTTACAGGGAGACGGAGGAAACAGACAAGCTGTTGCACAAATATTGCCAAGTGCGGGAAAGGTGCATTGGGTGGTTGGAGGGTTATCTGTTGTAGCTTTCGTTTTAGACCAGATTGATCAAATATCTGAAAACAGGAGTGAATGCATAGAACTCTTAAGACAAATGGGTAAGCTTGCTGGGCATATAAGAAAGTTAAAACACGACATGCCACAAGAAGAAAAGATATTGAATGAAGCGATTACATTGATTGTTGAAGGATCCATGATGTGCGCTTCTCAATTAAAATCTAGAACACTGTTCAGGTAAAATGTCTGCAATACTTAAACATTCGAATTTAATGTGACTTATATTAGCGTATCATCATATATCCATTGTTACTTTTATTGACATTATCCGTACTGCAGGTTTTTGAAAGTTTCGGTACATTCCGAAGAATTGGGCTCTCTACAACTGAAAATAGACCAACTGTATCGGAATCTTGTATTGACAGTAGCAATTGAAATACAACACCAGCAACCTATTTCCTTCCCGCCATGGAAGCCCATTAATCCTGAATATGCCGGTAACTATATATAAACCCCTTTCTCACGAAAATTTCAACTATATATAAATGTAATGTTCGCCTCGGCATTTACATCTATTGTTATTACCGTAATATTCTTCTGTTGGTTCATTGGCAGTTGGCATCCAAAATCAGAAAAAAGAAGTAATGAACTTGGTGGACATGGAAACAGAAAATAGCTCCTCGGTGGCTGTAGTTATTTATGGATTTGGGGGCATAGGAAAGACCACTCTCGCTACTGCTGTTATTGCGGACTTGGATCTTACGGATTACAACTATTGCGGAGTTCAAATCCAAGAAGACCAGTCCAGGAATGACATAAAATGTATGCAGCAGCAAATATTGAAAGATGGCTTTCCAGCATACACTGACAGAAATGTTACATTAAGAAATAGTGGAGAGGGTCAGTATCATCTTGCCAAAGCTTTCCAAATCAACGGAAACAAGCCAGTATTTCTATTTATTGACAACGCTCTTCGCGCAGAAGACTTGCAAGAACTTTTCCCAAAACCCTTAACAGGCCTTCCGAAGCGGAGCAGAATAGTGCTCACAACGCGGAAACTGGGTGTGACGGATATGCTCACAAACGCTGGCCTTGAACGTCGGAACATAGTGTGGATACTCTATCCAACAAAGATGCCCTCAAAATTTTGTTCAGAGATTCCAATCCTGATAATGCAATAGAGACAGACAGAGGGAACGTGCGAAAAACCCTTAAGATTTGTGCTGGGATTCCGTTGGTCTTAGAAATTGTTGGTGCTCGTTTGCGCAAGCAGAAGTACGTGGTACAGAGGTGTACGCAAATATTTGAAGCTTTGGAGAGAGGAAAGGATGTCAAGGAAGAGAATCTGAGCAAACATCTTGTTAATTCTGTGTATGATGAATTGGAAGCGTCTACACGAGAAGCGTTTCTGGATATTTGCTGCTTCTTTGTTAGCTGGAATCGCCACGATGTGGAGTGCATTGTTGCAACAGAGGAGGTTACACATCTTGAAGAGGCTGCTTTGTTCAAGACGTCCAACACAGGCAACGTGGTGGTCCATGATATCATCCGAGCAAAAGGGCTGAATATGTCTGAATCCATTAGAATCATAGACATGCAATCCTGGCTCGATGTTGTAAGCGACAATAAGGAATGCCTTTCCATTTGCATATACCATTGCAGGGTAGAAATGTTAACTGTAGAACTAGTAGTAATGATGCATATCATGGTTTAGCAGAAGCTCGAGCAAATCAAAGGAGTTTGGCTTAGCGGGGAGGACATTGAACCTGCGTACGAACTCGATGAGAAGCACATTTTTTCAATGAAAAACTCATTGAGAGTTCTGGGCTTGGAAACCAGATAAATGTGTCACCATCAGACCAAAAGACACCAAAATTTAAAGAACTGAGATTTCTCCGACTAGAAGGCAACATCTCTGGTTTATGGCCTGTGAATTTGGAGTCTCTAGATCGGTTGACTGTGTACCATGGTCCAATCCTTAAGGATGGTGTGAATTTGTGCAAGGCAAGTCCTTCACCATTTTATTTAATTTATTATGCTTAATTGTTTGTTTTCGATTTGCGAAAATCTCCTAACAATGGAATTGCAATATGGATGCAGTTACCCAAGAAGTTACGGGTTATGAAAGCCACTGCACAGTCTGAAGAATCTGCAATGTCACCTGACTCCGTTCCCTCCAACGTCATCCAAAATTCTTCCTTGGAAGAATTGGATTTAAAAGAATTGAAAAGTCTCCAGAGATTACCAGAATGGCTTCATCACTTAACTGGCCTCAAGGTTTTGATATTAGATGAATGGGATAAAATGCAGGAGCTGTCTGAGGAGGTATGTGGACGGACTTCATTATGTAAACTGAGTATCATTTGTGGCTTTTCTTTGACGAATCTACCAAAATCCTTTGGGCAGTTAAATTCTCTAGAGGAGCTTACCTTAACAGGCTGCAAGCAATTGGAAGAATTGCCCTCAACTTTTGGAGACCTGAATTCTCTAAAACACTTGAATCTAGCAGAGTGTGTTGTCTTAAAAGACCTTCCTTCAAGCTTTGGAAAGTTAACCTCTTTGGAGGTTTTGATTTTAGAAAAGTGCTGGAAATTGGAATCGTTGCCGTTTAACTCTGGGCAGCTGCATCGCTTAAAGAAGTTGAGCCTGCAGTCATATGATCTTAAAGAATTGCCGTCTAGCTTTGGGAACCTTAGCTCTTTAGTGGAGTTGAAATTGTCCGGTTGTCTGGACGTGAAGGAATTGCCTGCTAGCTTTAGGCAGCTTATTTCTCTAACACATTTAGATTTAAGTAGTTGCATGAAACTGAAATCCTTGCCATCCAGCGTAGGAGAACTTAGTGCACTAAAACATTTGAACTTGTCTGCTTGCTTTTTGTTGGAGAAATTACCTTCTAACATTGACGGTCTTCCATGTTAACACAATTGGATTTAAGACGATGTGACAGTTTGAAAGAATGTCCTGGGTTTCCTGCCTCGAGAAAAAGAAATCGGCGGTTAACCATTTGGCTTCCGGCCACGTAACTAGCCTGGAATCCTTATCTTCTAATGTTGTATTTAGCCTCTGTCCGTAGGCAGAAATATGTATGTACATGATGTCAGCTGTTCTTTAATATATTCTAATAATTTTCACAACGTCACGGGAGGGCCCTTCGGACAGTCTAAATCCTAAACTAAAACGCAAATCTTACCAAGGGGGACACTCAAGTTTTTTTTCAAACTTTTTCAAGCTTCCCTTATACATTTTACGTTTTAGTTTAGGATTTAGCCAATACCCCTTCGGACAGGGGAATTTTTCCTGATTGTTTTTCTTATCTTATTTTTATTGAAA